>CM021767.1:86468544-86573017 GCA_011076525.1 Nettapus auritus | reverse complement strand
TTATTATTATTATTATTATTATTATTATTATTATTATTATTATTATTTTCAGCTGAGGATGTTTTGTACAGTACCACAGTATCTGGTGGGGATGCAAAAGCTTTTCAAATCCAGTCATCCCTATGTTTAAATTTGACCAATTTACTTCAGACTCAAGTGCCGCTTGTTTCTGTTTGAGTTACCAGTCTGAGCTAGATCAAACTAATTAGTGGCATGTAACTGCATAACGAGAGGCTAGTGTACACAGCCGTAAATGGAAACGGGCAGATTAACAGAGTGCAGGGGGATGGGACAGTCCTGTAATCAGCAAGGCTGTGTGATAAATTACATTTACCTGAAGCAAAAGTCAGCACCAACTGAACATGTAGTTTAATACTTACTGAGCATGAACAGGATACTGGCTCAGCCCAATGCTCTATAAGTATACTTATTTTCCAGTTACTCCAGAGTCATTGTTATTTTTTTCTGCAGTTGTCAGTGAGTGTGTGCAGAGGAAGCCTGAGATACATGTTGCAATTATAGCGTACACTCTCTATAGGGCTGAAGGTGGCTTAAAATCTCCTGCTTTTATCTCATATCTGCTCACACTCCACAGTTTCCCATTTACCCGTCTACATACTGTGCTGATAGCCATCGGTGGGGCTGCGTAGCATGATTCCACCAGAGGGAACTCCAGGTAGGATTAGGATGGGAATTAAGGGATACATTCAGGGAAGTAAGAGCTTCAGAGATCTCCGAGTAGTGGTGTGGTCCAGCATTTACCTAACCTCTCTGAGTGCCTGGAAATACCTTTAAGAAATGGAGCTTGGCTGTTGTTGCGGGACGGCATCAAACAATTTCTGTTTATCCGTATCTTATTGGAGTTAAGTTTATTCAGCACAGATGAAGTTGTAAGATTAATAATCCTTTTCTTCTCTTACTTCCTGCTGTAGGATTTCTTTATTAATATTTTAGTAGAATAAGAGATCAAATACATTTGCAAAAAGTATACTTAAATAACTAGCCCTTAGGGGGAAAAAAATGTGGTTCTACAATACTGTTGCACAATTGGGCAAAATCTGTGTCATTTGCAAGCGTTTTCATTAATGGACTTTCAGGCCACATCCATACTAATGAATCAAACAGTGCCAGCAACTGTTCTTGGGACTGGAAGTTCATTGTCTCAGCCTCAAACTGTCCTTGGCACGGTTGTGCTCTGGCCAGCCAGTGCTCTCTTGCAAAATTCCTCATACTGCTGTGGAGCAGCACAGCCCGCGGGCCATCCTTGGAAGGAACTTTCCATGTGGCCACCTTCTTTTGGAGACTGAGAGAACTACCCAGTACTGGTAGGTATGGTAGAATGACGGCTGGTCTTGGTGCCAGAGACTGGCAACGTGTGTGCTGTCAGTGGCTTGACCACCACAAGCTGAGGTTCTCGGGATGCAGCGCTACTTGTAAGCACGTTTTTTACTATCTCCATGAAAGGCAGAGTCGGGGACCGTTCCTCTTCCCTGCCTGTTTCTCAGGAGCAGTGAGTTAAAGACTGACAAACAACAAGAGCAAACATCTCCCAACCTCTGCCTCGGCATGCACCTTTCCCAGGTGCGGAGCTGCCAAGGCCGACCTCCCCGGCACCAGCCATGCTTGCGGTGCCGCCACCCCTCCGGGGCCTACAGAGGCAGCACCCGTGGAAGCGAACAAAACCAAACGTGAGCGATGTTGGAAGACTGCATGGCTGCCTGAGAGACTGTTAGTGTTGGTGTTCACGTGTGCTCATGGTGTTTATTGTTCACGTGTCATTTTCGTAAGAACAAGACATCAAGAGAGGTTTCTATCCGGGACTACAGGTGCGGTGCGTGTGACACGGGGAGTGCCAGGCGGCACTTCTGACGGCTTCTTCTGAATTTCTAAACGCGAGAGGCTCCGGATGAATCACTATGAGACATGTCTAGCCCACACAGTTAGCACAACATCCCACGGCAGCTGAAGCTCACTCGAGCTTCTTCTGCGCCCGACAGCGGGTTAAGACCGACTTGACTTTGTAGCCAGAGGGCACAGCCCCCAGCGCCCGACCAGCCCGGGCTGTCCCTTGCCCTGCGCCCCCCGAGCCCCGGTGCCGGCCCCGTGGAGCCGCCGCCGCTCGGGCGGGGGCTGCAGGCGGGGCCGAGCCCTCCGGTGCCGGCCTCGGGACCGCCCCTGGGGCCGCTCCTGCGGCTGCCGCCGCCGCCGCCGGGCCGTGAGTCAGGCCGGGGCCGGGCGGCCTCTCCCCGCCCTCCGCGCCCGGCCAGGCGCCTCCCGGGCAGCGCGGACCGAGCGACATGGCGCGGAGCCGCCTCCTCCTCCTCATCGTCCTCCTCTGCAGCTCCGCCGAGGCCGGGTACGTGGGGCCGGGGGGCAGGCAGGGAGCTGGCCGGCGGTGGGGCGCTGCCTGAGCGCGGAGCCCCCGGGGGTGTCCGCGGTTCGGGAGGGAGGAGGGCTGGGGCACGAACCTTGCGCTCGGGGTTTTGTTGGGGGTTACACCGCGCTCTATGCCCTTTCTACCAATGCCCGTTTGGCTTTTCCAAACCAAATGCATTAGAATGGGTTGCCCGGGGACGTGGTGGAGACACCGTCCCTAGGGGTGTTCGAGGAAAGGTTGGACGTGGTGCTTAGGGACATGGTTTAGTGGGTGACGTTGGTGGTAGGGGGATGGTTGGACCAGGTGATCTTGGAGGTCCATTCCAACCTTAATGATTCTGTGATTCCAGACCCACGTACCTGGTGATGGTCCCCTGGAACATCAGGCCCGGAGCAAGCACGACCATCGGGGTGGCTCTGCTACCAGGCAGCCCGCCGCAGGTCACCGTGAGGGGAGAGGTGACCAGAGACAACAAGACCATCCTGAGCAGGGAAATGGTCTTTGAGAAAGGTAGGGTAACGGCGTTGGCTTAGAGCTGTCCTTTTCCACTTCTTCCACAAAGTGTCGCGGCTTCTAAATGGTACTGAAATGCAAACTTTTGTGTTACCGAGTGGGGTGCAGTAATGAGAAAGCAGTCGTGTGCGCTGCTGGCTGTGTGTGCAGGTGGATAATGAGAGGTTTGCGTGGGTGTCCTAACTTATTGTGAACTCCAAAAATAGTCAGATGTTGGTGAAGTGTTGTGGGATTTCTGAGGTGCCTGAAGGCACTCTGGTCAGTGTCATCAGGCTACCAAAGAAGATGGTGAAGAAGCCGCCTGTCTCACCAAAAGGCTTATTGTTAAGGTGCAAGCTGGGAGCATGTGAGAGGATGGTAAGTGTGCAACAAACAAATTGATAGAGCATCTGGGCACAGCTGCTGCTGGTGCCCAAAGGAAAGGAGAACCTGAATTCAAGAAGAAAGCAGGGTCACCTTTAAATGCTGTCACTTGGAAGCTTTTGTGTTTGTGCAATCAAAAAAATTGAAGACTCAAGAGCTGAATTGTGGGTCAGCTTGGGGGACTGAAGCTTAGTAAACGCTAGAGCAGCCTGATTTAGTTTATGCCCCCGTGGCGGTGTTAGAGGACATTGAGGCAGGTCTGAGTAGCTGGAGAACTGAGATATCCTGGTCACTGCTGCTTTTTGTAAACTCCTGCTCTGAACAGAAGCATAAAAATGTACCTCCTGAGAACAGCCCTCACAGGAAAGAAAACCTTTTGTCTGGATAAGCCAGCTTTCAAAGTGCTCTTAGTATGAAGCAATATAAATGACACACATTTTATTTGCCAAAAGTTAAGCTGGGACAGTATGAGCTCCTAGAAAAATCTACACTGCTATAATGAACTTTCTCCTCGTTGCTGCCAACTCATATTTCTATTAATGAATTATAGTTAATGTAGATGCCTTAATTGTAAGCATCACACCTCAATTTCAAAGGCTTCAAAGAGAGCCTACCTCTCTTTACTATATATATAGAAGGCTGAGGCTTTCTATATGCCTGCTTAGCTTATGGAATGATGCTTGACAACTGAGAGTTGCTGATGTTAAAGGAAACAGTAGATGAACAGTAAGAGGCATGGCACTGTATCAGACAGAGGAAAGAGTATATAGAATCATGGAACCATTTAGGTTGGAAAAGACCTCTAAGATAATCAAGTCCAACCATTAACGTTGCACTGCCAAGTCTACCACTAAGCCATGTCCCTAAACACCACAGCTACACATCTTTTGAATACCTCCAGGGATGGTGACTCACCCACTTCCCTGGGCTATTCCAATCCTTCACAACCTTTTCAGTGAATAATTTTTTCCTAATATCCAACCTAAAACTCCCCTGGAACAACGTAAGACCATTTCTTCTTGTCATATCACTTGGTGCTTGGGAGAAGAGGCTGATCCCCACCTCACTATAGCCTCCTTTAAGGTAAATGTGGAGTGCTATAAGGTCTTCCCTGGGCTTCCTTTTCTCCAGGCTAAACAACCCCAGATCCTTCAGCTGCTCTTTGTAAGACTTGTTCTCTAGACCCTTCACCAGCTTTGTTGCTCTTGTTTGGAGACACTCCAGCACCTCAGTATCCTTCTGCCTGACAGGGGCCCAAAACTGAACATAGTATTCAAGGTGTGGTGAGTGTATTACTTAAAATGCATATACTGTTTATACTTAATGATAATCCTCAACATTCCATGTAATTTTTAAATTATATATATATATCTTTTAATTTGATGAATGGAACAGCAAAAAAAAAAAAAGGTATTGAGCATACAGTGTATTTCTGCTTGTGAAAAAAAAATAGTATGTGAACATCCATTCTTTGGAAGTCAAGTGATATAATTTGTTAGTCATTTTTTCTCTGTGAACAAGTATGTAAGCAGAACTGGTAAGGGTCAGGAGCAAGGGAACTGCCCTGTAACAGAGGATGTGGTGTTGAGGGTGTGTATCCTCAGATGTTACAGGATCAATTGTGAATAGAGTTACTCAGAGGGAAAGCATTTTGTCAGAATAAGACTTGAAATCTTTAGCTTGTTTTCTGAAGAATAAAATGATCTTAAGGTAAAATGCGTAGCAATAGTGCTGTAGTTATGCTAGTCTAAGAATTTAACTGAAGCAAGGCCTGGGGAGGTTTTATTAGGCCAGCTGCTGCAGTTGAAGGCAAAAATCCAAATATCTCCAGGCACAAAGAATCTTCTTTAAATGACATCACTGCTGCATATATTAGTGCCCAGAAAAAGTTGCTTTATCTGTCATTTGGGCCTGTTAGGTTACACAGAGTGGCTGATACAGAGGTATTAGTATTCCTGTGGTGCACATGAGTTTGGGAAGCGTTTCTACCATGTGTCTGTGCAAAACAAGGATTAAGGGAGGCAGGGTGTACCTGCAGTTCTTGACTGTGGTAAATATCCAGGCAGCTGTGACTGATTGCCTGCCTTGGTTAGAGCTCAGCATTCAGTGACAGTGTTGCCAAAGCTGGCTGAATTGTGCTCTGTATTTTTCCTTGCGGGGCGTCAGAAAAAGCAGGTGGCTTACTGCTTTGAAAAACCGATTGGACTGAAATATTTTTATTTTGTTGAACACTTTTTTAGGCAGACAGCTTCCCTGGTTTGGTGTGCAAACATTTGTGCTGGTGGAACTGAGATGGTTCAGAGTTGGGAATTAAAGGCTGAGGCTGGAGGACAGGCTGAGGACAACTTTTTTTTATTTGTTTAATCTTGCAGGCTGAGTTCAGCCAAGTACCTAAGCATGAGAGCTTTTAAGTACCTGTCTGACAATGTGCATCTGCGGTTGCTTAAAGGATGTGCTCTGGTCCTCTAGCAGCAGCTCAGTGTGGTGCATGTGATTGTGTTTAAATTTCTAAGTTAGTTCCATAAAATGATCTTGTTGAATGAGAGGCACAGCTATTTTCTTCTTCATATAACATAACCCTTGCTTTATATTAAAAATAGAGTGATTACACTGTAATGGTTGATCAAACATTCACTGGTTTAACATTACAGGAAGGGGACTTTTGATTCTGAGCAATTTTTGGAAAACTGACCTTTAGAGAAAGTCTGCAGGAATGGAACTTGGTTCATATCCTCTCCCCTGCTTTGCAAGTAACAAAGGGAATAGATTAAGTAATTATTACACAATACACAAGTAATTACTATCATATATACAAAACTTTATATAATTATTAATTATATTTATTAATAAGTGGCAAATTTATATTCTTTGGTCTAAGTGAGGAAGTGTGTGTGCATGTACATTTAAACAAGTGCAGGTACTTAAAGCTTGACTCAACATAGCAGAATCCAAGTGTAGCAAGGGAGGTAGCTTGAAGACCAATGCTTTGGTACAGAAATTAAGTTGATTAATTGTAATGAAGAGAGACCCACTGAATGTCTGCAAGCAGTGTGTTACTGCTACAGATAAACTCTGTGTAAACAAATGCAGCAAAAATTGTCAGTGTGTAACCAGGAGAGAATAGGCTTCCATTATCTACACTGGACTCAAGGAAAACACAAAAGCAGTAATTAAAGCTGCTTCTGTGTGCCCTATCAAGCCTTGACACATTTTCTGTGGGGATGCAATATCAGAAAGATCCTCACGCTGATTGAAAATGACTGCAGAAGAAAACAATGGCTTTCATGCAATCTGAGCTGTTGGGTTTTCTGGGTCAACAAATAAAAATGATGGGAATAACAGACAGGCAAGTTAAATTCTATGCATGAATGGCTTGATTTTCAGTGATTACAGTGAAGGGTGGCTCTTACCATGCCTATACCAATACCAGTGATTGATCAGTAAAGATGTAGTTTGAATTGGCAAGAAGTGTTGACTTGCCAGATTTGCTACCTTGCCATTGCAGGATGTGTTAGTATATGAGAAAACCTTATACCTTAACTGAGGGATCCTCTGAACACTCTGCTTTCTTTATTGGTGCTGAAATGATTTATAAAAAGTAAGTGACGTACAAGTTGAAAACACTAATTAAAGAAAGGCTTTCATGTATAATGAGATGTCATCATTTACCTAACTTCTTGAACAATTTTAATTCTTACGAGTAAGGTTTGATTAAAGCTGGTACTTAATGCACAATGCAATGTATTTAAGGCATAGTGAGTGAGAAGTACCCTGAGAACTGAAGAATCGAGTTTACAATAATTAGGGTTCACTGTAAATTGCTTGTAAATGGTAATTAGTTTGCTCTGTTTTTCTATATTTCTTCTACAGTGCACTAAACTTGCTTGTTAACAGAGGGAACTCTGAAGTAGAGCGTGGTAAACAGCCAGGATTTACGAAACATAACAGACTTTGGGAGAATGTCTGTCAAGTACAGACATGTAGTGATCATCCATATAGACAATGGAAATTCTGCCTTTAACAGCAGGCATGTTTTGCATGCTTAATAATATGGTTCTGACCGTGTTAGTATGTGAAACAGTGAAAAACACGAGGGATAATAAGTAGTAAAGTAACAGCTAAACGAGAATGAATGGCCTAGGCATGCCAGTCCCTTTTGTTAATTTGCCTCTGTGCCTTATTTCAGGATGAAATGACTGGCTCATTGGTGACTACAAAATCCTGAAAATACAGGACTGTGGTGTAAAGGATTTTGCTGACAGTTCAGTGGGACAACTCCTTTCTTTGTAATTCTGCCTGAAAGCCTGAAAAGTGAAACAGCAAGAGAGCAAGAGCACCAGGTTTTCACATGCATACTCTCCACCTGCAAACATTTGTGAAATATTCCTCATGAAAAATAAGCTGTCAAATATTCATCACACACAGGTAACTGATGCAAAATCGGAACAAGGGAAAAGAAGTGTTGGGGCTGGATCCAGAGGCAAGGGAGCTAGTAGAGAAGAGAGCACTCTCTTACGGGCTTTCATCTCTCTGGAATACATGCAAGAAAACACACAGGTTTCCATGGCTGTTGTTGAATCCATCTTAGTTTACTGATAACAAACCCATTAAGTAGATCGCAGGGAAATGGAAATACCAATCCTATCCAATTCATGAGCTGTGTGTTATTGGTTGTGTGGTGTTTGAGGCTTGAGGGAGAGAGTCCTTCTGTGGCTTCATGGGTTTGCCTGAAGTCATTCTGGTCACCACATCCTTCACCGATACCCAGCCAAGGACAGTGAGGCAGACCAAGTGCTGCAGACTGTTTCATGAGATCTTGGGAAGGAAATGGGATGGAATAGCTTGGCCATGGCAGGAATGATGGCAGTGGGGCATTTATTTACAGAGAAGTGAACAGTAACGTGTTAGCGTGGGATTGACCATTGCTTGTGTGAGCTGAAAGGACTTTACAGCTTTTAGGAAAGGGAGGAAAACAAAACAAAACCACAAACTAAAGGCTGCAGATTTGGAAAAAAAAGGAAAATAATGCTAATAAACAATGGAATTTGGGAGGAGAGGTACTTCCAGAAACAAGAAGGAAGGGAAGCAGTGGGAGAAGTTTCTTGAGGTGTTCCTATTAAAGGGATGTGTGCACGTTACCCTAACACAGCAGAAGGGTTATGAGTAACTAGACGCAATCTTACTACTGACCAAAAAATAGCAGAAAAATGGAAAAAAGTGTGTATAAACTGAAAATGAGATCAGATTACAAAGGCAGAGCATAAAAGAGTAGCATGGGTAAGAAGGGACAAAATTGGAAAGGTCAAACCATGAACAGGAAAGAAAGTGAAGAATAATAAGGCAGGATTTTTAAATACTCTGTTGGGAAGATTGGCCAAGAGCGTGGCTTGTTCCTAGCTGTGATGAGCAGGGCACTGGTTGGTGATGCTGAGAGGCAGATATGCGTTCAGTCTTCACTAAGAGGATCAGCTGTGAGCCACCCCTTAACACAACAAGCTGCAGTGCACAAGGGTGAGGAAGTAAGGCAATGAAAGGGGATGAACAGGTCAAAGAGCACTTTGGTGAACTAGGCATTTAGGCCCAATATATCTGCAGGATAGGGCCATATCTTGACTTTAGTAAGGTTTTTGTTAGTATGTGATATGACGTGTTGCTAAAATGGCTGGGGGAAGCAGGGATGGCATGGAGTTCTGAAAATGTGCATTTGTGTCTGGTTGAAAAATAATTTTGACGAAATAGGACCAAGTGCTTCCCTCTCAAAGTGGAATTAGATTGCCTTGGAACTGCACTGTTCAATAGTACTGACACGGGTGACAAAAGGAGGAATGCTTCTTGAACTGGTGAGGGGGAGGCAGGGGTGCTGGGAAGCAGGATTATATGTCAAACTCATTTTGACAATTTGGGAAATGATTAGTGGAAGAGCTAGAATGTGATTCAGTAGGGCAACCACAGTGTTCTGTTCTTGCTGAGGTGTAAAAGGTTGGTTGTTTACTGGGGGAGGAACAAGGTTAGGCAGCAGCAGTCCTGCAGAAAGGGAGTGTGTGTGACTGGGGTCGTGTGAAGGGACTCTAAAGTGAAAGCTTTCAAGTAATACTGTGGTGCTCAAAAAGAAGAAGGCAAACACTGTACTCAAATGTGTAACAGAAATATTTTCTGTAAGCTATGAGAAAGTATTCTAGTAATCTTCACAACTCTAATTAGCCATCCTGGGGAATGCTTTGTGTTTTTGGGTGCTCTTAAAGAGGCCGTGAACCAAAAATTCCAGAGGAGAGCCAAGAAGATCTCTCAAGGAGGCAAGTTCAAACCAGACTGAAGAAGGTGGACCTTCATGTGAGGTGGAAATAAATTGTGGAGCTCCATATCCTGGGTGTGGTGGATGGAAAATGTGATTGCACAGATTCATGAGACAAAAGTCGATCAAGAGCTGGCCTGGTATAAAGACATTCATTTTGGCTTTTCAGGTCCTGAGCCTTAAATTACATAGGCTGGCAGAGTACCCAAGGAAGGGTCATCGTGCGCTTGTGGTTTTTATGCTTTTCAGATGTCTGTCCTTCACCATTGCTGGAGACAGAACCTTGAGCAAATAAACTTTTGGTTTGACCCCTGGGAGTCACTTTCATGTTCTGGAAAACATTTGAGGAGAGATTGGAGGAATGGGGGTGAATTGTCAGAACTGTCCTACGCACCTGGTTATTACCCTTCGGGTAGATAGAAAGTAAACTTAAAGAGAAAGGGGTGGGAGCTGAGAGTACGTCTTAAAATGGGTCTAGGGTGATGTCCTTAGTGTCTAGGCAGAAAAAATCCAAACTGAAGTGCTGAGGAGTATAGAAACACCTGCAGAAGTAGGAAACAGTTGGGAAATTCGTGGGTTGTACACAGGTGACTTCTGTTTTCAAATGACTCTTGACTGCACTGGCAGTGATGCTGAATCCCATGCTGTCCTTGGCTACTTGCTTGTGAAGGCAGAGGTGGGATCCTGCCTGCAGTTTGAATAGCTCATGTGAAGAGATGATGATGACTCATCCAGACTTACAGCAGTCCAGATAAGTATTTGCACAGAAAACGTGGCCAGAGTGACTGATCCCTTATCCCCAACTTCTTCAGTTTTGTGGAGGTGCAGCTGTGAGGCCCAGCTGTTTGTTTTAAAGGGTAAGGGAATTGTATTGCCTTCATTTATCGATGAAAAAAGTCTCTGGTAATATTTTTATATATCTAAATAATTTTGTGGTCTCAGAAAAATGATGTGGGTTTGTCCTCACAGACTCTGAATGCCTTCCAGAAAATGGAAGAAAACCAATATAAAAATAAACCCTCTTCTTTCACTGCCTCTTAGAGGAAACTTAAATAGTACTCAAATGTTTTCTTTTTCAGTGAATGAGTTTGAAAGGTGACCTGACTTTGAAATTTTACTCCAGTTGCAGCAATTAATGGCACGAGGGTGGTAGTAATACCACCAAGCCTCTGGTGTAGACAGGCTTGGCCACAGTTTGTCCTGTTATGATTTCCCTGTTTTAAATCAGAGTAAGGACTGCAGCTGTTCTAAATTGCAGCAATAGTGGCTATGTGTTTATTATCCATTGTGATGTCCATGAAATAATGATGTCCAACAGTGCCTTGAAAGCCGGGCATGCAGACGCCCTTGTGTTTGCATATTTGCGTGTAATTGCCAAGGAAAGAGTAAATGAATGAGATTAATTTCCCATTTAGTTGCGTAAAGGCTTAAGTCTGAGATTTTTCTGAATTGGCTGTGTGGTTTCATAGACTGGATCTCACATCAACAAAGCTTCCTCTGTAATACTCAAACCTTGTCTTCCTAACTAACAGATGTAAATAGATAATACCTGGAAAATAAAATGTTTGGATGTGGTAGGCAGTGATAGGTTCAGATACAGAGCATGCGTGACAAAAAGTCTGTGGATGGCTCTTACAGGCTGGTCTCAGGAAAGAGCTGGAAAGAGCCTGTATTTGTTCCAGTGCCTGGGATGGTAGCTGCTGGGTAGCTGTAAGAAGCCCTTTGACTAAAGAGATGATTTAGTTTTAGAAATATGAAGCCATTCCCTTTTCCTACCCAGCAAGCAGTGTTTCAGATAAACCGCGGAGGGTTTTAAGTATTGTGTTCTTGCGACTGGCCTCTCTCTGACCACTCGGCTGAAAGTGATAATAATAGTAGCATCTACAGAGCTGGCTGTTTTCCTTCTTAAGACAGAGCAGAGAGTTAAGTATCTGAATTAGGCCGTAAGTGTAGAAAGAAATGAGAAGGGCCTGTCTGTCTGCCCCGAATGTCTGTCCTGATGTCCACCAGCAATCCGTAACACATCTGTTTGAGTGCGGTGTTGTACCTCCATCTAATGCCTGGCCCAAATTTAGCCATAATTTAACAGCAGTGGCTCACTCTGTGTGTTTTGGGCTGCTTGCGTAACTAACCAGTGATAGTTTTGGTGCTAATTTAGGGTAATAGGTGAGGTGTGTAACACATTTAAGGAAACCTGCAAACTCAACAGGTTTGTAGGCCTTCTTTTATGAACTAGAAAATATTTTTCACTCCCTGGACAGTTTAGCTCTTGGTATTTATACTTCCTTCTTTCTTTCTTTTTGGAAACCACAAAAATAGCATATGTTTCAGATAGGAAGAAAAATTTGGAAGGACATCGAAGAACATTAATTTTTATTTCTCTGATGTTAAAATGATTTTTTTTGAAATAGACTCCTGGGGAGAAAAAATTCCATTTACCACTGTAAAGAAACTGCTTTTCTGTAAACGTTTCCTAAGCTTGGGTATGTGAACACAGCTGCCAGAAGAAAGCCATGACATCATATCAGTAAATCAGTGTGGAGTGGTTCCAGTTATATTCCTGCATTCCCTGGCAGGACTAAGAAGAAAGAAGGACGTATGTAGAAAAGGTTAAGTGAAAAGTCTGTTTGCAGCGATAGATACCTGCTAAATAAGCTAGGATGTAAAGACCGGAATTTGTGTAAATGAGTTGCTGGCTTGAACTGCTGTTGTGCTCATTTATATTGGCATGAGTTGTAGTTGATTATGCCAAGTCATAAAGTCACTTTTCTGGAACCTCGATCCTTTTTTGGGAGTGGAAGCTGAAACAGGAGTGTTTATGTCTGTATAGATATAATTGGGGCCAGGCTGCGTGGCAGAGAGCAGACTGGGAGATCCGTAGGGCACGTAAACTCAGACCACAACCTCTGTCAGGTTATTCAAGGGAAATGCCGCGTAGCGCTGAGATTTTTTTTGGAACAAATCACTGAGAACATACATCTGTCATCTTTTGAAAAACCTCTCTGAAGGAACGCTTACATCTAGGCCCAGTGCTGGTACTGCCAGCTCAAGAACAGGTAGCATAAGTTTTTTGGGTTTTGGTCAGGCCAATCAGATGGGAAGGATGTAAGATGCTGTTGTTTGTACAGATCAAAGATGATCTAGTCTGAACCGCCTGACAACTTCAGAGCTAACCAGAAGTTAAAGCATATTACTGAGGGTATTGTGAAATGTGTCTTGAACACTGACAGGTACAGGGCATCAACCACCTCATTAGGAAGTCTGTTCCAGTGTCTGACCCACCCTCACGGTAAAGAAACTTTTCCTAATGTCCAGTCCGAAAGTCCCCTGGTGTGACTTTGGGCCATTTCCTCGTGTTCTACATATTTGCTTTGCTAAAAGGACTATTGGACCTCTAAAAATGTTATGTTGGCAACGTATGTTAAAAAGATGATTTCATTTCCCACTGCCATCCATGCTGGTGACATCTCGCTACATCTCACTACCCTGCAGCCTTTAGTTCTTCTTCTGCTGGATTGTCCTAAATGCCAAGGACTTTGAGGAAAAGGAGGCTGGACAATGTGGGTGTTGTTTCCATAGTATTTCCATGTATTTCTTCAGTGCAGTATTTATTGAATGAATATACCACAAGCTTCTGTTCTATTCTATGTGTCAAGTGATTTTATAGAATCGCAGAATCATTAAGGTAGGAAAAGACCTCCAAGATCATGTGGTCCAACCACCCCCCTACCACCCATGTCACCCACTAAACCATTGTCCCTAATCACCACATCCAACCTTTCCTCGAACACCCCCAGGGATGGTGATTCCACCACCTCTCCAGGCAACCCATTCCAATGCCTGACTGCTCTTTCTGAGAAGAAATGTCTCCTCATTTCCAAGCTAGACCTCCCCTGGTGCAACTTGAGGCCATTCCCCCTAGTTCTATCACTAGTTACCTGCAAGAGGAGGCCAACCCCCAGCTCCTGACACCTTCCTTTCAAGCAATAAGGTCTCCCCTGAGCCCCCTCTTCCCCAGACTAAACAACCCCAGTTCCCTCAGCCGCTCCTCACAGGACTTGTGCTCCAGGCCCTTCACCAGCTTCGTAGATCTTTGTAGCTGGGGGATGAGAGGCTGTAGAGCAGCCTCACAGAAAGGGATCTGGGGATTCTGGTTGATGACACATATCATTGCTGCTGTAGTACTGACTTTCCTACCTCAAATTGCCTTTCTATTTCTGATTGCTGCTACTGTTAATTGGTACTGTGATGAGGAAGGATACCTTTTCTTGAAATGTTGTATGATCCCCCCCCCTTCTTTCCTCAGGATTAGTCTGGAATAGACCGCTGAATTTTTCTTGCCTCCCTCTTCATCTATGTCATGGCTCTCACCTGGGAGTTGTCTTTAGCAAAGCCCACACAGCAGCAGGGACCCGTGCTTGCTCCAGGTCTTTCTCTCCACAGTGTGTGGCAGCAGTGTCAGTTAGTGCTCTGATGCATCCTCTGCTCTGTAGTGCTTGGTGCAGGTGGAGTAATGGTTGTGGGCTCCTTGCTAAGCCTACTGTGCCTGCAGTTAGCCACCTGTAATTGCTGGGAGCTGTATTTAATGCCTGAAGTCAGCCCTCGCAGGGATGTGCTGAAGGAGGGAGACAGTGTCCAGCTGCATGGTGGCAGGGGTTCCAGCAGGGCAAAGCTGCCTGCTGGTAGTTGGACTGTGGTTAGCTCCTAAAAACATGAGAATGCTGTACCATTAAATATAACTGTAATTCATCAAGCGGATGGAAAAATGTGGTGTGTTTCAGCAGTTCAGCAGTGACATAAAGGAAATGTTTTGCCTGCTGCTCTCTCTTGAGGACGTCTGTAGCCACCTCTGGGTGCAGCTGAGTGGAGCTGCAGGAGGTGGCTCAGAAGCTCTGAGAACATGGGAAAATCTTGCAGGACAGGGAGACTCGCTACAACACCAAAGAGTTCCCGATCCGCCAAGGCTGCTTAATTCCTAACAAAATAATTACGTAGTGGCATGAACTGGGAGATTACCTAATGCCCCAGAGCCTGTTTTATGATTTTTCACTGGCTGGGAATGAGACAATGCTCTGGGCTTTATCATAGGAGCCAGACAGCTCCCTAACACTGCTTTCTTCAGGAGGTAAATGCTTTCTGAGTTGCACAGAGGGGAAGGGGCTGTGATTTAACTCTCCCTCCTCCCTCTCTGTTTCTCCATCTTTATCATGGCTGTACCTTAGTTGTTATCAAGATTAAAGCTTGTGTAGCAGTACCTGACCATGTGCATACCTGCTCAGACATGTTGTAAGTAAAGCTAAGTTCCTCTCTTGGTGATAACTGATTATCAATAGCATCAAAGATTTTGTTGTTGTTGTTGTTGCTGTTTTTTTTTTTTTTTTCTTTTCTGGTGGCACAATGTCCTGGGTTGTGGTTGTACGAAACAGCTTTAGCACAGCCTTACTCATGTAGAGGGATGGGAAATAGAGAAGTGTTAGTCACACTCTCATACAACTGAGAACAAGTTCAGGTGGTAGCTTTATACCATCTCTATTATTGCTAGTTATCTTATATCCAGCCTGCTTTACCAGTGAAATATCATAATCAGTTCAAAAAGGTCACCACCTGCTGACCAATGCCCAGACTGTCCCTGAGCAGCGGTCGCCCCACCCCAGCCATCCCACCCATATTAATTGTTCAGCATGATGCTATATGGTATGGGACATCCCTTTGGCCAGCTCTCCTGGGTCTGTCCCCTCCCAGCTCCTGCTGCACCCCCAGCCTGCCCACTGGCAGGACAGAGCGAGAAGCTGAAAAGTCCTTGGCTTGGTGCGAGCATTGCTCTGCAACAATTAAATCATCAGTGTGATATCGGCACTATTCTCACCCCAATTCCAAAACACAGAGCCACACCAGCTATGAGGAGGAAAATTATCCTAGCTGAAACCAGGACACTGGTTAACTAATTCTCATGAGTTAGGAAGACACAGGTTTCCTTTAGGTGAAATGATGTCCCTTCTTAATAGGCACAAAGTTCTTTGGGTATGTGTTGGGAATAAATACATCATTAGGTGAGAGGGATTTATGTTACCTACACATTGGATATTCTGCAGCACCGTGCAATTCGTCTTCTGTAGCCAGTGGCTCTCCAGCACCCCATGTGCCAAGCACACTTAGCTGTGTCTGGGGCTCCTTGCCTTTGTGCGGTGGGCCAGAGTGCCCGCTCTGCTTGCTGGTGGGAAAAAACGTGTATTTTGCCTGAGACTCCTGGCTGGAAAACCTGGAAGGCCAGTGGGGTTGCTGAGAGTCAACAACTGCATAGGCTGCTTCTCGAGTGAAGAGGACAGAGGGACGGTAGGAAAAATCTGTGGCTTCAACAGTGGCATGCTGTGGAAAGAACTGTGTCGCTTAGGGCCAGATGCCATCCATCCTTGTTAAACCGTTGGATACCAGAATAAAGTACTAAAGTGCGCTACCCACAAACATCATTTGCAGGATGTGAGTCATTTGGTTTAACCCAGGTTGTAATTTGGCTAGATGGTACATGCTGAGTGGGACTTTCCCTTTAGCACTCTGACAGCAGCAGGAACGTACTGCTTTCAGTCCACCTAGACTTCATTCTACTTGCCACTGTCAGAGACATGACTTTTTGACTTTTTTTTTTTTTAATTAACATTTATTGGAGTTCAAATATCAAATAATTGCTTCATCTTTGAATGCTTTTATGTGCACGATAACAATAAGTGTCAGTCTCTCTCTTCATAGGAGTTATACCTTTTTATAGCTGAGTGGAAATTCCAAAGCAGTTCTGGTGATACCCTTGAAAAGCAAATTCTGCAGTGGCTGCAGTACCCATTTAAATGTTATGGTACTAATTAGAAAATTGTTAAAGTATGTTTTTGTCTTTAAAGCAGTCAAATATGGCTGAATAGTGACAGCTGTAGATTTTATCAGCCACGAGGTGCCACTCTTTTCCAACCTCAGCCAAAAAAGTCTGTAAAACACTAGTGATGTTGAGATATGAGAGGTAATGATACTGAGAGGCAACACCATTAAAATCAGCAAAAGAAAGCACATTACATAATTAAAATAAAAGCTGTGGCACTTACAGCTCCAGTATGTTATGTTATCTAGGATCTTAACAGCACATTTATTTGGATTGTGAGAAAATTTGAGGCCACGTTATCTGAAGTAGTTAAAATACTAAGTTATATCAACCCATGCACATTAAATATGCTAGTTACTGGTTTCCAAGAGGCTGTAATGGAGTGAGGATGGTTAATTCCTTGTGCTCTGTTGCTTAAGGGTGGTAAATTCTGTGCACAGTTTTGTAAATTTTGACCTTTATTTGAGCTTAAGAATCAACAGAAAATAGTAACTTGGGTGGAATAGAAGCCTGAATAGATAGCAAATATGTTTCAGTGTATGTGAATGTAGAGGAGAATGTTTGAGTGGAGAACATGAACGTCTGCTCCCACCAGAGAACTGATACTTTTGCAAGCCTGTATTGCACATCTTCCATTAACCATGTAAAGAGGAAAGGGGCAGAGGGGATGTATCTGGCAAAGAGGAGGCTGAGGGTCAGAGCCCAGTGAAGAAGCAGCTTTAGTTGCTGTAAAGGTAGTGGCTCAGCCCAGACAAACTGTCACACTGTCTTTCTTTTGTGTTTGTCCCTATTGCACTGAAAACACCAGGGAGGCCATTACCTCTAGAGGGAATGCCCAGGATTAAGGATTTTTTCACCGTTTGCCTTTCAGTAATAACATGCAGTTTAAAGTCTTTTTTTTTTTTTTTTTTTTTTTTTTTTTTTGAGTTATTTTAATTTATTTTAATTTATTTTTATTTTTCCTTATGGAAAAGTTGTCTTGATAAAAATGACTATGAAAAGTAGTCAGCTACTTAACTGAAGAATAGATTAATACAAAATACCCTGGGTTTCTCTTACATGTGAAGGAGCTGCAGAGTCAGCTTCTTTGCAGGAGCAGAGGAATGCTTTGGTCCCGAACCAGCCATACCCAAGAGGGGATTTGTTTTCAAGGAGAGCGACGCCAAACCATATCCTCCTTGTTCAGGTAGCTCTCAGCCGGGACTCTGTTGGCACCTGAAGACCATTATTTAAGTGGAGCATTGCATTTCAGTTTTTCTGGGCGGTGCTGTTCTGTCTGCTTCTTTTAGTGGTTTTGGGACAGTAGTGATTGTTAGGGAGCAGTTAAATACAGCAGGCTGGCAGGGGCTCCATGCCCCAGGTCCAGGCAGTAGTGGGGCTGAGCACATGTTCCCAGTAGGCACACAGACACAGGGATATATGTATGTGGTGCATACATCCACACAGCTAGTCACACAGACCAACATAGGCACATCCCATTCATGCAAACAGCCCCAGTCACCTTACCTCTGGTGAAGGATTTTGGTTAGTGGGAAAATATATATATTTATATACAGACGCCTGACCACAGTTTGGATCCCTGCAGTAGCAGGGCTTAAATAGTCTGCCCAGTAGCTGGCATTGGTCATGGTTTCCCCAGTTCCTGGTATCTGGGTGCGAGACCCCCTGGCCACAGCCTCAGTCTAGTCACTGGTGTTCAGACCCCTTGCATACACCAGCACACGTGTGTGCACTCATTGTGGATCCCATCAGCAAACTGGTCTTTGAAGCCCAGTCTATCCCAGTAGCTGGTCCCGGATCCTTGTTTCCCCCAGTTGCTTCCTGCACAGAGAATGAGAAATGTACACCTACATGTACAATATTGACCGGTGCAGCAGTTGCTCCAGGGTATTTTACAGTTTTCTTTCCAGGTGTTGTTTGGCAGCAGTCAGCTGCGTGTTGGCCAGCCCACTGCACCAGTTTCATATTGGTTTACTGGGCTGTCTGCATGCACCAGGCTCTGCAGGAGCCACATTAGCACTGCTCTGCTAATTAACCTGACAATGTGGATGTTTTATTCAGTTTTTTATAAGGTTTGTGACACTGTCGTATTTCTTTCTCTTTTCATTTAGATTCCTTCGGGACTCTTGTTCTTCCAGTAGTAAGTATTTCTTTCATTCCCTCCTAAGAAAAATGTTGACTGCCTGTGACTTTTCAGCAGCTAATGTTGATGAGATGATGTATTTTATATGTGATCTTGGCTATTTTCACTTTCTCAGATGAATGTATTTGCTGACCAATAAGACAAGGAGTTTTCAAATTAAGTGCTCTGCAGCTTGTTACAAGTAATTACAGGATATGTGAGCTGACTTCCAGCATCTAAAGAATTAATATTTCCTTCTGTCAGGATTTTTTTTTTTTTTTTAATCAAGTTCTTCATGTTTTTTAACACATTTAAGAATCTCTAAATCCAATGGGTTTATATTCTGATTTCAAATAAATGTTATATCTGATGAAATAATCTGGAAGTATTTGATAGATGGATAATCAGTGATGATGAGCAGTTGATCAACATTACAAAGACTACTAGATTGCAATGTGTCTATGCCACCTAATTTATGGTTTGTACAGACAATTCAGTTAAAAACAAAACAAAACAGGTTAAATTAGCAAGTTCCTTAATATAATTTGCCCAGTCTTAAAACATCCTTATGTCTCACAGCCTTCTGCAAAATTGAATTCCGTAATCACTTTACTGGTAGTAAGAGACAGATGCTGTGATAACCAAACTGAAAAACTTCTAGACCACTTCAAGTGTTCAATAAATAAAATGGGGAACCACGTACTGAGCTCGATCTAAATTTGCCAATTTGCCTTACCACAGCCCTAAGGAAACAACATGCTCCTTGAGGCCCTTCCCATGTTTCTTCAATGCTTGGGATGTGTTTTAGGGGTGGGAGAGGAATGGTCAGGCGCAGTTTAGACCTAACCTGTTAGGTTAAGAAAACTGAGTCATTTTTTAATGGTGCGATGTGCTGGTTTTTTTTGTTCATGTAGTTATGGTAGACTCACGTACTGCCCAGTGTGTACTTGGCTGGTAGCACAAGGTGGGTAATGAGCTGCTGGTTTCAGCTGTCGTATTTTCCAGAGGAGACAGTAGTTTACTTGTCTAGGTGCTCGTGAGGGTGGCTGGTGTGGTCAGGAGAAGTGCTTGAGATGGCCTTTTTCTCTCTCATATTAGGAGTGCCAAAACAAGGATAGTAATACCATTCAGTTGAGGGGTGTATCAACAAAGATAAAATGTTTTCACAGTAAATTCCTAATAGGTGCTGTTAAAGGCTGTCTTGATCATATTTGTATTGAGAAGTACCCTTTTAGAGAAGGAATTGATGGAACTGAGGTAAATAGTTAGCATTATTTTAGCACTGACCTTCCAGAAACGTTGTGTTAATTCAGTTTTCATTAGCATGGATATGTGCACCGGAATTTGCGTTTCTTTACTCCTCAGATACCCTGACGCATTGCCATAGCAATGTAAACTTTTATTGTCTCTGTCTTTTACATCAAGAACGATACAACAGGCAGTTTTGTCACCAAGTTACAGGGAGGAAAGATCTTTTGCAATATAAAAAATAGTATATATAAAATAAGATACTATACAAAGTATCAAGAAATTAAAAATCAGGGGAACAAACCATGTTGCTTTATTCGTGATAGGAAAAAGCTACAGAAAAATAAATGAGATATGTAAATGGTGATTGCAGACTTGTAAAGAAGAAAACAAAGACAGTCCTTACAAGTATATTAAAATAATACTGTAAGAGCGCTATTCACTGCTACAATGAGACAAAACAAGCTTATTTTCTCACCATCTTGACTTTGAAGGTTTATTATATTTCTGGGAGTTGTTGTAGGGAATCCTGTCTGCTTCTTAGGGAATAAAACTTATTTAATATGCGGTAATATTCTTAAATGAATTAATTCTGAGGTAATATTTGACAGATGTAGTAACTAAGGCTGTTGCTCCTATTTAATATATTCCAGAATATTTGGCGAGGAAGTGTGAGAGTGTTGAAATATGTGAATCATATGTTCTTGGCAATGTGTATACAAAGACCTGCAGTTGAAGCAAATGCAGAATCGATTTCAATCTAGTGTTTTGCACCTAAAGTTTGGTTATATAAGTCCAGATTTTAAAGGTTACCTTTTCTCCCTGTGTCATCATATGCCTGCTCATGGGTGGAAGAAAAAGAGCCTGTTTATTTCTCCTCTCCCTGATTTTTTCCTTCTCTCTTGTTTTTCAAAAGAGAAAGGCAACAGAGAGGGATGAAATTGTAGTTGCTTCCTGTTTATAGGTAAACACGCAGAGAAAGAAATGTGTTTGGTATACACATTCTCATTTACCTTATTTCTTACTATGTGGTATTTTTCCCCATTTGGGAAAAATTCCATTACCTCACTGTACAGTCTTAAAATGAGTTTTGACAGCAAGACAGTGTTTCATTATAGAGCTTGGTAGGATACTTTTGAAGTGCTGTGTCTGGTGAGTTAACAGATGTAATTTTCATTACCAGTGCAAGAGGAGAGCTTAATTTCCATATGTTATGCTGAAAAATGTAAGCCTGTCTGTTTTAGTTGTCTTGACTTCAGAGGCTTTACTCCAGATTTAGTGTTCTAACTACAAACAGAAGCATGCAACTCTTAAGCTTTTTAGCAGTGCTACTTGTTGGAACCAGCTGTACATTTTGTTAAACCCTTTCCATCTTCAAAGAGATGCTCCCAAGCAGATGGCAGTACAGAAGCTGTCATCTGGTCTGGGATGCTCCTGGGGTCATTCCTTGCCTGTGCAAGCTCTGCTCAAGGTGAAGTCTCTGAGTCCTGCTGCAGTTCTGCTTTAGATGCTTTAGACCCACTGTGGGTAAGATTCCTCCCATCTAACTGCAGGAAATGAACTGGTCCATCTGACTTGTGAGCTCCAGATTTCTTCTGGTCACTAGAGAGACACCTGTACATGGTTATTCTGGTCCTGTGTGGTCTAACTTTCCTTGCCAGTGATGTCTGTCTGCGTTCACTGCCAGCACAGAAGGAACTTCCAGTGACTGTCCTGAATAAAGCATCTCAGCTAACCATATAAAATGTCTCTTCTTTTATTCTTCAATGTTTTGGGATGAATAATTATCTTACTGGTTGAGCTGCAATACGTGCTGTAATTATGAATCATTAAATTACTGAGGTGAGACAAAATCAGTCAGTTTCTATTGAAAAGCAGTACTTGTCTCCTCAGGAGATTTTTAATTCTGAATTTAATTTTTCTGCCCTAAAAGATGTGAAGGTAAAGCTTGTAAAATGAAGTGCAGGGTTTTCTTTCTGTTCTGTTCATCTTGCCCACATGTAGCTTCTTCAGCTCTTTTATTTCTGGAATATTCATTACCAGAAAATGACAAAGTCTGGAAAAAAAAATTAGCCCCCAAAATCATATGCAGGGAATTTCCCATTAACTGTAAAAAGAAAAGAGCTCATTGCATGCCTATTATGAATGGTATGTGAGTACATAGATACTTACTGAAAATCTGATTACTAGTAAAAATCATATGGAAATATTTTGGAAAGATGCTTCTGAGAACACATTTTTATGTAATTGTTGTAGTGACAGAGTCCTGAAATCCTCCTCTTCTTTTTGAGTATTTATGTAAGTTGACATGTTCAGGGGGATGTTGGAGACCTTAATGACAAATGGTTTTGGAATAATGATCTCTTCAATTATATCTTGGATAATTAACAGTGAGTCACTGTTTTCTTTTTAGCTGCCTTTGAACAGTGCTTCTGGTAATTATGAATTACTGGTGGAAGGCCATGCTGACGGCCAGCGCATCTTCTCAAACCATACCAGCTTGATATACACAGCAAAGAGTATCTCTGTATTCATCCAGACTGACAAATCTACATATAAACCAGGACAGGATGTGATGTTTCGGATTATCACAGTCTATCCTGATCTCAAACCTTACAAAGCATCTCTCAATATATATATCCGAGTAAGTATCCACAGGAACCTCAGTATACATTGAAATTTCTCATGTCTTCCAACACCACATGCCAAATACAGTTCATACGTATTGCTACCTAAGTCTTGCTAGCAAGACCTTGTGCATTTAACATGAAGCCTGACTTTTTTTTCTAGGACCCTCGGAAGAAGTTGATTCAGCAGTGGTTGCTAGAGGAGGGTGATTTGGGTGTAGTTTCCAAAAAATTTCAGTTATCGACGAACCCTCCACTAGGAGACTGGTCCATAGATGTGGAAGTGAATGTGAGTATTAACATTGCCAACTTACAGAGAGATTTCATTTTTCCTGATACATGCGAATAAAATTGTGTTTACTTTGCTGAAGCAAAACCATAAGTAAGCATGGACCATGAGGAGAAATCCTTCCTTCATGCCAAACCTGAAGAAACTATGCAAACCTCACAAGTTTTTCAGTACTATGTGGTTTTGTAAGGAAATATATTAAAAAGAAGAAACAGATACGTAAAAATACATATTTTATTCTATGGTCTGGATTGTCATCCTAAAATGTGTTATTTTAAAAGGCAAGGATTTTTAGTGTTAATATCAAAGAAAGAGCTTGTGGAGTACTATTTTTTTTTTTAATGAAACACCCTTATGTTTATTTTGTAAGCGAATATACAGAAATTCATTGTGCCCTGGTGTTCAGCCAGTCAGTGTCTCAAGGGGTGTGGAATCAAAGACCGTCATTTACAAATGTCTGTCTAGTTTTAGTGGTGTTTTACCAATTCATGGTGACTCAAGAGTTACTGAGGAAAAAATAACCATGCAAAATAGAAACAGTGAATAATATAGCAGAACTGTTGCATAACAAACCGGGTATAATTTATTTTGTGTGTGTTGCTATTGGTAACAGTCCTATCAGTCCAAATCCTTGAAGATCCTCATCCACTGGAAAATACACTGTAGAAATAGCTGGAGGTTTCAAGATTGTGTGTGTCAAGTTTATTCTGACTGCTCTAAATGCCTGTAATTTGGGAACTACATTTCCAAACTGGCTTGCAATGACTGTTCGGAGACATTTAGCAAGTACAAACAGGACTGTGCAATGATTCCTAATAAGATGGGGCAGAAGCATTTGACTGTGTATAACTTCAGAATGATATTTGGCAGTAACAGTTACACGCTTTATAGATTTCTGTAGGCTGAGGTACATGAGGTGTTCAAATGAGTATCAGGACTGGATTCTTCAAACACTTTCTCATGCGGGTGTGGATTCGGTACTATTGTCTTTGCTGGGAAAAATGTTTTAAGTTGTTCCTGGACTTGGCCACTCCTTCCCATCCCTGTGCTGCTGTTCAACAGCTTCCCAGTAGTGCTGATGCATGTGTAATAAGGCTGAGATCTAAAGCACGTCAGGGAAATGACCCAGACTGAAAAGCTTGAAGATTAAAGTTTTGTTTTCCTTTCTTTAACCTAGACCAGCTCCCTGATCTGGTTTGCAGCACAGCCCCTCTCACAAATGCACAAGCGCTTTCAGGAGGAGGTGAAGTGTGGCTCAGACATGGGAACAAAGGCTTGTAATGATGATGGGCTTCTTCAACAGCTGTTTTGCCAGGGGGAAAAAACGTGTTTGTGAAATTTTGTTTGGACTTTCCGCTGTGTGATAAATCATCCTGAAGTCAGGAAGACACTGTTAAAGGAATGGCAGCAGCTGGTCTCAGTGAAAGAGTATCATGCCCTCCTGAAACACACCTCCCCATCCTCCAAAAAAGGAAGAAAAAAAAAGTTAAATTGAAAGATTTGTCTGGACTGATAAAGCAGCTGAAAAAACAGTCAAGTGAAGTTAGATCTTTGTAGATGATAGGAAATAATGGTACTCTAAATTTTAGCAATTAAGTATATCTACGGAAGGTTAATGAATGTCAGTAAGAAAGCCAAGAAAGCAAGTCTCTCAAGTCATGAGTAATAATGAGGAAAACATAAATAGGGAACGTTTTGTTCGCTGTCTCTTCCAATAGATAGCTAGAGGACACCAGGTGAAGGAGAGGACAATTTCAAACCAATTAAGACGGCACAAGTGAACTGCAGAGCTCATCATGAGTGTGTGTTGTGAATACTGACAATTCATGTGGGATCAAAAAAGTGGCCAGACAAATTCACTGAAGGAAGCCTGTTAAGAACTGTGAACTGAAAAGCTCTGATCTCTGGCTCAAGAGGTCTCCTAGTCTCAGGCTGTCACTGTGTTGCTGACTGCTAGCCCTGATTGGTGTCATGATGTGGGTATTGGATCTTGGCTGCTGCCAAAGACTGAGCTTTGGCCTAGGTTCATGTTAGATCTACCAGAGTTGTACCCAGGCTGATCTAGACAATCCTAGGTTGTCTTTATCATATTTTAGTAAGAACATCTAATTTTCCCTACTATTAATTTTTTAAGGCTTAGTTTTCTAGCATTGAGTGTGGCCTTGAATGCCATGTTTGGGGTCCTTTATAATGCTCAAAATACTTCAGTGGCATGAAGAATAACCAAAGGCAGGGATAATACCCATCAAACTAGGGTATCTTTCTCTATTTGACAATTCAAGGTGAAAAGTACTGCAAAATGTTTCTGGTACAATTAACAGAATACTTTCTTGGGAAAAGATAAACTTGGTCAGAACAGAAATGGGATCCTTCATCAATGAAAATGAAGAAAACAGTACATATTTTAAGAAACACAGCTTTTAATGGTAAGTGAGAGAAAGGGAACTAATAGATGAATATGTCTGAACTCTTGCATATTTGTGGGAAATGCAAAGACCCCAGGGATGGGATCTTTTCATGGTTAGTAATAGTATGAAAGAGTTTTTAAAGTTTGCTAGAAACAAATGAAATTCCAGAGGTGGCATAGCCCAGTAACATGGGGAAACAATGATTATGTGGCAGAGATGGAAGCATTTAATGTGTTTTGTTTTAGTTCTGTGTGGTTTACTGAATATCACTGTGGGAAGCTTTGAGAAGCTGAGAAGGAAGTGAATATATCCTTAATAGTAAAGAGTAATTGAGGTATTATGGGAAACAATAAAGCTGTCATCTGTCAAGGTGACTTGGGATTCCACTGACAAAGAATTAAATTCTTTCAGGCTATTATGGATCAGGCTTTTAAGCACGGGAAAAAAAAAAAAAAAAAAAAAAGAGAGAGAGAGAGTAAAAAAGAGTGAGGGCATCTCTGCTACTTGATGTTTTAGCGTCAAGAATGATTGCCTCTTTGGAAAATGCATTAAAATCGAGCAGACTGGTGGAGTAGCTGAATTGTAAACAAACTTGTGATAAAAGGAGGCCAGGATAAATGGCTTCTGTCATTAAACTCTATGAAATGAAAATTAAAATAGAGGAGAGAAAGAACAGTGTATCTTTATATGTGAATAAAAATGGAGTAGGCTTTGGGGGTCCAGAAAAAAACTGGCCATACTGGCCATTCTTATGATACTTAACCAGTGGAGAAAAAAATCCCACACATGTAGAAGCTTATGTTGTTTCCTTTCTGACTTTTTCCTCCAGCATTCACAACTGCTTTAATCTTCAAATTCTGTGTTAAAAGAATATAATGACAAAGCAATATACATTATTTCCATGTGAGACAGCATGTTATGTTGCATGATCCTATCATGCACAAAATATATTAAATAGCCATTGTAATATTCACATTATTGTACTAAGTCTGTCTGATGAGTTGTTTCGTATTTATTTTTTTTGAGGGCATGTTATGCCATTGGATTAAAGAAAACTGCAAGAAACCTTGCAGAATAAAGGAAGAGAAGAATTTAGGTGATGGGAAATTCCTTTTGGTTTTAGTTAGAAATGAGCTTGTAGTACAAGGTCATACGTGGTGGGATTCAGTTTGAGGTTTGCATTGTGCAGATGTCTGTGGGTAGGTTATTCTGGGTGTTGAAGTTCCTTTTGTAGTCAGTGGAAATGGAGTCAGTGTTCAGTGAAAGCGAGTGAGTGACTCGGATTGCTCCAAGTGGCTATTTCTGGATATTCCTTGCTGGACTGCAGCTGCCATCAAGGGAGTTACAGATTTTTCTCTCTCATACAAGAAGCTGCACATTCACCAATCCCTTCTTGATAACAGAAGTCACTAAGAACTTGGCTCTACTGCTAAGGAGTACTTAGTATATGTCTGTGCTGCAGGTTGGTGGGGATTGGCATTTTTGTAGCTATACTTTACCTGTCCTTAACTGGTACTACTAGCCCTGGATCCACAGTATCCATGAGATCCTACACAGCCTTTGGATCTTCCGATGGCTGTAGGAACATCTTCAGCTGGGTGATCTCTGCATGACTTAGATGCCGGGGCCTGATGCCAGGGCCTGAGCTTTCTAGTTAAAAGTGGCTACTGTCCATCCTTTTTATCTCTGCTTTTCCTTCCTCTCATTGTTAAAGTGACATTAAATCTGTAAATAACACTTCCCTTCCAGTGGTTACAGGTCAGTTCCCAAGTGTGAAGAATTTGGGTTCCTGGAAGTATGCTGCCTCTGAATCCTGTTTTAAATCAGATTCTGGCTGCTTGCTGTTATTGTATGAACAGTTCAGGTGTTCATACAGCTGTTCCAAGAAAAGACAGAGTAATTACAGTCTGGTTGCCAAGTCTCCACCTTGTATTTTCATTGGATATCTTATATTTCCTGTTATGGAGCCTGTTTTTGAAAGTCTTCTAGTTGCTGAGTTTTTGTAGTAGGCCTTTCCATCTAAAAGTCTTTCTTATTAGGCCTTTTTGTAATCGATGACAGTTGTTATTTGGAAATTTATGCTACAAAAGAGTAGTTATTGTTCAGGAGCAGTGAAGACTTTCTAAAATATTTTTGAAGTCTTTTTGTTAAAGCTTCAGAAGTAAATCAACTTTCAAATTCATCTGGGGTTGATTATTATAAAACCATGTCCTTTATGGTTTGAATTGTTTAACTTCTGAGGTTTTATGTATTTTATAATGTATCCACTGTGAATTTTGTGGTGTTCTACTTCTAGATCACTCATTTATTTCTCATTAGAGCTGATGAGTTTGAGGTTAAATCATTACTGATGACATTACATGCCACAATCTTGCAGAATCAGACTACACATACAGTCTTTGTGATTTGCTGTTTATTCAGTATCTTGTATATGAGCACTGATACTCAATCATCAGGATCTTTTGATGTGAATATTGGTGATGCTAGTGGGACCACTTTGTTTCTGGAGATCCTGCTGGGGCATTTAAGCAGAATTTTGGGAATTCATACAAAATTTAGGGACATAAAATGTGAAAATCAAGTAATGAAAAGCTTAGGCTACGTTAGTTCCTTCTAGGCCTGTTCCACTTTGTGGGCTACGCAGTGGAAGCTGAGGTGTTCCTGGCCTGGGCTGCCTGGAGCCTTGCCTGACACCATAGCTGGGGGATGTGCGTCAGTGCCACAGCCAGTCATAGTGGACGTAGGCCACGTCCACTTCAGGAACTTCTGGGCGCCAAAGAAGTTAAGATCAGGGGAGGCCAAAGAAGTTAAAATCACGGGAGGCCAAATAAGTTAAAGCCTGTTATCTCACTTGCTGGATTAGACCCAAATCCCTTTACACACGATGGGTTCAACACTGCAGAACAAAATCTGGGCCTTAGTTGTTCAGTGATTCTTGGATGTCAGGGTCTGTAGCATCGAAAGCTCAAATGCAGGGAGGCTCCATCATATGTATAGTGACAGAATACTTGCATGGGTCTCTTTTTGGCACTGCTTTTTTAATCTGTAGATATACCCTGGGCAACGTGCACAGAATATTATGGGTCTCTTGTGGTTTAAGAAATGCTGGTTTACAGCAAAATGAGAGACCCCCCCAAAAAACAGTTGACCAGATTAAAGCAGCACAAGTGGAATAAGCATCATGATTGTTTTCCTAGCTGAATAAAAAAAAATCAAAGAAAAAAAATAATAAAAAAAAATCTCTTGGATTGTGTATATAACTAAGCACTTGAAAGCCACCACTCCTGGAAACTAGTTTAACAAAGTACACTTCAAAATATTTGAATGATAATTACCAGAGAGATAGCCCTGCCCTGAAGAACTAAAATGTTTCAAAGTGGTTGAAGTGTTGTTTGGCCTATTTCAAACCAGTTTGGCTGAAAAGTGTGAGTTAGTGAGAAATCTGGCTTGGTGGTCAGACCTATGAGGATCCCATGACCTATGAGAGTCTTTTCCTTTCCTCGCAGTATCAGTCCATGATCTTACTTTTTAGCTAGTAGAGGTATTGAGGTACTGTAGCACATTTAGGACTTGTAGGAATGGCATTGTTCTTGAAATAAGCAACAAAGACTTTGTAAGTCTTCATAAAACTTGATATAAAATCTTCATCTTCAATTAAGACATAATCAACTTCTGAGCTCCACATCAACATAACCTCATCATGTAGTTGAAAAATGGCCAGTGATATTAACCTTGGAAAATAGACAGTCTGTCAGTAGGAGGTGGCTGTCTTGATCTTTCCCTATTTCTCAGAAGGGTCTTCAGCAAAGAGGCAAATATGCTTTCAAAAGGAGCCTCTCCCTTCCTGTCCTTCGGGAACTGGAGATTCCTTCAGTTTCTCAGCCTGTTCTTCCAGCCCAGATGAGCTCAGATTTTCCTCTTGGAGGTTTTTATTTTTATTTTTTTTAGAGGAAAAAAAAGGGGGGATTGTACCCTTTCCTTCTTCTTCTGCTCCTGTGTTACTTAAGGCTTGGGTTTATTTTTGGCTGTTTTTTCTCTGTGGCCAGCAGTCCTGCCAGCAGGGAGGAAGCCTTTGTGTTGAAACATCCTGTCTGAGTGCAGGAGCTCCTCCAAACACCCCATCCCAACACAGGAGCTCCTCCAAACGCCCCATCCCAACACAGGAGCTCCTCCAAACGCCCCATCACAACACAGGAGCTCCTCTGGTCATGGGGACAGTTGCTGCCTGTCCTTCCTTGTGGGCACCCAAGGAGAGTGTTGGGAAGATGATTCAAGTCATCTTCTTCTGAGCCAGGCAAAAAAATGTTGTCAACTGACTCATGAGATTTGTGGATATGGCAAAACAATGTTCTTGGATTATATTTTTTTTAATTACTGTTATTTTAAAGCCAAACTTTAAAAAATATACATGTATACCAGATCCTTGTGTCATTTCACATTTTCAGATGAAGGTTGGCATGAATGTTTCATAAGTAACGTATCAGTGTTTTTTTTTCCCTCGGATAAAATTCTTGAGAAGTATTTCCGTTCTTATATAATATTTTTTTTTCTGTCGACAACATCGTGTTTATTGGAACTGAGAATATCAAAAGGTTAGCAAGATATGGGCACAAGATGTATTATGCTAGCAACTCTTTTTGTTTATGTCATTGATACATTGTTTATCACAAAAGAATGTGTTAACTTTTCCCATATGGTGAAGTGAGGCACAGTCTGGTTTATTAGTGATTAAATAAAGCCTTGTGAGAGTATTTGGTCATTGCTCCAGTGTAATCCTGGTGTCAAGCAGACCAGCTGAGATTCAGAGCTCCAGTTCCCTTCATGCCATTCCCTTACTGATGGCAGCTTCTGACACGATGCTGTAAAAAATCATGGAATAAGGGTTATATGTCTGCAGACAAAGGACTTGTGTGCTTGGTCAGAATTACTCACACCGTAGCAGGGAAGAACAATTGAGTAAGAAAACAAAAAGCAAAATTAATGTGGTTCAGTACCATGACTTTTTGGGTCAGCTTTTGTTGTACAGAAGAACAAAAATAGCTGCTGATTTTTATTTTATTTTATTTTATATTTTATTTTATATTATTTTATTTCATATTTTATTTTATATTTTATTTTTAATGTTAAGAGAGTTGGGGAAGGAAAAAAGCTAAAATTCATTTTCCAAGAATGTGCAATATGTGGCCTATGGTACTGAATCTGAAAAATATGCTGGAGTAGGCTTTCAGATATTCTGACGAAAATCAGGGAACAAAAAAAATAAATAGGAAAATAGAAGAGAACACAAAAAACTTAATATTCTCTATAATTGCTTATTTCTTCCATTGATTTTTAACCAACAAATAAAAGACAGGAAGATAAAAACCAAGGTAATTTCTGCTGAATTAAGTATACACTGTAGACTATAACTAAACATTAGCAATTATTGAGTAAATGAAGACCCTTAAGATTATACATGTTTTTGAAATGGTGTGGTCCTCTAGATAGACTGCAGGAGCTTCCCTTTTGCACAGACATACCTGAGTTAATTTTGAATGAGCTTGTAGAGATACTGCTGGTGGGTTTGTTGTGGTTCATCTTGATTACGCTAAGTACTTGTGCTAGGTTGTTCAAGCTAGTTGGCTCAGATATTTGTGCTTTATACAGAAACCAGCCATATGTAGATGTCTACTGACTGGAAGCTCTCTGAGGTCTTCATTATATATACCAAGAATATGCTGTATGTGGGCTTCCTGCATATTTCTATGGTGCGAGTACCTACAACTGGTTCTTACAGAAACTGTGTAATAGGAGGTGATGATGATTGAGCTATAATTTGAAGTTACATCATTTCAGCAATTGTAATTTAACTTCCATGTGGGTGGGTTTGGGCCTAAAAGATACATTACATTCGCTAATCTAACCACAATTGTATATATGTTCTTACATTTTTTTTCAATAGGGTCAACTTCATTATCAGAAATTTAAAGTGATGGAATATGGTAAGTGTTATGTAAGGCCATTGAGTAGTGACCAGAATGGGTTATGGAGTCTCCATTAGAGTTTGGAGTCTATGTTCCTTTGGCTAACACAAATCTTTTGAAGACTCCTAGAAATTTTACTTTTCAAATCTGCTTCTCTGAGACTGTCTGTCCTGAGAAAAAGCATCATCTTATCAGTTGCCCTGTTTATCTCTGCTAGCTATTATAACCTACTGTTGTGGTGTCTGGATGTTATGCAGTCTTGAAAATACTTATCTTAAGCCTCAGAGATGCAGTTGTCCTTGTTTTGCCAGGATCTTGCAGGCAATGTGTTCATCCCCAAACATCTGTATAATATCTGGTTACAAAGCTTGCTGATTATTCTGTTAAGGCTGAATAGGATGAATGTTTACTGTTTCCTCTACAAACTTGCTGTGGTGAAGGAGAAATGAACATTTTATACTTCAGCCGCACAAGTTTGTGCACAGGCTGTTCTTGTGATGCTTGGTGTTCTCCTTTTGACAGAAAGTCTTAGAATGAGGCATGCATCAGTTTGGGTTAAAAGTATATCTTACCTTACATTCCACACGTTCTACCCTTTTTATTTTAAGAAAAAAATAAATACTCTTTTTACGTGAATTTAACACTTCCTGTAATTTTCTTTTTAGTTTTACCAAAGTTTGATGTTATGATAACAATACCATTATACTACTCTTTGAGAGAGGAAGATGTAAGTGGTATTGTCACTGCAAAGTAAGTAAAACATTGTTACCATTGTCACCCTCACTGTTGAGATAATTACTGTGTTAATTTGAAAGCAAAAACTTACATTTAGAATATTAACAAAGCACCTTCTAATCTAAAGTAGCTGTCTGCCTTACATTTTTAGTTATTGTGTAGCAATGTTGGATAGATCTTCAGACAGTTAGCTGCACCTTTTTGGTTGGGTGTAGTTTTTTCTAGACTACAGCCAAAATATTTTCGGCTGCCTTATTCATAAAGTTTCATGAGTCTTCTGCTTATAATGTATGTTGTGAGACTTTTTTGTTGTTGAGCACTCTTTTATGGTGCTCTCCAACTTACCACATCAAGGTCTGTGGGTAGAGTAACTATGCTTTATTAGACCTATTGGAAAACTATTCAAGCTTCTATTTGCGTCTTTCTTGTTCCAGTTTGTCAACATTGTTGATTTGAAGTACAGGCTTCTACCAGCCAACAAAAGACCTATAAGTATAAATAGATGAAGAATTAAACATTCTTGAGCAGTTCAGAAGAGACTTCACTATAAACTAGTAGACTTCATTGTAGACTGCTGTAAAAATAATATTTTATTTTTTAATCTCAAAGAGAAATTAGTTTTATTTTGGGAAGATGAAAGCCAAGTAAAGCTATTTGATTAACGCATTCAAGAGAACCCGAAAGAAAAGGTCTTTCTGGAGCTATTTAATTCGGTAAAAATGTATGCTTTCTAAACAGGTACTTTAAGTGAAATACAGAAATGATTGATTAACAAGCTATTTAACTGGAACAGTTAAACATTTGGGAAGAAGCTTCCTTTCTGAGAGGCAGTGTAACCTGATACTATAAACCATATAGGATTCTCATAAGGTGATAAGGTGCAATTAAAAAAAACAAAGTGGATCTCCCCCATTCTGTGCTACTTTGGAGTGTAGCATATGCCAATGTGAATTCTGTTTCCTAAGTTGTTTTGGTCTGCCACAGGATCCTTTGTTAAGTTCTCATAAGGTATTTGGAAGTGTATTTGTTTTCTGCAACACGTCCAGACTTGGACACCAGTGAATTGTCTGAGACTGAATCCCAGCAGTGCCAAAGTTTACTGATATGTCATAATTAATTATAAGGAAAGAGTTAATTCCTACTGACTGTTTTTATAGGCATAATCTCTCTGTATACAAGGACTTTTCATGTCCTTTAAGCTTGTAGATGTCATAAAATCTTTTTCCGTTCCCATCTCTGGACTGCTATTAGATTAACTACAGGATGCTACTGAATGACAGTATCATTACAGGCTTAATGGCAGCTTCTTACTGTAATTAGGTCTGCTGGAAAAGACTGCAGCTCAGGTATAAGACAGTGTGGTCAGCATTTTTCCTGTAACAACCATATATTGTTTGATTATTCTTTTCCTCTGCTTTTCAGCTTTGACATTGCTTAAGTGGCTGCTGATCAAATCCATACTGATTTAAAGTACTTAGTTATCATATCTGAATGTAATAGTTCTGTTGGATTAGAATGATTTTTTTTTCTCCCCTTTGTCTGTTCTATAAGGTCTGAATGTAATGATTTATCTTATATATAGCTTAGAAACATTTGAGCAAAATATTTAGTTTATTACTACTCACTGATTACAGTTTGCTAATGGCATTCTAAGAAGTGAGTACGTTACAATTTACAAGTTAGCTACAGCTGCCGGTTGTGTTTGCTGACCAGTAATGCCATGATTTTTTTGCACTGATTATCAAATAATTTGAATATAAATATCTTGAAAGCTCTCACTTGGTACAAGCAGCATTTGGGAAACATAACTTGTACTTCCAATTTTCACTCTACTGCGTGTTACTTATGATGCTGCATTGGCATTCTGTTCAATACCTTGCTTCCAGCTTAGTTTAAGATGGTTAATTTGCCTACAATATAAAGCCCCTAATAATAATAATAACTTGATGAGCACATGTGTAGCAAAGGGCAGTACTTCTGACTGTGTATGTTCTCCAGGTTTTGGGCTTCTGACTTCAGTGTCAATAAACTGGTCTCAGTGCTGAAAACTTCATGGTTCAAAGTACGAATACATTCTAGTCATATTCAAAATTGGGGAAAAAATGTTTTAGTTGAAGCTTTTGCCTTGAAAGCTCTTCGAGAGCCCAAGCTCTTGAGATGGTGCACTGTTTGACTTTGGTTGGCATGTTTCAGGTATACATATGGAAAGCCAGTGAAGGGAACTGTAACAGTCACCTGCCTGCCTGTCTCTTACTGGAAAAACAAGAGGAACATAACAAAAACATTGGAGGTGAGTTTTTTCTTAGTAGTGTTGCAGATTCTAAGGCTGTGTCTGCTTTTGTAGGTTAAGTATGTGTGGGACCATTCTCAAGTGCTGATTCTGCTGGCATTGTCTCTGTAGTGACTTGGCTGAATAGCGTTAAATTTTAGAAAACTTTATTTTCTAGTACAAAGTAGCTACATCCAGACTGCCTGTTGGGAATGACAGTTGGCCGCTGTAGTCCCTTGAACTGTGCCTGGAAGTTATTTTGGAGAGCACTCGCTGGCCCAAGTAGAAAAACTTTCCTGAAGCCCTTCTAGCAGTGTAGGTGACAGAAGGCCAGTGCCCAGAAATGTCCCCTGGTGCCACGTGTGCTTTTACACACCCAACCATGCATTATAGGGCCAGAAGAGACTACTGCAATTGTCCAGGTGCGACTCTAGCATGGCAGAGACTAAAGCATTTTGCTTACTAATTACCTAGTAAATGTGTTGGAGTTGCTATGCTAGAGGTGAGCTGGAGCATGACATGGAGAAAGATGTACAGTTTTGATATGAAGACTTGCAATTGCTGAGAGATTCACGGCATCCTTCTACAACATTTAATTCTGAGCTGTGGAGTATGTTAAAAACAGCTTAAGCTAAAGATTGTCTGTTGTTTCTGGCTTACCAGGCCTTCAGCAGAACTTAGCCTACAGAAACTGCGCTCTGGGAATTTGTGTAGAGTATATTCTCAGGCACCGTCCTGTTCATTGTTGTTTTCTGTAAAGCATAGACACTAGTGCTTTGGCAATGTAGAATTGTATAATTTTATTTACATGTAAACATTTTTTTTCCACCTTGTAGATAAATGGATCTGTGAATGTTACTTGTAACAAACTTTTGTTGAAAGACTTGAATGATGATCAGTCATGGCACCGTGGTGATGACGATTACGCAGAGCCAATAGAAATTATCGCTGTGGTCACTGAGACACTCACAGGTATGTTGTTGCATGAGGTCTTCCAAGAGAAATCCAAAGAGCAGATCATGCTGGAAGAGCTTAGTGGTATGCAGAGGGGCTTAGAAGTACTAGCAAAGTATCATGTGCTGAAGGAAATATGAACCCATCACATCCAAATATATTATCTGAATTGTTTCTTGCCTAGATATTAAATAGTTTAACCAGTTGTTAATTCAGCTGAATACAGTTCTGTGCTATATGATTTATTAAGTAACCAAAGGATTTGTTCAAATGGGGCCTTAAAGCCAATGACTGATCACTTTAGAAGAGAAGAGCAGGTATTATGGATTACTAGTGTTAGGTTACCTTACAAACTTGAGTTTAGACATAAACTTATGTTACTTGTTTGCTTGTAAATCACATCAGTAGAGTTTTCTGGCCACATGTTGCCCACTATCTTTCTAACCCTCTCCTACAAAGCCTGATTTTCTAACTGAGCAATCTTGTGAGCTCCTGTTATGTTGCAACTTGCATATTAGAAAAAAAGAATTGTAAAAAACTTCCACCTGTTCCAGGAACTCAGTTTCATTACAGACTTCCTGCGGAAAACTCAGTAAGGTGATGTTGGCTGACTTGGAATTTTTAAGCACATCTCTTTTGTCATTCTGAAATAGTATGGATGAATTATGGCGTGGTGTTGTATGGCTTATTTATTATCATGGGTGATAGTACCAGTATGTATATCACCTTTGTACTGGTTCTTAGCTGGAAGGATGGAGAGCAATAAGAAAGGAAACAGTGGAAAAAAAAAGAAGATAGAATTATCTAAATATCACTGACAATAAATGATATTGCTGCTAAAGGAATATGTATGTTACAAACTTGTCTAAACACATACAATTACTCAACAGGAATCTCCCAAAATTCAAGTACCGTCATATTTCCAAAACAAAGTGACTATTTTATTGAATTTGTGGACTATTCTAGAGTTATTAAACCTTCTCTGAATTTCATCGCTACTGTAAGTTCTTTTGATTCATTATGATTTGTACGTAAACAAGTGTGACTCTTTCTCCTTTATTTTTGCTTAGATACCAAAATTTGCCTCAGACTTTTAAGTGTAATTTGCAAATTTGTTCTCAAATTACCTCTTTTTCATGATACATATCAGGAAATACTAAACTGAGAGGTATTTACTCTAGCGAAGGATAAAAGAACAGGGAATGATGTAGTGTTTAGCAGGATATATTTAAATGTAGTTTGTTGGAATTTGTAAGAGAAATCTTTTCATTTTCTAGATGATGTTTTCCATTAGTTGACTGTGTTTTAGTAGTTATTCAGTCCCAACTCTCCTAATATTTGTATATAAAATGTGTATATATATATATTTATAAATGTGAATTATATATATATAATAAAAACCTAACCAGTTGTTACAAAATTAAGTAAAACTCATAAAACCACATTGCTCTGAAATGAAAGTGCCTCTTTTTTGCATTCTGCTCTGTTTTTTTTCATACCATCTACAGTCCTTTCAGAAGCATTTCATATTTTTCATGCTCTCCTGGTCTGCATTCAGTGTTTCTCCATTTAACAGAGGTTGCATATTGCATCACTGCATATTGCTTGAAGAGGGGAATAGATAGACTTCATAGCTCTTGAAACTAGAGTCTTTGCTATGTAGAAATCAACCCTAAATGCCAATAAAACAGGCTGAATATGCACTTTTGGAATAGATTGACTTGACTTGTAACTTCTTGCTGGCTTTAGTTTTAGTGCTTTTCATTTTCTTTGCCAGCAACCTAGTTTGACTTCAGCTCTGACCTGCTTCCTCCTCCTCTGAAGATGAGCTGAGTGAGAGGGAGCTGAGGCATTTAGCAATGCTGCAGCTAGCAGAGAAGGAGGTATCAGCTATGCTCCCAAAGGAGTGTGAAGAAACAGCAGCTGCTGTTACAAAGAGGTGAAGGTCTATGTGCTGTACAGAGGATAGGAAAATAGGAAAATACTGACAGAGGAGGAGAGGTAATGGGGTGACAGACCTTGGAATTGAAAAAGAAAAGGAAAATGTTAGTTCAGTGTTTTTAAATGCAGAGGTCAGATTTTTGGAGTATAAAATACATAGAATAGTTTTACTCTGGGTGAGAATCTTCTTGCTCATGGGAATAAGGGTTGATTGATACAAGCTGTAGTGCTGATTGATGGAAGTTGGAGTGAAGAATTTATGGTTTGTGCCAATTTGGGGCCTGTTTTCAGTCTTTTCTTTAGTTCTTTTGGTGAATCCATGAAGGCATCTGACTCAGTATCATCTCTGTTTGTCTGATGTGTTTTCCTGCACATGATGTAATATTAGGTTATCCTTTGATAAAAGTATTCAGGCAGTAGGTTAGATATAGATATTTTTCTCTATAGACAAGGACTTTAAGAAAATGAATTGTAATGCAGAGAGCTGAAAAGCAAAGCAGGTCACCTTTTCTGTTTCGCCTGTGTTTTTTTTTTTTTTTTTTTTTTTTTTTAAAGTCTGTGGAATTATGAATAATTTTGGTTTTGGCTGACTTGCCTACCTGCAGTGCTCAGGGAATAAAATAAAGTTGCTGATGTGTGACAAATATGAGAATGCCCTTGGTGTTTTTTTTTTATTATTTTTTTATTTTTTTTGGATGATAATGTAAGTGCAAATCCATTGTTAGATGTTGTCTGTTGTGGATTTTAGTCTTACCCTGTTTGATGGACATTTTTTCTTTTTGTTTTTAGCTAAAGGTGACACGTTCTGATAGCAACCACCTGACAAGTGAAGAGAGGCAAAATCTTGTCACAATCACTGCACAACAGTCAGACTCGTTTTCTCACCATTCTTCACTTTCTCACCTTGAGAACGAGGCAACAGAGGAGAGAAATAAGACAGTCCATGTCCTGAACTACACAGTCCCGGAAAACGGAATTGTTGATATTGAGTTTCCAATCTTATCTAATACAAAAACTCTGAGAGTTCAGGTATTACTTTGTAATACAATGTCTTGAAGTAGCAACACACTGAATTGAGAAGGCTGTGATTAGTGGTATGCTGTTCCTGCCATGTGCACCAGCCTATATGCCATCTGCTACCATATTCCTTACTTATGCTTGTTAGAGACGGACTCTGTCTAAATGTGATCTAAATAAGAGCACCAAGGTAGCAAGGGAAAAAAGGAACAGGTACCCAAAGCAAGAAGTGGTCCTGTATTGCCATTAAGGGTACCATGCTGTTATAAACAGCAACACATATGTGAACATAGAGATTTTGCTGTTATTAAGAGCTTTGTTTTACATTGTTTTACAGGCAGAGTTCCTCAACAGTAGAACTGACATAGGAGTTTATGATGTTTTCAGCTCCCCCACAGAAACTTATCTCCAGGTTAAAACAAAAAGCCAGGATATAAAGGTACAGTCTGAGACAAAACTTTCTAAGATAAAAACAATTCAAATTGCTCATCATGTTTCTGTACTCATCCATATCAATCATATTATTTTTCTAGGCTGGGAGACCTTTTGAGCTGAATATTGCAAGCAATAAACCAATAAGAGAATTCCATTATCTGGTTAGTAACTAGTTTTACATATGTGGACAATGCAAGATGACTAGAGAAACATTCAAGTGGAATGTGATTGAACACTAGAAAGACTCAGCTTTTTTTTTTTTTTTTTTTTTTTTTTTTTTTTAATTGCGCTTTGCGAAAGAGTTGCCCCAAACTTTTCTTTTGCACTGGGATTCCTAAGTGTTATGGTCTAGTAGGAGCAGGTTCAGAGCGAAAAGCTGAAGCTATGGGCCTGATGTCTGCACTGCAGATGTTCTGAGATAGACTAAGGTAAACTGAATGCCTGTTCTTACCTGCAGTATGTTAGTGGGCCTCAGTTCATGCTCTCCAAGGTAAAAGTCAAAATGTACTGAGTAGGGGTTCTTGGGAGATTTGCATCAAAACTATATTCCTGATCCAAACTCAAATGCTGCTGTAGATGATCCAGTTGTTTTTCTGTTGCATTTTTATGTTCTTGTAGCACATACTGTGCTGTGCAGTTATTGTTATAGTTCACATTTGTCTATAGTGATAGGAGAATTAAGGAATGGAAAAAGTTATTTCTAGTATTTAAATATTACACTACCCCCTTATTCCATACCAAGTCTTGTAGAAGTAGTCAATCAAGTGTTAGAAAAAATTACAGCTATATACCTCTTAACAGCTATTTCTAGAAGGAATTGCAGAGCTTATGACATACCGAGATGCCAACAAATGGTTTAATTTTTCCCTTTCAGGTGTTATCTAAGGAACAAATTATGGCTTCTGGCACAATGGCTGCAAAAACATTCAGTTTAACAGCAGAAAATTCCTGGGCGCCTTTGGCATGCATACTTGTATTCTATGTTGATGAACTTGGAGCAGTTGTGAATGATGCTCTTACTATCCCTGTTCAGCCTGTTTTGGACAACAAGGTAAGCTATCCTGAACCTGAGCCTAAGACCGTGTTTCTGTCTTTGTTGCATGGTAACCAGTAGTTCAGATCACAGGACTGTAAATATGAAATCTTCCTCTTTGTGGATCTAATCTGAGGTTTGTGCAAGTGTTTGGAAAGACTCTTAATCATGCCAGTACAGTTAGGGTCCAGCTATAAACATAGGGCTATTTCGTGTCTGTGTAAATTTCTAGTAGCCCTACATGTTCTCCGTAAATACAGACACCTCCTCGTGCTTTTAATAGTTTGGCCAATTATTGAGCTAAAGATTGCTCCTGGACAATACAGTAGAAAGACACAAAGTTCTTTAAGTGTGGAATTGCAAACATTTACAGAGACCTTCTTCTATCCAAGTGGTGGTCACATTGTACTTGGTGTGACCACAGGGAGCCCTGCACACAGCAGCGTCTCTGAGGAGACCTTACAAAAGGACCCTCCTTCCCCAGGCTGCGAGTCCTAGTTCTCCTTGTGGAAGCACAGAGGCAGCTTTTTGGCAGTATTATTAGTGAATGTGGCCAGTGTTTACTGGGACTGTGCACACTTCAACTCAAAAAAGCTTGAAGAATGGGAGAACAACTACAGGCAGAAATGAATTAATTTTCCAGCTTACTTACCAGGATTAGATTTGGTCCTTTAGGCTAATAAAAGCCTCACTGTGACTTTTTACAGGTGAGACCAACCAAAGACTTGCAATGGGTTCAAATTCTTCCTACCCATGGAAATTTAACACTTACACATCAGTGGCAATAGATGAAGACTAGCAAGTGAAAAATGTCAGACAAGGAAAGAGCTGATCTCAAAGGGTCCAAAATTTCAAGTTCTTTCCATTTCTCCACTGGAGTGCTAGGCACTGAAATTAATTTCATACTGTGGAAACTTACTTTTGTTGTAGTCTTTGTAGCTACGCGTGGCATCTTGTTTCTGTAGATGAACTGGTAAAGTCAAACACACAGAGCTGCAGTGCCTCAGTGTGCTTTAAACAGAAGCAGACCATTTTTCTGCATGAATCAGTCGGATGTCCATTTACAGTGCATCGCATGCTGCTAATTGCATTTATGTTGCTAGCATTGGTGTGTTTGCTGTTCTTCTAATTTTCATACTGAATGTACATGGAAGATATCCTTGCACAGATTGTCAGAGAAAAGATACGACTGGGCTGTAGATTCAGACATCCAAATATGTGTATTTATATGTAGGGTCAGGATTCAGTTGCTGAAGTGTAGGCATTTACAGAATCACAGAATAGTCTAGGCTGGAAGAGACCTACAAGATCACCGAGTCCAACCTCTGACCTAACGCTAACAAGTCCTCCACTAAACCATATCCCTAAGTTCTACATCTAAACGTCTTTCAAAGACCTCCAGGGATGGTGACTCAACCACTTCCCTGGGCAGCCTATTCCAGTGAGTTTAGTATCCTCTGAAAGGAGGATATTCCGTTTAGTATCCTCTGAAAGGCCACAGGGTGTTAAAGATATTGGCCTGGGACCACTAGGTATTTACAGGTCCTGTGGAGATCTATCCCCTTCTGGAGCGGGAGTGGAGGGCCAGACTGTGCCGTGGGGACATCTCATATGGTCATATGAATATGGTCATGTGAATGACACTTCCTCTCTTCACTGCCCCATAGGAAGGCATACTGACACTCTGTTAGCCTCTTCAGGTCCTTATTCCTTGCACATGCACCCACTATATAAATCCCTTTTTCTGTGTTGATGTCACTGTGGAACACTTTGTTGGAATCTTTCAGGGATGGAGTTTTTTCCAAAAATACCTTTCCTGAAATGCATTACATGTTGAATTGCATGTACATTGATAGAAAGAGAGAACTGATCTCATTTACTGCCCTTGGCTGTAGAGACCAGTGTATTGTTGTGGCTCAACAGATTGCTACTTATATTCTAAGAGTTGTTTGAAATGACCCTGGATCCTGTCCAAGGAACTGACCAACTGCATGATCAAGAGAGCAGAAGGAATGCTGTGTTAGTTTTTCAAAGGTCCTAGGAAATGCAAATCAGCTATAACTATTAATGATAGACAACTAAGAACATGCTTCCTTAGAGTTGTTAGCTGACTGTAAATATCAGTTATAATGTAAGCCAGTGCTGCTTTTTGTACTTTTTCTTAGATTAAAATTTCCTGGAGCAAAGATAAGGTCAAGCCATCTGACAAAGTCTCCCTCAAAATCAGTACAACAGACCCAGGATCAGTAATTGGACTTGCAGTTGTTGATAAAAGTACAAAGCTCTTAGGAGAAAGTAGTGACGTAACGGAAGATTCCGTGAGTATATGGGGAAAAAAGGTTTTAATTATTGAGTGCGTGAAAGATGTATGTTTTTGTAAATATTACAACATATATGCTGAATGTGTAATGTTTTTTTGGGGGCATAATTCGTATTTCTTAATTCTGCAAATGTTTTTTTTTTTTTTTTTCCCCACTTCTGGAAGTGGCTTATCTACATGAGCAGAAAAGACTCTAAGGTAGAAAAGACTCTAAGGCTTACAAGGTAATAGGCCTAGCATTTCTAATTCAAACTAATACTTTATTTGGTTTCAATTCAAGAAACTGCTCAGTTAACTCTTGGTAGTTTCCTCTTTTGGGAAAGACAAAAAAAGTCACAAACGCCCCATGAGTTGTGCATTGTGCTCTTTAGTATCGGCAACAAACTAATAAAAGTAATTTTGTTTTTTGAGGAATGAAATTAATTATTCATCTGTTTTAAATTTCCTTTACTTGCAGGAGCTCTGGTGCACCTACAAGCTGAAAGAGTTCATTTATCATTCCTAAAGTGCCCAGGTGACATGTTAGCCTAAGTGCTATAAAGTGTCAGTGAGCTGTAGGGTCCTATTATAGGTTTATGTAGTCCCAGTCACTCATCTGTTAATTATGAAATGAATGCAGCCTAATCCCATTCATCTCATCATGGATTCTTTTCTCTTTTATGTGAGACTTAACAGAGATATTGCTTGAGGTACAGCTCCATAAATTAGCATCTATAACAGTGAAAATTCTGGAAAAAAATGTGAGTTTGCATTTACTCTTTATGTGATGCTTCTTTTTTTTTTTTTTTTTTTTTTTGTCCTAGATATTTCATGAACTCAATTTATACAACACTGCACAGTATTTCCCCCTGATCAGAGGTTCTTTTGGTGTCTTTCAGGTACCTTTTTCATTTTTTAGATGCTAAGCTGCTTTTCTGGGTATGGCAGGGTTCTGCTTTATGGTTTGGACGTCTCTTACTAGAAGACAAGGCTGTCAATGCCCCTTTTAAAGCTTGGGACTGTAGATGACAGTCCACAGCTTCTGTCACTTAAGAAGAGTTTGAATTGTAAATTTATCAACATGTAAATACTATGAATGCAAAGAAATATGTTTATACTTCCATAAATATGGCTTGCATTATGCTAGATAATGTCTTCCTTTTTAAAAATTTTCTGTCATTAAGGAAATATTCAGATAATCTGAGATTTGTTGGTTCCTGTGCATTACTTGCTTTGGGTCTATAATTGCTTTATTATGGTGACTCTATTTTCTTAAAAAGAAAATAGGACAAGCACTGTTGATGTCCTGAATGTCCTATATTGAGATATATTGTATAAATTTTATCCAGAAATGCAGCCTTTGGGTATCAACTGATGCAATTCTTGAGGAGGAAAAAGACCATTTTTTTTGTAAGTAATAAAAATAAATGTAACCAAATCTAATTTATTGAGTGGGAAAGGAAATTCATGGGTTAGGGCCCCTGTTAGGTTGTCTTACTTTAGTATACATGCAGGCTGCATCCAGCCTTGCAAATCATTACTGGTTCAAAACATGCAAAATTCATATAGTTACTATTTTTAAAACTTTGTATTTGCTGCTGTCCTGAGTGATCCTACTCATCAAGGGGCTGAGGGTAAATGGAGTTTTTCATTGTCGTTCCAGTTGATGTACATGGCAGTGGTTTGTCATTTTATTATATGTAGCCATATTATGTCAATTGCAGAAGGAGTCTGGAGGGGCCATATTGAAACTTTGTTATTCTGAGACTTCTTTTATTAAACAAAACAAAATTTTTAAAAAAAAGGCAAAAAAAAATAGTTCCTGATGTCATGGAGTAGTGTTAACATATGTAATAAAGCTGTAAATTATACTGCAAACACTTTTTTTTTTTTTTTTTTTTTTTTTTTTTTTTTTTAAGCATAGACTTTTGTAGGTAGGACAATAACTTTTGTTTTGTAGATGATGGAATGATACCCATAGAGGATGGTTTTGGTGATGATATACCAGTAGCTAGAGATGGACCTCTTGATTTCAGCACTCCATATGTGAGGACACATTTTCCGGAGACCTGGCTTTGGATCGATACCAAAACTAGGTATAAAATTAAAAGTAAAAGGAAACTGATTTACTCTTGCTGTTGTTAGTTTGTAGGTTTTAGTATTCTGCATTGGTACTGAAAAACACTGCTTAAAAATGTGGTATTATTTATATTCTACTACCACCTAGAGGCCACAAGTGAGATTGGAGGCCCACCAAATGAGGCATTTTAAAACAGGACAATTCTTGACAGAATGCCAGGCAATAGAAAGTAGATGAAAATCCTAGAGACAAAAGGAACTATCTTCCTCTTACAGGTGGAGAGCTAACTCACGGGGAGACTCAATGTTTTCCTCTACAGTACATGAAACGACCATGACCCAGACGCTGAAATCTGTTCTTGTCTGCACCTAATTCAGGGAGCAGTTCAAACTATCAAATGGATGGTGAAATCCGAACTGTGTTGTGAAGCACAAATGTTGTATTCCTTCACATCTAAGAAGTTAGGGAAACAGACATCACTGGGGATTGTTGGAGTTGGACTTGATGATCCTTATGGGTCCCCTCCAACTTGGGATATTCTATGATTGTTGTAAAAAAATCTGTAAAATTTGATTAAATGTAACGTGATTAAATGTAATTCCCTTCATTTTATGTAATTTAAAATAATTTAAATATGTTTTAATCATTTTGATCCTATCACAAATATTTCTAAATGATTCAGAAAAGGAAAACAGATAATCAACAGCTTTTCCTGACAAGGGTTTAGAGTTTTATTTTTAATGTTTTTTAAACATTCATGTTTTCTTACTCATGTCTGTAAATGGATACTTTTGAAAATCAGCTATGTCCTTCTGTCATCAGATCTGACACGGATACCACTATGGAAGTCACCGTACCTGATACCATCACGTCCTGGGTAGCCAGTGCTTTTGTGCTTTCTGAAAACAGCGGGCTTGGAGTGACAACTGCTCCAGTAGAGGTACCGTAGCGCTCAACAGTTCTACTTTAAATGCTGTTAACGCTGTAGGTTATTAATTGGAAACTGCATTTTAGTTCTAACAGCAGCTGTCTCTTTGTACTAAAGAAGTGATTGCATGTGTATTCAAACTGTAAAGAAAACATCATAGTGAAGTCATATATGATACTCTGTCTGCCTCCCTTGCATGCTCATATGAATAACAGACATCACGCAGATACTTGGGTGCTAATTCTTGTTGGAGTGGTTGTTTTGTTAGAACACTTTCAGAATGTGTGTGCTTCAGAGCTTTTGTACATGGTAAAGGGAGAATGACTCCCTGAGGACAACATATTTCCATTTTCCACGATTTCTCTGCCCAGGAATCATGCTACTTCATGCAGCGAAGTTTACACAGACTAGCTGGGAAAAGGTGGCTGGGACAGGAGAGGCATGTTGTCTGCAGGAAAGATCATGCCACAGTTCTTCTATTGTAGAGCTTAGCTCAGAAGGGAGGACACAACAATTGCTTAAAGACTAAATTCTGGCATTGCTCTTACTTATCTGTCAAACCCAGTCTTGGACTAAACATAGGCACTCCGTTTTTGGGTAACTGAGGAACAGAGTGGACATGGAGATCAAGCACCAGGATGAGGTGCTTATTGCTGCCAAGTTCCTGTCTCTTATGGCTCTTTTTGTACTTCTGAGTGTTCAAGGAAAGTTTAGCAATTTAGCTTAAATTCATCACTCCCTAATTTAAACCTCTAACCTGAGATTTCCAGCATCGAAATGCAGTTGTCTTAGGCTCACTTTATGCTCACGGAAACAGCTTCTTAGAGAAAGTGATTTCGCCTTTTTAAAATAGGAATTACTCTTTGATATTTCGTTTAAGTAGTATTTTGCATGTGTTGAATTCTCTGATTCCCTGAAGGTAGTTATGTTATTCCATTCGTTATGTAAAAGTCCTAGAGAAACTGCATTCCTAATTGAGACATTTCCACTTAAGTACATAAGGTTAGAAGGGCTGAAATTGGTCCTGGGTCATAGGCTTCCCATTTGATGCCAGGACTCAGCTTGGAGACAGCCCTTTACTCTGTGAAGTTCTCATGCCCTTGAATTCCTGGGGAGGGGCATCTTTCAGGTTCCAAACCCAGATACAGACCCAGATTTTGTAGATGGCTGCTACACTAGACACAGACCATGTGCTTTGAGTGTCCTGACCAAAACTCCACTACAAAATTTGGAACCTGATCTGTATTTTGTGGCTGAGGCTCCTTTGAGACTGGAATCATGATTCTTGTTTCTTTCACTCAGCTTGGCAGAGATGGGACAGAAAGAGGGATAGCTTTCTGATTCAAACTGTATGAAAATATATACTTGGCCCCTCACCCTCAAATTTGAGAAAGCTGCAAGTAGAGCAGATGTTGAGATTATTCCTTAACTATAATCACCAACATGCACTGCTCAGTACTTCACCCTTATTGGGATGTTTAGATTGTGATTAGACTTCCATATGGCTGAAACATGTTAATCAGTACCATACAGAGAGGCAAATAAAAGAAATGCATAAAAACTGTGATGGGGAAATAAATAATTCTGTGTGCTTAATGTCATTTCCTGCTTTACATCTTGTTTTTATATGACTTCAACTACATGGAGTGTTGATAATTTTATCTTAATGCATTTTATTGTAAGATACTGGGATATTTCAGAGTGTTAAAATTTAGTATTGCAAGAGGTTTAAGGGAAAAAAAACAACAACAAAACAAAATCAAAGGAAATATGTACCTAGTGAAAGCACTGAGTAAGAACTAAAAAATTCTCCATCAAAACTTTTCTAATTGTAAAAGACATTTTTGACACTGAAAGCTTTAGTAAACAACTTCAAAATATTTTTGGAATATTTGCTAGATAGAAAGAAGTCTGAGGGTTTTCTGGATCTGAAATTCAAAACACTTAGAAGAACTTTTTTAGTGAAAACCAAATTAAAACCATTTTTAGTTGACATTTCACTAATAAAAGATATCACGCCTCAGCCATTCCTATTGTACAGATGTTCATAAACAGTGAAATTTTGATCCTGTTCAGCTTGATGAGAGTTTACCACTGCCTTCTTAGAGCCAAGACTTCATCCAGAAGCCTCTGTTAACAGATAAAAGCAACTGCTTGCTGGGAGATTTCTGCAGTTTTTATTTTAATTAATAAAAAATGTATTTTTAGAAATATGATTTAGAACTCAGTCCAAGGTTAATCTTACAAAATAACATTGTACTAAGGCGTTGGTGAATTACAGAATTTGGGAAGATTAGTTATCTCGTATTCCAGCATGTATTTCTGTATTGACATGGACAAGGTACCTCTGTCAGAATTTGCCATCTCAAAGCTGCCAAGAGTCCAGCAGCTCTCACCTGAATGACATTGCAGAGTTCCAACAAAGGTGGCTATGAGCAGAAGCATCTTTGGCTTCTGCTTTACCCCTGTACTAATACATTTTGTTAATTGTAGAGTATGAGTAAACATACTCTCATGTATTTAAAGATGAGACATTCTAATTAGAAGACACACTAAACAGTCATTTTCTCACTGGTATCTGATTGTAGGGACTCACTGTTTTGTGCTGATCTTGTTTTGCAGCTAGAAGCTTTCCAACCTTTCTTCATTTTCCTAAACCTTCCATACTCTGTCATCAGAGGAGAGCAGTTCATTTTGGAAGTGAATATCTTTAATTATTTGAAAGAAGAAGCTGAGGTAAAATAAATGTTTATGTATTTGAATGTTACCAGACACTGAGCGGTGGTGGAGATCACATCTTTCTCTTTTGAGATCTTTAATGTTTTCTTCAGTAAGCAGACTGTAAAGCTATTTCTCTATTTACCCCAAAAGAGGAGGCTTATGAAAGCAATTCTTCAAAATTAACACCTGTTATTGCAAATGTTTCTGTATTTTACAGGTTAATGTGATCCTGGATGCGAGTGATGCTTTTGATATTATTTTAACATCCAATGAAGTAAATGCTACAGGAAATCAGCAGTCTGTATTTGTACCAAGTGAAGATGGGAAAACTGTTCAATTCCCAATCAAACCAAAACAGCTGGGAGAGATTCCCATCAAAGTGACAGCCGTATCGTCTGCTGCTTCTGATGCTGTCATCCAGAAAGTTTTAGTAAAGGTAAACAGTTGTCAGCATGGCTTGTTCCAGAGATAAATTACTCCCTAAATAGATAATGGAGTGTTGCAAAAAGGCAAACTGATTTACTTGTCTGCCTCTCGTTTTTTAAGGTTGGTTTCAGGTCAGGTGGATTTAAGTTGAAAGCACTTCTTTTAAAATAATTCCTCATTTTAAAAATCTTCAGAACCTCTTTCAGGAATGAAAACATAGGTCTTGTTCTACAACTATCATGTGTCAAGTCCTTCTGAAAGCAAAGGAAAATCTGTTTTCACATTAGTGAATTCATGATGCTACAGTTAGCTTCATAAGCTGTTGTGGTCCAAGTGGTCCAAGAGTGGACGAAGCAACTATATTATGGATAAATGCAATGAATTTCTTAGTGCACCTGGCTTCATTCAAAGCCTGTTTTTTATGAACATTTCTGTATTGTGCTAGTGGTGGAAATTTAGCACCCAGATTTTCCAATTAACCAGAAGCTTTTTGGATGACACTTGCCTAGCTTCTGACATCTAACCATTTGAGTTATGTTACACTCCATTTCAGGAGAAGGCAATAGACACTTGTAATCTCATCCTAAATTAACTGCTAAAGATTATAGAATCAGATAAGTGTTGAGTTTAGAAAGGGCTTCTGGAGATCATGTAGTTCATCCTTCCTGCTCAGAGCAGTATTAACTACAGCAGCATGTTCAGGACCCTGTCAGTCTGGTTTTGAACATACCCAAGGATGGAGACTTCTCAGCCTGTCTGAGCAATTTGTTCTAGTGTTTGAATACCCTTACAATGTTTATTTTATTTTATTTTTTAAATTATCTTATAGTTGAGTGGAATTTCCCTTATTTCAATTGTACCCATTGCCTCCTGTTCTGCCAGTGGGCACCACTGAGAAGAGCCTGGCTTCTATTTCTGAGAAGAGCCTGGCTCCATCTTCTTTGCTCCCTCCAGTCAGGTGTTTATACACGTTGTTGAGATTCTTCTTGAACCTTCTCTTCTCCAGACTGAGCAGTCCTAGCTCTCTCTGCCTCTCCTTGTATGACAGATGCTTGAAACATTTAATCGTTTTTGTGGCTCTTGGCTGTACTCACTCCAGTCTGTCCATGTTTCTTGTACTGGTGAGCCCACAGCTGGACCCAGTACTCCAAATGTTTCACCAGAGCTGAGTGGAGGATCACCTTCCTCAGCTTGCTGGTAATGCTTTCCCTGATGCATCACAGGTTGCAGCTGACTACCTTTGCCACAAAGTCCCTTTGCTGGCTCATGTCCAAGACCGATTCTGGCTTGGTCATGGAGCTCCATGCTTGGCACTGAGCTCACTGGGATCAAAGATGCTTTCATTGATTTTGTAGGTGTATTTTTAAAATTAACATATGGTCTCTAGAAGCAAATAGTGGAGGCAAGTCTTTATCATAATAACTTTTCTGTTTCAGTTCAGAGGGGCCAATAGCTCAGGTTCTTGACATGTTAGGAAGCAGTGCAAAATATTTAACAGAGCTTTAGATGTCTCAGCACAGTAAGCATACAGTCCCAATCCAAAAAGCAGCAAACTGTTGGAAATTACAATGATCCTCTCTGTTTATTTCGATAGGCTGAAGGATTGGAACAGACATATTCTCAGACACTCCTTTTGGATTTAACTGGGAGGAAACCACGAGCAGTGTCAAATACTTTGGATTTCACTTTTCCTTCTGATGTTGTAAGTGGCAGTGAGAGAGTGCAGGTCACTGCTGTTGGTAAGGATTATTTTGTTTTGTTTTCATCTTTATTATTTGTTGGTCAGCTGTTTTTTGTTGTTGTTTTAAGAATAGTTTGTTGCCTTCTGGGTTTTGCTGAACTCAGCTAGTACCTAAGATAGAACATGAAGGTACAGCATGCCACTACCACTGCTTTTGAAAGTCTAGGGTATCTGTATTGCATATAGATGTGGAAGGATTGGTCTTCATTAGCAGTGTTTGACATATGTAAGTTATGGCATGGTCACCAAATTTAACATGTGTCCATAATCCAGGTGCTGGTATCTCCTACGCTACAATCAATAACGGGTGCTTTATAAAGAATGAGGCAGTTGCCAGTAGTTACTGGAAGCAGTAAACTCTGTCAAGTGGACCAAGGATGTTGATGTGTGTAATATTCTGAGCTACCACAGTAGGATTTTCCAGAGCTTCTCTCAGATCTCCTACTAAATGATCTCCTTCTATGAAACTGCCCTGTATGGTTGTTGCTTTATCATTTTTCAGGAACTGTGTTAATTTTGATTTAAATGCTATGGGCTGAATCATTAGTTCAAAATAATTTTTCATCGTGCATTGGATGAAGCATAAAAAGACTGTATAGAGGGAGTGTGTTACTCATTTTGTTTATTTCATTTACAGTGTTATGATATTGATTGTCCTTTTTCAGAGTTAGAGAGGGAGTCAGATTTTAATAATGAAGGTCCTGCAAAGTTTGCTAGTTTTGTGTTTAAATTCTGCTTATCTGTAGAATACAACCTAAAACTCAGGTGATAGTTGGTCCTTGTGACTCCTAGGCTTTGATAACTCTAGGTGAGAATAGAAATACAGGAAATTTGAAATATGTGGAATTACTGTAACACTATCCTAAAGAAAATAACCTTTGGCTTTTTAAAATGATGTCTGTTTGAAATTATCCTATAGCTGGGAAGGTCAGGAAAGCTCTGAGGGGAGTTTGGTCAGTGGGCAAAAAACTGATGAGAAGACTGTGCGTGGTTAATTAAGTTTTCTGCCTGATTAGTGGTGTTTAGTACATACATTTCTAATGTATCGTATTTTCTCTCAGTTTAGCTGATACCATCCTTTATGTGTTAAGCATATATTTACTTGTATTAAGGTTAAATTTATTTGCATTAAGGTTTAATTTTATCTTTCAGGTGATTTACTTGGACCTTCTATCAATGGTTTGTCATCATTGATTAAGATGCCTTATGGCTGTGGTGAACAGAATATGATCAATTTTGCTCCAAATGTATATATTTTGCAATATCTCACTAAAACCGGGCAGCTGACAGAGGATGTTAAATCAAAAGCTGTATCATTTATGAGAAAAGGTGTGTATGCTTAAAAAAAGATATTATCTTTTGCTAGTAAGAATTTTTAAAAAGCTATCTGTGACTTTGCATTTAGTATTTGAAATCCTGTTCTACTGTGTTATGTGAACTGAAAGAAAAACTCAGCTTTTTCTTTCTTCTCCTCTTTATTCTGAGATGATAGAATCAAACAGCAAACAATTTTATTTACAAGGGCAAGTTTGCTCTGAAAAAAAACATCATTTTTATATAGCTACTTTTCAGATGGAAACTGCATTTTAGAAGGCAATTCATGTAGCTTTCCTTGGGGGTTGCTATCTCTCCTTTAATAAAACCAAGGATGAGCAAATATTTCTGATCTCTGCTTGAGGCACAGAAGGTGAAAACTAGTCAGTGGTCAGAGTGAACCATAGTCATCCCGTGTTTGCATCTGTCCTCAGTGACAGCACACACATCCTGCTACGTTGTGATGGTTTGATGGTTTTACTCGGGTGGGCGGCCGAGTTCCACCACAACCGCTCTCTCACTCCCTCTCCTCAAAGAGGAGCGAGGAGAAAATACGATGAAAGGGGCTCAAGGGTTGAGATAAGGACGAGGAGATTGTGCAATAATTATCATGACGGGCAAAACAGACTCAGCATAGGGAGATAGTAAGATGTATTGCCTATTACTAACAAGCTAGAGAAGTGAGAAACAAAGGAAAGAAACTAAAAGCACCTCCCCCCCCATCCAGCCTCTTCCACCTCCTCCCCCCCCAAGCGGCGCAGGGGAATGGGGGAACGGGGCAATGGGGGTTATGGTCAGTCTATAGCACTTCTCTGCCACTCCTTCTCGGTCACTCTTGTCCCCTGTGCTGTGGAGTCCCACCCATGGGATGCAGTCCTTGATGAACTGATCTGGCGTGGGCTGTCCACAGGCAGCAGCTCTTCAAGAACTGCTCCATATATGGGTCCGTACCATGGGGTCCATCCCTCCGGAGCAAACTGCTCCAACCTGGGTCCCCCACGGGCAGCAGCTCCTGCCGGGTCACCTGCTCCTGCGTGGTCTCCTCTCCATGGCCTACAGGTCCGGCCCGGAATCTGTTCCAGCAGGGGTCTTCCACAGGCTGCAGTCTCCGTTGGTGCAGGTCCACCTGCTCCACCATGGTCTCCTCCATGGGCTGCAGCATGGAACCCTGCTCCACCGTGGTACTCCATGGGCTGCAGGGGGACATCCTGCTTCACCATGGTCCTCACCACAGGCCGCAGGGGACTTCTGCTCCGGCGCCTGGAGCACCTCTCCCCCTCCTTCTTCACTGACCTTGGCGCCTGCAAGGCTGTTTCTCACTCCTCTCACCCTCCCAGCTGCTGAGTGGCGCAGCGGTTTTTTTCCCTGTCTTAAATATGCTCTCACAGAGGCACAAAACAACATCGCTTATTGGCTCAGCTCTGGTCAGCAGTGGGGCCCTTACCAAACATGGGGCAGCTTCTAGATCCTTCTCACAGAAGCCACCCCTATGGCCCCCTGCTACCAAAACCTTGCCACGTAAACCCACTACATACGTCCTTGTGGAACTCAAGGAATGATGCTTGCTCTGTGACTGGTGTTTGTCCATCCAAGTTCTAGACTTGGTCAGAAGTGAAGTCGGTGCTGCAGATTGAAAACTGGAAAACCGTAGTTGGAAATGGTTATATATTTTAACCTGGAAATACTACAGGGCATCATCAAGTGTGGAAAGCATAGTTGTACAAGGAAGCAACTTGTGCCTTCTGGTTAAGATGGAATATGAGATAGACCACACTCACCATGTGGCACCCCACATGATGAGTGTGGTTCACTGAGGAATGAGACGATCCTCATCTGAGCTACACCCCTACTAAGGCAGAATGATGACATTTTCAGATTTTTTTTCTTACTCTCTGTAAGTCTGATTTTTTGGGTGTTTTTTTTTTTTTTTTAAATTTTATTTATTTATTTTTTTTAAGATGTTGAAATTTTCCTTGGAAAAACACATTTCAAAATAAATTTTCCTTTCATCAAGAACCCAATTTTGTGTCAAAACTAGTCAAATGCATTTTTTAAACCCTTCCTACTACAGTGTTTAGTTGAAAAGTAAGAAAAAAGACATGTTATGTAAACAGCTACACTGAAGTGTGCAAGCAGTCTACCACTCTTTGAAGATTGAGTCATACTACCATAATTTCCTGAAGTTTTCCAGTAAGAGATTATAAAAGTTATTTTAAAGCAAGTGAAAGCTATAGGATTAAATGTCACTCATATGCAAAGCATTGTGTTACTCAGATTTTTCTCAGTCTTTTGAATTTAGGTACATGTTATTAACACTGTGGTAGCCAAAGCAAAATATGGTGAAATATTTGTAACCTTAAAATAAAAAAAAACTGTGATCTAAACATTATTTTTTTCTTCATCTTTACAACTGATTTCAGTTGCACTAGTTTATTTAAATGCATTCATAAAGGAGAAGTTAGTCTTTAGTTTGAGTTGCAACTGTTCACAAGCTCCATTTTTGAAAGTATTGTCATGTAGTTTAATTTAAAACAGACTTTATTTCATATGTCAAAAGCAACTAAATATCTGAAAGAGTGACCTCATAATCTGAAGTAAAGGTACTAATTTTGAGACTAAACGTTAGTGGGAGGAAGAAAACATAGCTAGAAGTAGTTACTTGTACCAGATTTTATTTACCTAGAGCAAAGACAATGCAAAATAGCAGTCTTTAAAAAAAATAAAAAATATTTCAGTTGTGGAAATTACAGAATTCCTGTCTTGATATCACTTTGGAATTAAAAAAAAACAAACAAACTGGTTTGTCTGAAAACTTTGGTGCTAGACACAGGCAAGCACAGCGTTGGAACAGTATTTTCAAATGGTTTGAAACGTAAGACTTTTTAGTCCTTCGCATATTTCTGAAGTCCTTTCCATCCTGATGTACTCTTCTTTTAGCCTGGCTCCGCTAGTCTTCTACATCTTTTGGGTTTCAGCCAGTCCTCTGGGAGTATTAGAGTACATCTTCATAATAGGATCCTTCTTTTCCTTGCCTTTCCAGTTGTATGTGTTGACATTTGAAGTATCATTTTTCACGTCTGATTGAGTGTCCATTGGAACAAACATGGGGGTTCACAGCCCTCAGATCTATTGTTTCAGCATTTCTGCAGACATCCCTGTGTTAGATATTCTCGTGTTTGAAGATTTTTGCGTGACTGCAAGGGGCTTGGTGTTAAGAAGAAAGCAAAGGGAGTGTAGGAAATAGCTGTCCTTCCTTTGGTTCTGCTCATCTTTCCATTCCTTCCCAATCCTAGTAAATTCTGTGATAAATTTATCTTTGTGCAATGGCTGCTCAGAAGTCTTTGTAAGGTGTTGGTCTTAGTTCAGTGCTTTTACACTACCCATGGGGTGGTGGCTATAATCCTTATTGCTGTGTATTGCCTGTTCTGTGAAGAAACAGAAGACCTCACCTTTTGGGCCTTGCAGTCAGGTATTTTTGAAGAGGAAGTAATCTGTATATATATATAGTATCTGTATATATATAGAGTATCTGTGTATATATATATATACAAATATATATATATATATATTTGTGTTCCTCATGGCACATTATTTTGAGGTTAAAACTTTGACAGCAACTTTTGCCACTTAATCCCTTTTTCCTCCTACTTAAAAATTCTTGACTTCTCCAGATCATTAACTGAGATGACAGATTCCTCTGTCTGGGAAGGATTCACCTGTTTGAATGATGTAATTAACCATTGTTGTTGTGCTAAATACATTAAAAAAATGTTTAAGTGGGAAGTTGCAATGTCAAGCACTTCTAAAGGGACAAAAACTAAACTTGATACCACTGGGGTAATAGTTTATAGGGGAAGCTGTACTGGTATAATGTAGCAGTTCAGGCTCATATATTTATATTTCTTCTTTTATAGAGAGACCCTGAGTAGGAGTTCATCTTATGTCATGACTTGGTTTGAGGGACCAGGGCATTTGTTCCTCAGTAATTATGGCTGTGTTTCACACAGTGTCTGTATGCAGGGTAGTATGTAAGCAGGTGAGAAATCCTTTTATCAATGAAAACAAGGAAAATGTTGTAGGTAATGGCTTTAGCTGGATGGGCCTTATGGGGCCTGTTTGTAAAGATAACCAACGGTTGCTCTCCTTCCTTTCTGTAGGACGTAATGATGCAAATGCCTTTATAAAACCTTGCTCGAGGCTTTTCCTTCTGCCTGACTGGTTTGGTATTCTGTCTATATGAATGTCAGATGTTAGACTAACAAACATTGTTTCTTAATTATAATAACCAAAATAGTGCAGCCATGAAATAGAAAAGGTAGTGGGAGGGAGAAGAAAAGGTCTCCTGTGAAATGCTATTAATAAATATGGTTGTTGTTCTCGGTACACAAATGGCAAGCAAAATGTAAGGTAAGGAAGGTTTTACGAATCAGAGAGTACAATGAGTAGCATATTTTAGGGAGCTCTTTCTTTGGAACATTAACAAATGCTGGTTCTACACTGAAGTCAGCTGTTGAGTAAGGACACTGCTGCAGGTCATGAGCAGCTAGTAAGCCTTTGTGGCCCTTTCGTCATAGATGTTCAGCAGTCAGGAGAAAGCTACACTTGGTCTGGATACTGAGGAATATTTGGATGCTGTTTAACCAGGTTCCTCCCAGGAAGCCCTTTTGGTTACTGCTGAGATGTTTCACTTTTTTTCAGAACAGCCTGTTCCAGTATGCTTCTTTGATGGCTTTGGCCAAAGCAAGTTGCTGAAAGGGTCTGTTTTTCAGCAGCATTTGTAGCTGCGCCCATGTCTATCCAGTTGGAAAATACTTAATTTTTGCTTCTCTATTTTGCTGGGGAAAATAGAGCATTTCTTTAGGTGCATGATTTCAGTGCTTCAGCACTTTGGTGACCTGAGCTCTATAGGTGCTGCTCTGGGCTGTGCTCACTGCTGTCCTGCTGGAGCCACTGAGTTATGTGGGAACAGGTCTCTACGCTGCACTGTCCTGTCTGGGTAGCACATCAGTGGGAATGGGAGCCATCTAGGTCTATTTCTGTAGATCGATCCTTCTTGTTACTGTGACCCACTTTCTTCTAGTCTTCTGTACTGTTCTGTGGGTTTCTACGTATTTGGGAGATATTTTATGAAATATTTAAGCTCTGCTCTTCACAGCATTAGAAAACGTCTTGTTTCATGTCAGCAGGAGGTTTGTACAGGAACCCATGTGTTCAATACCTGTCTCTGCTCTTTCACTGCAGGTTACCAAAGAGAGCTGCTTTTCCAGAGGGAAGATGGCTCTTTTAGTGCCTTTGGAAATGAAGATCCCTCTGGGAGCACATGGTAAGTAGTTCTGCCAGATTCACTTTGGAATTTGAGTATTTGAGATATTTTCCCTAAGACTAAAATTTTTTGTGAGGCTGGTAAAAGTTTCCAGCTGTATTAACCTTCTGCCTGGTTTTCATTAGGTGTTTAGTCCAACTCTAAGGTCATTTCACTGAATAGCATGCTGTCAAGGCCATTATTAGGGCAAGGCTTTTTAATTTTGCAAAAGACAAACGATGAATTATTTTAGCCATGGGAATAGCTGAATGAAATGCTTTGAGATGTTCTGTTGGAGAGGATAGCTTACCAGCATGGAGAAAACTTAAAACTGCTTTGGAAAAAAAAAAAAGTGAATTAAGGCTACTCAGGGTTTGGCTTCTTGCTACAACAAAAAGAGTGAAATGTGGTTAACTGTGCAAAAGCAGAATGGTGATTGGATGTTTCAATCACCACTGCAGGCTCTCTGCAATCCAGAGCTGTTAAGTGGTTGAAACACACTCCAGTTCTATTCTCTAGTGCGACATATTTACTAGTATGTTAGAAAAGTGCCCAGGCATATTCCTGTACCCAGGAATGTAATTCCCGTTACCATTTAATTATTAGCATAGTCCCTGTCAGCATTCCAGACCCTGACACCCTCTTAACACCTTCTGGGTTATTCTTGCACCTCGTCCAGGAGTTAACGCACTGCAAGGTCCATGCCCATGCAGCACTTGCATTCAGCAACCCTTGTTTGGAAAGTAGTGGGGTTCACTGGTCTAGATAAAACTTGATTGGCGCTGGATACAAACAGAAGCAAATTCTGAGGATGTCAGACTTACTAATACAGACGTGCCTAATCTGTCCAATTGCTCTAAGGTTTTTGAACAACAGAGCAGACTGATTCTGGCTGCTTAAGAACCAGTACCTAGGAGATTCTTCCCTAGCAAGCAAAAGCATCATAGACTCACTGTTAGTCCTCTAGTAATGTATGAAGACAAAAGAAAGTGGGACCACTTTAAGTGTTGTATATGCAAAGGTGACTCCATAGAGAACACAGATCTTGGTCTGAAAGTTTTTTTCTGTTGCTTTCCTCGAGGGAAGAACAACAATAATGGCATAGCTTATTCCTGCAGTTGACTGAAACCATTTAGGGCTCAGTCATCATCATTGCTTCAAGTAGATTTTCAGTTTTCTCCATACTGGAGGCTGAGGACTCTGAGGCAATCCCTGTGGGGTCAACAGTGCTACTGATGGTTAAAAAAACAAACAAACAAATAAAAACATTTGTCCCACTTGCATATTACTCACCTCCTTTTTTGAGACTGTAAAACCCTTTTCAGTGCTGAATTTCACCTTAAGAAACACACATAGTAAGCATAGTAGTGGAAGCTAGCTAGATGAACAGATAGAGACAAGTTCCAGCACTTTGTTTAGCTAATCCACATTTGGTTAGTTTAAATGTACTTACGTGCTTCAGCCAACTTCACATAGAACTGTTCTAATTAGTCTGTTGCTGATGCAGTCCCTCGTTCTGGAGTCAGCAAGCATCTTTCATTGACTTTGTTGGTATTTGCCTTAGAGTAGGTACTGATGGACTGGAAAATGAAGATAATTTATCAGCATTGGCAACCCTGGTACTCATATGGTGCTGTGACAGGTTACATGAATAAACATTTAGCAAAGAAAGGAGTCAAAGCAGAACTTCAGATTATTGATTAATTAAACAAGGGTTGTTTTGATGATGTCATTGCAGGGATAATTGTGATAACTACCATCACACTTATAACTGCATTACTGTTAACTATGCTTTTGCCACTTCAGTCGTGCAACAGAAGGCAAGAGAGCAACATTTGAATAAAGTTAAACAAATGCTGGAAGAGACTTGGATAAACAAAGATAAACAAAGACTTGGAGCCTATAGTGTGCACTTATTTTTGAAACATAGCAGCTGCAAAAGTGATTATCTTTAGGAACAAGGAAATAGCTTCATTTTTTGTGGATTAAGCTTAGTCTACTTTCTTGTTTGGTTGAAGCATGTAGTTTCCTCTGTGCTTAAAGGTGTGTGCAGAATACCTTATACATCATTATATTCCTACATCATGTTAAGCAGAAGCTGTAAGATGTTGCTAATTTTGTCCTATTTAATTAACCTTTTCCCCAAGGTTATCAGCTTTTGTATTAAGATGTTTCCTTCAAGCTCGTCCATTCATAGATATTGACCAAGATGTACTCGTGGATACAGCTAAATGGATTGTCCGGCATCAGAAATTAAATGGAGAATTTCAGGAGCCTGGCAAAGTGTTACATAGTGACCTCCAAGGAGGCACCAATAATCCAGTCACTCTCACAGCGTACATTGTGTCATCCCTCCTAGGGTTCCCAGATAAACAGGTATTTGAATTCCTGAACAGAATTTATAGTTACTGGAATACTTCATAAACTGTCATACTGCCTGGCAAACACCTGGTAGTGTAAAGAAATAAAGGAACATTTGAATAGAAACAAAACTTAACCTGATTTGGTAAAACTTGCCTGTACTTTGGCTTACTACTTAAGACAATACAAAGTTGTGCTGTGAGGCCATCCAATTTTGTGTACCTTTGAAAAATCTAAAGACAATTGCTTTTAGCAAGAATATTGTCATGTCTTCAGTCCAAGAATTTAAAAAGCAATTTACAGGGGGAGCTATCCTTAGAGATGTTAAGTCATTCAGTTGATTTAATTGAGATTACTCATGTTCATAAAAGTGCCAGATCAAAAGGTTTGCCTCTGAGGTTCATGTCTGTGACTCTGAAAGAGATTTTCAATACTTGGTTGTTTGAAGATAGTAATGTTTCTATTCCTGTACAAGTTCATCTTTTATGTTGTAATAATATGTATTTCATTCACTGTATAATCTTCAATGTGATCTTCATTTTCAGCATGCTTATGTTATCAAGAGTGCTACAAACTATCTAGAAGATAAATTACAAGAAGGCATTTCGGATAATTACACTTTGGCACTTGTGACATATGCACTGTCATGGGCCAAAAGTACAAAAGCCAAGGAAGCCCTGAGTATACTGAATGAGAGAGCAGAACACCAAGGTATTACACAATAGTCTTCAACATTTGTATGGCTGGATGTTCTTCAATTTGAAAAATAGCTATCATATATTTACAGCTATATATAGAATTAAAGATAATCTTCTGAATTCAGATATGTTTTGAGCTTGGCATATATAACAGGCTAGAAACTTCTAGAAAGCTTTAATGAAAAGCGTCCATAAATGAATGACAATTCACAGCAAAGTTAGGCCTTCCAGTTTTAAGTACAGCAGCCTCGATGGGAGTACACTGATGCTGTCAAAGAACATTACTTGTCAGTTGTAAGATCCTTGGGGGTGGTTAGGTGAAATCAGTATTGAAATAAAAAGATGAAGGATTGGACTTCCTGTGAGCTGGTACAGAGGTGTATTGCACTTTCTGTAGTGACCAGTCATCTCGTCATGTTTAGCCTCTTCTGAGTTCAATATGACTGAGTTTTGTTTCCTGTTTTGGTTGAAGAACAGACAATATAGAGCATAATATATTGAAGTTTGGGGTTAAAAATAGTAGCTGTCCTCTTGAAAAACCTGAAGGAATTCATGTTCTAGACTAGAAACTGAGCCTCTAGAGTGTCCTTCCATCTTTACTGTGTTAGGCTTTTCAGTCAGTCACTTTTGGGAAGGGGGGATTTGCGCTTCACTCAGGGATAAGTCCTAGTGGGCAGCCATTATGTTTGAAGTTCCTTCTCTAGTGAGTACCCCAGCAATGAGGTGGCTCTTCTACAAGGACTCATTTACTTCAGGCTGACATTAGGAAGGGTCAATGTAAAGTTCGCTGAAATCAATGGGAGTAACTATTTGGACTCCAGCTTTCTTTGTACCTATATTCAGCAACTTCTGAGAAAGTGCTTAAATTAGTCCTTTACTGGGCATGCAATTCATTTAATTCACTTAATTTTAAATTCACTTATTTTTAAAGAACACTGCTAAATCCAGTACATATGTGGAAGCTAACTCTTAAATAAGTCTTTCCTAGAAGTCCAAAGACTCCAGTCTGTGAATCTGAGGTTATTTTGGTTTATTTTTCAGGGGAATTTCGTTTCTGGATAACACCTGCTTCTGAAATGTCTGATTCATGGCAGCCACGGTCCATTGATATTGAACTTGCAGCATATGCTCTGCTGTCACACTTTCATCAAGACAGGTTAGAAGAGGGGATCCCTGTTATGAAGTGGTTAACTCAGCAAAGAAATCACCTGGGAGGATTTTCATCTACTCAGGTAATATCTTGCTCAGGAAGCTTTGTAGTACTTTCTGAATGAGCCCTACCCCTTTTTATTTTTTTATTTTATTTTATTTTATTTATTTTTAATAGTGATTACCGTTTTGTTTTTAAATAGTGATTACTGAGTTTTGTTTTGCTGCAACAGCCTTGGTTACATGCATATTTGCATTCCTTGCAGGATTGTCATCTTAAACCTAGACTACCAATTTTAGAAATTTGGCAAGTATAATAATAAAAAAACACAACAGAATTAAAGGGTCACCTCGACTGTTTAAAATACTCAAACCCAAAGATGTTAAGTTAAGAAGAAGTGATGCCTGTGGAAAAAGAGTTGATCAGACTTTCCAAGCAAGTGTGATAAATATCTGTGCTTATGTTTCTTCCAAGGAGAGAAACATCTTTCTATTCTTTCCATATGTGGGTCTACAAACTCCTGAAAGGCTATTAGCTAAGATAAGAAAGGGGTATGGGTTTTAGAGGAACAGCCTAACCTAGTGCCTTTGTTGGCAGTTGGTCTGAACTTCATAATATGCTGTGTCCTCATTATTACACAGAATTTTGTTGGGCCATGAAATATGGAAGATCTTCGTTATCTCCGGGAGGTTTCTGTGTTATTGAAACCACATCTTGTAAGCTGTGCTGGCATCCAGAAAATTTATATTACTTTGGATCACATTACTTTAAACTTGCTTTTAAATTAACTACAAATGCTGGTCACACTAAAATGTCACACATCATCATACTGCTTGGTACCATTCAGTACAGGCAATTCTTCCTTATTTTCAAATGTCAGTATTAATCTGAAAGAAAATAATTCAATTAAATAAAATGTAATTTAGGAACCAGCCTGGCTCCCCTGAGGTTCTGGTATTTTCCTAATGTGTTAATTGTTGCTTATTATTTGAAGAGACTGATTGTAACACTGAATTGTTGGAAAAGCTTTCCTCTAATTCTCCAGAAATTGTTTTTACTTGAAAGTTTGAAACTATCTGTGTACCATTTGCCCCTGAGGGTGAAATTAAAAAATGAATTTAATCCTTTTGTTTTTCTATAATCTAAAGTATTTTGATTTCAAAATTACTCCAAATGTCTCTGTGGATGCCGTATTTAATTTGTGGACATGACACCTTACATTTTTTTTAACTTCTAAGATTGCTTTAAATAATGTTTGGAGAGTTTTCTTGCATGGGTTTATTATATAAGAAACTTAATATATTGTTAAACAATAAGGAAGAAGGTAATCAATTGCATGTGTGATATATTGTAAATTAGGGTATCATAACACACTGTAATTTGTGTACCTGATATAGCGGACCATGAATTTGCCATCGAGATGTTTTGCTTTATAATGCTTTCAATGTTAGGACATGAAATTATGTATATTTAATGTATATACAGGAACACAATCCATACAACAAATAACATATATGTGAATGCAGTTGTAAGTGGTATGGAAGAGTAGCAAATTATGTAAAGTTTGATGTTGTTGAGCAAGAGGGTCCTATCAGTATGGCCTGAGACCATATTTCTTAACTTTTTATGTTAACATCTTGAACTCTGACTGAATTAAAGGAAAGAAATGTAAATGTGATGAATATAATTATAGGGACTTGGAAAGGGAATTTTAAGGTATTTTTTGATCTCCACAACTTAGGTAAGGGTAGGCATATTGCTACTTTCAGATGTTTAAAATGGGATTCTCCAACAATATCTTACAGCTCCTCAGATCTATAAGATTGGTCAGATATGTAAATCTGATAGGTTGCTGTAACTTCATTCATTCCAGTATGAAAGTATACAAACTGCAAACATCTCAGAGAAGAATTAGAAATGCATAGCTGATTTTTGTATTTTTTACTTCAGAAAATATCATGTTAAATACCATGATGTTAAAATTCTCATCCACTAAGCTATGCTGAACTAACTGTTCAAAAACTGACTCTTGTGTTCAAAACCTGGAGAGTTAAGACTGCAATCATACATAAAGATAAATAAAAGAGAATTGTAGATATATGTATATAATATATGTTTATAAACATATTCTGCTTTTTAAAATAAATATTGGTAGTTTTTCAGATGTATAGCTTTTGCTTCAGTCATCAAGGTACCCTGAAACATTGCTGTGAAGTGCTGGGTATTTAATGCTTCATCATTGCATACATCCATAAAACAGCAGAATCATTACTTCCTTCACTGGCTTTCTCCTCAGCGTCTGGATGGCGTGAGATTCTGACTGTTATGTCTAACAGGGTGTTGGGTCTTCCATATAGCTTGCACGGAGCTCCCTTCACTGTCTCCCACCACATTCTGCACTGCAAGTCACGGTATCTAATTGTTGCCCTGTGTTGCTGTCCCTCTTCTGCACTGGTCTCTTTCATGCCAGTGGAATCCCAGTAGAGATGTGGATGTAGGTGTATGAAGACCCCAGCATAGTCAACAAAAGGGGCAATACAGGAAGCGTGAACCCTCACAGGCATGGCCCATACAGTTCACTGTGCAGAGTTCTTCTGTTTAACACAAAAATATTCATTTCTCTCAACAGGACACTGTAGTGGCTCTGCAATCCCTGAGTCTATTTGCAGCTCTCACCACTGCACACAAAACAGAAATGGATGTAACGGTGACAGCACCTTCTTTGAAAACTCCAGAAATATTTTCAATTGGTACTCAAAACCGCTTCTTGCTTCAGACCAAGGAGGTACTGTAGAAAGTGAGGAATGCCTTTGTAAAGCCTGCTGCCTCAAGTGTTTTGAAAATACTGTTTTGCTCATCTGTCTTTCTTTTAGATTCCCCCTGTGCAACCAATGACAGTTACAGTTTCAGCGGAAGGAAGCGGGTTTGCTGTCTTTCAGGTACACAGTATAGTTATTTTATCTAAAGATACGCTTTCTGAAAGGAAGGTATCTATTTTGGAAGCTTTATTAAACATGCCAGTAAGAACAATCTTCTGAAATGTCTTAAACCAATACCAAAGCACTTTACTACTTGAAAAATACTGTGAACCTAATATTATGTGAATGCGTATATTCATGCGATAGTGTATGTTGCATGGCCAGTCCTTTTAAGTGCTGTTGGGTGATTGACAGTTTTGGGGCACTTCATGGATCACAGTCATATCAAAATGACCCCGTCTTCCTGTGGAAATGCAGTGGTACTTTGGTAATCACAAAGGCCACTGTAAAAAAGGCCCATGGACAGCATGAGCATACTATTAGCTATTAGAATTATTTTGATTTTATTGAAGTAGAATACAACAATAGTGGAAAAGCTAAAAATAAAATTAAAAAAAAGGTATTACAGCCAGGTTTGCCAGCAATTTTTATGCTGCTCTGAAATAGTATAAAAGAATCAAAGGGTCCTACAAACTGCCAACAGTACATGTTTAGCATCAGCCAAAATGGCAGGACATCAGGAGGACATGGCAGAGACTGGAAGGAGGTATAACGATCCCCTCTCTGCCAGTGCTGCAGAAGGCTGTGTTTTAGTGGTATAATTTCAAACATCTTTACTTTTCTTTAAACAAATTAAGCTGGGGTCAGCACATACTGTATTTTAAAATTTGCAAACCGTAAATAGGCGTTTTATGCATTTCAGCTGCTTGCTCTTTCCACATAACAGAGATTATGTTCTGAAGAAGTTCTGCCTTCGAAATTTTCCCTAACCTAATGAGAAATAATATAAGAGAAGACTGTATTGGATCTGATTTGATCTGACTATCTGACTAATGGGTCTCTTTTCCCTGTTGTATGATCTGTGATGATGGCTTAGAACCACACAGGTGAAAGAGAAGACCTTTGAAAAACTACAGATAGTGCACAGATGTTAGTCTCTGAGCATGAGAGAATCGTTCGATTACAAGTAAATAGATAACTTATAGTGGCTGAATCTATCACAAAACTGAGCAGAGTCTGTGCTGGACTTCTATTCATACTTGTGAAAACTGACCATGGGTCACCTTTAATGGTCTCAAGGTTTTGTGCCTGGTTAGATTCCATCTCAAGTTCTTTCCTGTCCAACTTTCACTTCAGTGTTCTTATGCATCTGGAAAACAAAAAGGCATGCTGATTGTTGGTAAATACACTTTTGGACAAAAGACATTCATAAAGAAACTATCATGACTACCTATCTGCAATGACCAGCAGCTAGAGCTACTCGTTATCCATTCTGCACCATTCTGCAAAATCCACAGCACCATAAACGTGTACCCATGTTTATTCATTCGCAGAAGTGCAAATGCTATGTACAGCAGAGTTCAACAGTTTCAGAAGGTAGCTTAGATTCAGACCATCAGGCCAAGAATAGGAATGAACATCTCAGCAGGGCGGTGTTTACACATGTCATTTCAAACTGTGTGTGTGTAGAATGTAACAGCTCCAGAACAGCTAAGATTACTTAGCCTTAATGATTGTTGAGAAATACTCTCTGAATACTTTTGTCATAAGAGCTGATCAGAAGCTTTTCAGTGAATTGTTTCTTGCTGGAAAACACTAATTTGTTGAAATGTGTGCCTTTTGTGGAAGCATTGGTTCCAGTTAAGTTCTTGCCAGGAGGTGGATTACACATCCAAATCAGCGTGTCTGATAAAGACCAAGCTGAGCTCTTCCACCTACAATAGTTGGTAGTTAACCCAGTGGTTAGTGGGCTCCTTGAGGACGTATAGCACCATGGTTTAAGTTTCTGATTTGTTGCATGAGCATGCAAACATGATCCCAAATAACTGGTGTTCAGGTCCCAGCACTGGGTTACCATCTTCATTCAGGTCACTGTGCTGTTGCCTTTTTTGCTTTGCAGCTTTGGGTCAGAAATAGTGTGACTTGATTCAAAATATTGTACTTAACATGCTGGAGTAGTTTCTTCAAAAACTTTTCTTAGCTGGGAGCAATTCTTTCCTTCTGCTTCCTTTGGCAGGTCTGGTATTCTAAAAAAAAAGTACACTGATGCCATTTGAATGAGATTTCTCCTTTTCCCAGACACAAGCTAGATCTGGGTCTCATTTAATAAATCAGATAGCATATGACATTGTGATCGCATTTCTTCAGCTGGGTTTCATTGTCTCAGACCCGCCAAAGTACAGTGGTGAGATTCACTGTTCTGGGATTTGACTTGCTGGCCAAATGCAGCATGTCAAAACAGTAATTCATTTAAATATCAGAAAACACAAGAGTTGGTCCTTTAATGGAAAAGGCTGCTTTTCCAACAGAATGGTTTCTTAGAAAAAAATTAAAAAGTTGTTTTTTTTTTGTTTTTTGTTTTTTTTTTTTTTTTCCTGTGTATATGAGTTGGCAGTGCCTTCACTCTTGACCCTGCAGGATCTCATAAAATCTATTTATAAAAGTGCAACTGCAAAAGCAGACACTTTACTTATAGTTTTGTGGGCCTGTTGTCAAAAGAATCTCCTAGCTTTTTCCTTCGTTATGTGAGTATAAACTATGAATGTTCGAAGACACTTAACTCTGTAAGTGAAAGGAGAGGATAATTGTAGGGTTAGGGTATATGCAAGGGTCCTAAAAATAAAGGAGTCTAAGAAATGATCTTCCCTAGGTGCTCTGCTAAAAGTCTTGGAAGAAACATCTCTTCACTGTCTGGAGCCACTGTGAACTGAGCTTGGCAAATACCTCAAAAACGTGACATGGCCCATGCCTTCTGGGACAAAGGAGGTTGCCACTGAAATCCAGGACTAGCATCAAGGGCAGGGCTGGCAGGCTCCAGGAGGATGGATATGGGCAAAGTGGGCCAGATCCACTTGATCTCTCGGTCAGATAAAGAGAGCAGTCGGGAGAGGATCTTACCTCACACTCTTTACTCCATGGCAGGAACTGTTGACTGGCTTCACTCCTCTCATCTGCCCTTTTTCAGAATAAACCTGGACTCACATGTATGAGGGCTAAACCAACAGTTCTCACATGACAGAAGGTGGACATAGTCTCAATCTTTGGTAGAGGAAGGGAGTGAGAAGAAAACTGAGGATCACCTGTTGCTCGTAACTGAAAAGCACTGACTGTATTTTGCACTCACCATGTTTTTACTAGGCTTAGGCAAAGGACTAGGTGTTATTCAGAAAAGATACATTGTGAACTAACCAGTCAAAAAGGGATAGGAAAATAATTGGAGACAATTTCATTGAATTCATACCCTGTCAAGCACATTTATGAAGCTAGCTGAACAAAACAGAGAGGAAAAGAGACATTGATTAGGGTAATATAAATGATTAATGTTTTTTGAAACCTAATGCTGTTGCTTGGACCAGATACTGTTACAAGCACTTCTTTCATGCAGAAAATTTCAAATTTATTTTCTTGGGCCCCTCACCAGTACTGGTTGCAGAGTGACAAGAGTGGATTAATTCTGCATTTAGGTTTGGCAGTCCTTTTTTAAAAGGGGTTAAGATGAAATGCAGTTGCTTGTTTTGTTGATTTAATGCTAATTTATGTTTAATAGTATTCTGTCCCCAAAATAACAATGTATAAAGAAGGAGGCTTTAATTAAACTCTGTTGTGAAAAACATTTTCCCTTCATTGTCATGAGAAGTCAGGAAAAGAAGGTCAGACCGTAACAGCAATAACTCACTCCAAGAAAATACTAGGCGATTGACCTGTTCAGTATGTAGTTTCAGACATCCTGCTTTGGCAGTAAGTTCCCATTCATTAGCTTTCTCTGGCAAAAGTTAAAACAACTTTGTTTCTGTGATGACAAATCACTGAGGTGCTGCCAGCTTGTCTTTTTACCAAATTTTCTGCATGCCTTTAACTGGCAGGCTTGTAGGCTGGCTTTCTCTTGGTAGTGTCTTCTTCTGCAGAGCAGTTGTATAGATAAATCTTCGCTGTTACACCACTGCTGTTCTGAGTGTCTGTACAGAATTGTCTCTACACTCAGCGTGATAAATTCTGGAATGTTGGGCAGGTTGACAGGAATATAGATATGTGTAGACTGAAAGAAAGAACATAACTTTCATATCAAGGAGTGAGGGATGTAGTAACAAAAACAAAGATGAGAAATTAAAACTCATCCATTTGCACTGACTTTCTATCCTATAACTTGGACAACCCTCGTCATACCTTTAAATTTGGACTGACAGTTTTCCTTTTGCTGCCAGAAACTGTTCTAAAGGGAATATAATTTTCCAGAAGCCTCTTTTTATTCCCTTTTCTTGAGCCAAGCAAAGTGCATACTAGGATCTTGCAAGGGGAATTATTTGAGCCATTCTCTGATTGTTCTTGTACAAAAACAAAGAAAGTTCCGTCTGCCATCTTGTTGACTGAGGGAACATGTAATGATTATTTATCTGTGAAAACTGTATGAAAACTTTCATCGTTGTTGAAAAATCACAGTTCTGTCAAATAAATGTCAACTAATCTTTGATAGTAAATATTTATGATGTTTATATATTTAAATATTTATATATATGATATAAAAATATATGATCTCCATAGTTCATTTGTTTGGAGATGGTGTATAAGAGGAGCTGTATTGGGGCAGTCCTGCCCAATATCCTATTTTCCACAATAGCCAGAGATGGATGCTTAGGAGGGAGCGTAAGAACGAGATAATTGCATATGTTACCTGACTGTCTTTTCTACCTCTTACCATGTGTTATTTGAGATCTTTGTCTGGAGGTAGTTTCTTTAGGCATAGAAAATCTCAGTGGGATTCCATGAAGTTATCTATTTTGCCCTTGAACTCTTGTACAGTTTAACATTTACTGCATCCTGTGGGAAGGAACTCCACAATTTAATCTTGCGTTGCGTTGTTTGCTATTCATCTTTCCAATTTTTTCACTATTCTGTAGACTCTTAACTGTGTCCTTCCAAATAATGGCTCCAGAGTTGCCATCTATTTTACCATCTCTTAAATTGAAGTTATTTTGTGCCTTTGATCAGCTTAGTCAAATTTCTCTGCCTTTTGAAATTATACCATATCTTTCTTGGAGCACAGAAGCTTCACCTTGTCTTTATAGTTTGTCATTATGATGTTCCTAGCCTTTGTTTATTTTTTTTTTCAACATTTTATTTGATATTTTTGATCACTGCTGAACACTGAGATGATATTTTCGTAGATCAGCAAGCAGCTCTGGTAATAAGTAATTGGTTGAAAACCCATTATTATATGCAAAAAAAATCTTTTATTCTGCAGCTCTTTGCAGTAATCCTTATCTTTTCTGCCTCAAATGAATTACCATGATCAGCAAACTTTACCGTGTGGACATTCACCTCATTTTCTACATCAATTATAGATGTTTAACAGTGGTCACCCAGCACAGATTGCTTTAGGACTTCACTTCTTTCATGTATTCCTACCCTCTGTTCCTGTCTTTGAACAGCCTTTTATCCCTTGGCATCTTCTTTTGTTTTGGTATCTTTGGTTAGTTATCTTCCTAACCAGCTACATGCCTGTGTAGTACCCAGGAACCTTGTACTAGGCAGAGCTCTGTTGTCCCTGTTTTTTTGCTTAATTAGGGTAACTGATAGCAGCAGGTATTCTCCAATGTGTCATATTTACTCATGTAATTTCCACTGTATGTTCTGGTACAGATACTGAGTTTACTTAAAATCTGCAGTTCTCTAGACCCCCAGTACTCTTTTAAGAATTGCTGTCACATTTTCCATCCTCCAGTCTAGTAGCGAGGCAGTTTTAAAGAACCACTGCAAGTAATAATTCAACTGTTTCTTTACTCCATCAGGTTCAATTCTCTAGGCAGTACAGCCTGTTTTTTTTTTTTTTTTTTTTTTTTTTTTTTAATACATAATTTTCTCTCATAGCTGGTAACATGAGAGTTAGTGGTTCTTCAATTTCAGCTCCAGCTTTTCTGCTTTGGCTGTTGGCAGTGGTAACTTTATAGGTTGTTGAGATAATCAGGCTGTTCCCCAGTTATTCACGCCTTTTAGAGCTTCTGGTTTTACCAGTCTTCTACCACTGCTTCAAGCATTTTATGCACAATCTACACTAAAGGAACTGGAAACTCTTTAAACTGTACTTAATAGATGAACCTATTTTATATTGTTACTGTCCTCTATTGAACATCCTGCCATACTTTCTTACTTGGCTGACTTAACAGAGCTTGGCACTAGTTGAACAGAAAGGGCGAGACCTCTGTCTTTGAAGCAGGTTGAAGACTGTTGCTTTGTCTTTCCACAGATGAAACAGGTGATGAAACTACTTAGCGCATAAAAACTGCATTATGTCAAGGGTGGAGTGACGTGCTATTCCTCATCTGTTTTGAGTGTATGAATGCTGTGACATGAAAAGTGAAGACAAATTCTGCACATATGCTATGAATTTGCTCTTGCTCTTTTATTTCCAGCCTTTTTTTTTTTTTTTTTTTTTTTTTAACCCAGTGGGTGTCAGTCTCTGAAGTTTGCCTTCATTCATCCCATTTCATACTGTCAGGAAGTAGCTACACACATTATAAACCAGCGGAAAGCAACTAGGAAGAAAATTGCTCATTTTCCTAGAGCTCCTTTGTGTTTGACTTAGATGTGTCCAGCTAATTGCATTGTTTTGGGCTGCATAACAAAATGTTCAGAAAACATATCTTTCAGAGATTGCCCTAGGGATCTTATGTATCCAACTGTCAGATACAAGGTCATGTATCCTGTCTCATATGATCACACCTCTGGCGTTCTACTGTTAGTGTCTTAACCCCATAGATTTGTTTTGCATATGTGCTCTAATGTCTCTATATTCAATCCACAGCTCAATGTTATTTACAACACAAAATACGCTGATCAGAAGCTGAGATCTGTGCGAAAACAAGAAGCTTTTGACTTGAATGTTGGTGTAAAGGATGACAAAGATGATATGAACCATTTGACCTTGAATGTGTGCACAAGGTAGGTAATTCATTTGGAGCACCTCATGTACCTCTTTGTCTACACAACAGCTGTGTTGCTTAAAATAAAGTAAACTTTCCATATGTTTGCATGGATTTACTAGTGTATGGGATATAAACATACAATTAAAGAGAGCAAAAGAATTACTTTGTAAAAATGTTAGTAATTAAACTAAGAAGCAATTTGTAAGTCAATAAATCTAGTGACAGCTGATGGATATGAATAGAGCCTTTGTGCAAAATGGTTCCTGGCCAGATCATACGAGATTTTTTTTACTGGCATGCATAAATATGGTGTTTCCCTACATGTAAGGGGTCTATGGAAGAGTTTTTTTTTTAAATATAAGAAAAACCTCAAAAGCTTCTTTAGTGCAAGTGTTTCTTAGCTATACTGAGAACCTTGAACAGACTTGAAAATTGAACTGCTGTCTTCAGTATTTTAGTAACAGACTGCAAGAACAGTCCCATAATTTTACCCTTCATGAACAGAATGCTTTGCTTTTGATGTAGAAGTAGACACCTCTTTTTGTAAAAAGAGAAGCGAGTTTTCTGACATGCTAGAAAACATCACAAAATAGAAGTAATCATTTTGTTCATCTCTGCTAATAGACTTAGCTTGGAACAATTTTGAGAAGAGTCAAAATCCATGTCCATGTAATGTTAACTTCAGCTGCAGTTTTGTCTTACTGTGCAAGTGTTGTTGTGGTCTTTCATTTACCTGTGTCATATCTTTATGATTTCAGTAATGTAACAATGTAAACATGATTCTAGAGTTGAAAGAGGTGGCAATTTTTCTGTACAACATTATTGTGTTCTTTCTGCTAAACAAGGTGCATCTGGGTTGATGTTTCTTGTTCAGCAAACATCTGAAAAACAAGCTGAGACTGCTGAAGTATCATCTCAGAGACCATAGAACAGTCACTAGATGTTTTGTACACTGTTAGAATCAGCTGAGAATGGGTAACACTGAATAGTCATATTGCATATTCCTAGGTCAGCCAGTCATTAAAACAGGTTGTTTCTTTGACTGCTTTGCTGCCTCCTTTTTATTTGATTTTTTTTTTTTTAGTTTTCTATTTCTTATTATTTACAAGGATGTTGAGAGGACTATGCTCTTTGTATTGAAGGAACTCATCTCATCTGCTCCTTGTCAATACTTCTTGAAACACTGTTTACTTTTTGTGATATTATAATGGGTTCCTTGTAAATGCAGGATTTGCAAAGTATCACCTTATCCACCGTGTTCACTCTTGCATTCCTTTCCTCCATGTCCTCTTTTTGGCATTTATTTAAATTTTAAATTCCTTATGGCTAGGACTATTTTCATGCTCTGCACAGGGGAGCTGTGAGTGGAGATGGTGCCTCTAGGTGACACCATCACACAAATAATAGCTATAGTGAGTATGATGTCAGTGTGGAGAGGATTGATTTAATTTGGGAAATATCCAGCAGGCACAAAGCCAGATCCCTGTTTTCATGTGTTTCCGTTAACCAATTCAGGGATACAGATGGTGGTCAGGACACTAGAATATATGAGAACTCTTGAAACAGAATGGGCTTTTTCTCTTAGTTTTTTGTGAAGTATCAACAGCTTTTTAAAGTCAAGCACCAACTCCTGACATGTAAAGATTTACATGATGGGTCTGGGATAAACCTTGGATGAGCATTCTGATATTCTAGCTCAGCACTTTGACTCAGTAATACAGTCAGGAAGTCCTCTCTCTGGAAGGCTGTAGGATGATGTTTTAATTGCAAAGCGTTCAAAGGATATTGGGAAGATCTAACAGCATTATAAAAGCACCCCAGATGAATACTTGGAAAATTAAGATCCATCAGCTCTGTCATGGAAAGTTCTAGTATTATTCTGTGTTTCTATTCTTTGAGCTTAGAATTCATCTCTGGTTGCTTGGCTTGATGCACTCACTAGTCCTCCTCTTCTCCTCAGCCCCCTATATAGTATATGCACTAACTATATTAAATCCATGAATTAGTTTACAGCTGGTCCAGTTACAATCTTTACAATGCAAAACGGCTTTTTGGTTAAGAAACCAAAGCAGGTAAATGCAAAGACTGCTGAAATCTCAACCAGAGCGAGCTGTGGGTATGCATAATCAAGTAATGGAGGCTGTAGCTTTGGAGGTTTTTTTTTTTTTTTTTTTTTTTTTTTTCCTCTCCAATCTGCAGATTATCCCACCTTCCCTCCCTCTCACTCCCCCCTTTATGTAAGTGAGCCAGACCTTAATAACTTCTAGGGATGTAGCATATTCACTTCTTGGCAATACCATGCTAGTTGGGTTACCTGGTGGTATTTTGGTGGCACCCCAGGTTACCTAAACAGGTTGGGTGTTTTTGTCTTCTCTCATTGGTAATTAAGCAGAAATAGTTACATCCAGTTCCAATTCAGTTATTTGTTTTCAATAGCAGCTACTTTAGTGTAGCCCATCATCCAACAGATGGCTTCATTTGTTTCTAATCTCTTGAGCCAACTGAAGTCAGCAGTTGTGCTGTATTTCTTTCAAAATCATATCTGCGTTCAATCAGCTATCCTGCCAGGCTTAACAGCCTTGCTTTGAAAGAAAGTCTTCCATTTTTTTAAACTATCCAACTCTACAAATAAATAGTTTTATTCAATTATTTTCAACTACTGTCAGGCCTTCAAAACAAGAGTTGGAGACACTTCTGTTCTAGTACAACATTTACCTGTCATGACAAGGGAGGAGGGGGGGGGTTCTTCCGCCACATACTTTATTTAAAGCAGTACAATCTTTTGTAGGTCATTTAAGTGTCACTTGTAGTACAGAACACCATAAATATATTTTGATAGTTCTGGTGTGCACCATGATGTATATAGCTTGTTCAACAGAGCGAAGCTTTTAAGTCCAGCATCTGATTCTCAGATTGGAAGAAAATGTAATAATAAGCATTATTTAGGAAAAAAGAAGGAACTCATTTCATTTTTTTTTATTTTTTTTTTTTCCCACAAACTGTATGAATAACATGGCTATGCATTTTAAAACTGGAGTTTTGAGAAACAACCTGATGGTGATTTTGTTAATGGAACCATCAGTCTCTATCAAGGGCATATGGGAATGTTTGGGAGACTTTTTAAAGACATTTATCTCATCCTCCAAGAACAAATAAAAGTAAAGCAATGCATCCTTGAGTGGAAATATGAATATTTCAGTGCAAGAGTTCGTGCATTGATTTCTCCTTTTCAAACATATGTTTAATTGCATTATTTCCTATGTATGTGTGATGTAAACTTGCACTTCAAGATGTCAGTGCTGTCAGTGTTGTCCGAGTGTTGTTATTGTAGTCTCTCATATCATTTATATACTGTAATTTTGTCAGTACTAAACCTATTTTTTTGCATGTGGTTGAAATTAGGCAGAAAGATAGAGAAATCCATCTTATTTCTTTATTGTTAGATTTTTTTTTTCTTGTTGGCATTTTTTTCAACTTGTTTCTTAATTATTCTTGAGCATTATTTCTTCCATAGTTGAGATGTAATAATTAAACAATTTATTTGGAGAATTTGCTGTTGTGTTTCTACTAAAATTTTCTTTGCCTCTGTATTTTGAAAAGGTATTTGGGTTCTGGTGCAGCTCCCAATAGCGGTATGGTCCTCATGGAGGTTGGCTTACTCAGTGGTTTCTCTGTGTCACCGGATTTCGTTCCATTAGACAATACAATTAAGAAGATGGAAGAGGAAAATGGAAAAGTAAACCTATACTTAGACACTGTAAGTTGTAAATAACAGAGAAATGCATTTGCAGTGATGCTAATCTTGACTGTTTGATTTTAAAGTCGAAAAGACAGTATGATTGTATTCTTTGGGGAAATCAACAACTGCTATCCACATTGAATTAATAGTTCCATTTTAAAAAAAGAGACTGATGGGATAGGTGCAACACCATTGTAAGGGATTTTGTAGACTGCAAAAATCTTGTAAAATCATTTATATGTAGGCATGTTTTTTAACAAGTCTGTGTTTTGGCCAAAGTAACAAGTGAAATAAGTGTTTGTGCATCCTCACCCCAAGTCTTTATAAATGAAGAGAACTGCCGATGAATTAGAAGTTCTTATCTCTTCCATGAACCACCATCAGCAGAGTTCTCAGGATGTTTCTCTTCTGTTTTTTAGCTAAATGAAACACAGGTTTGTGTGGGTATTCCGGCTGTGAGAGACTTCAAAGTGGCAAATATCCAAGATGCTTCAGTGACTATAATGGATTACTATGAACCTAGTAAGTGTCAGTCATTCCACATGGATCTTGGTGATTCATAAGCTAAAAATATACAGTTTCTATTCATGGAAATGGGACAAATTTTAGTGAATAGAAAGCCACATTACACTGAAATTTACGCATTGAACTGCAACCTTTTTGATGTTGACACACCAAGTTTTCTAACAAACAGTTGTATTTTCCTGTATACATTTTGCTGTCCTCATGGGTTGGTTCCTTAGATGGTGTGAATTGTCATAATTTAATTGTCAGCTGGTATAAATTGGTTTCAGTATGGCTCTCAATGTGTTCCGCAAACTACCAAAATGAAGCAGGAACTTCACTGTGGTTCACTTACCAAGTTAATGATTATCTTTCAAGTAGATTTTGCATCTGTTTCTTGTTTAATCAGAGAGTCCTTTACTGGAGAAAAAGTCAGTGTTTTGTTTTCTATAGTTATGTAAAAAAGATGTACATGGGAAAAACAATTTTTTTTTATTTATTTTTTTTTGATGGCGTGTGTTTTAGAGAAAGGCAGATACGTACAAAGCTCTGCTTGGGCAAAGTGAGAAGCAAAGAAAGATTATAGGCTGCTGGAGAAGATATTAGGTTTTCATTATACCAGCCAGCTGAAACATTATTAAGGATTTGGGCTTGGTTTGAGATAAGGAATTAAAAAGTTGTATAAGCAAATTTTGTCATGTTGATGTGTTTTAGCGTAGGACAAAAGACAGCGAAATACAAATGTGTACTGCTTTAGCTGAGTAAAAATCACATTTCTTCTATTTAGGCTGAAATGTTTGCTCAATCACAGAAGTTTAAACTGAAATAGAAAATTAACGGATGTAGCTAAAATACCCACTAACCTAGAACATGTTTTATGTCCTAGTGGTTTAATAAGTTGGAGCAATTTTTATTTAAGGCAAACACATAACACTTGGAATCTATGGCCAAAACAAATTTCCTCATGCTTCAGTGACTGGGAGAAGACATGAGGACCTACTCTTTTATAAGAGTACTGTTAGATAGGCTAATGAATATGTGTACAAAAAGTGTGCATAAATGCATATGTATAAATGCTGTTATTCTATTTAAATATATTTAGAATCCACAAATTCTCAATGAGTAAATAAATATTCATTTAAAGATAAGAATGAATATCCTGAAGTACTAAAATTTATATAACAATCAGTGCTGCAGTAGGTTTTAACTCCAAGGAAAAGATTGCTTCAAATATTATTTTACAAGATTTCACTCCTATTACCATGTAGCATAGACATAATTTTGGTCAACATGTATCCACATATGCCATGAGTCTGATTTATCTGAGAGAATTCCATCCTATCTAATACAGGACTGACCTTTTATTTTATTCTGCTAATTTCCATCAGTTCGGTAGTTGGGGAATCATGCTGCAGGTGTGTATTTTATGTGATGGTTACAGTCAGTCATGTCTGATTTCATTGCTTCATATTCAGACCTAGGAGATGTCAAAAAAGCCCTTATGCTCTGGCATTTATCAAAAAAGGCACGTCTCTGTGGTAGATATTACAGCCAGCATAGGTATGAGAACCAGCTTGGATGCCAGTATAGTGGTGCCAGAAAGGAGCTGTGCCAGGGTTAATATGCACAGCTATTCAGCACATTCAAATGACTGTGCTACTTCTTTTACCTGATTTTGTTCAGAGCTTGTTGGGTGTCTCTGTTTAGTAGGATATCCCTTTAAGGATATCTTTTATTTTTTACTGTCTGATGCTTGAAACTGGTTATTGTCTCATTAAAAAAATAAAAATTCAGTGTCTCTAGTTGGAATGAACATCTTCAAACCACAAGCAAATGAAACTTTGCAAAAGCTTGTTCTGTAAGCAATTAACATGCATTGATGTTTTGGAAATGAGCATGGCTTTCCAGGCTTCTAGTTCATTTGGCTCTGTAGCAACCCTTCAGGAAACTGGGGAGCAAAATGCAGGAGCAAGAGCTAGGTGAGGTGGGTAATCCCAGAGCCAGGAAGCTGGACCTCTCAGACATAATAGTGAGAAAAAGACTCAGTTATGAGAGACTGATATCTTAGGTGTCAGAGCAAGTAACCTGCCAGGGAATACATCAGAATCCCTTTATTATGGGGGTTCCTGAGCTGGGAGGGGCAAAATTCCCTCTAAAACATTTGATCAGGCTTTCTGAACAGATTGGGACTCACTGTTGAGATTTGAGTCTATGACTGCATGCCTTTCGCTTGAGTGTTTCTGAGTATACTTGTCTGAGTGTATTGAAGATGTTTGATGCTTTGTGAAAGGAACAGAGATTAATTTTCAGGCTTAAACACCCGCTCTGATAAGTATTTTGTAGTGTATGACAAGGTCTGCATTAGAGTTTAGTGCATCCTTTAAAAAGGCTTTCTTTATGAAGCTAATATGATAAAAATCTTTCCAAGATACATGGATGTAAGTTACTGTGTGTGTGTGTGTGTGTGTGTGTGTGTGTGTGTGTGTATGATTCCGTGATATTTAAATCAAGATCTACACCCTGAATATGGCCAACATATAAACGCATAATTCTCTTTCTGCAGACGGGACTCTATTAGAAAGCATGTAGCATTTCAGAAATTTGGTTCATTATGAGTCTTTATTTCAGGAAGGATAAGCAGTCTGTTTCAAACTCCTTTTAAACTGTGATACTTGTTGGTCAGTCTTCAGAAGTTCATTAACTTATGTTAACTATCCTTTCTAAACAGGGAGAAGAGCAGTGAGAAGCTACAATTCAGAAGTAATGCAACGTATAACCCCTTGTGACTTGTGTGAAAGTGACTGCAGCCTTTGCCACCAATCTGGTTCTCCAGCCTTGCTCCAGCACTCTTCCTTGGCTTCCTTGTTCTGTGCACTGTTTGTCCTTCATGTAAACTTGCTGTGCAGCTGGGTGCTCTAAGAAGAAACAGATTGTTTCACATCTAACATTTCCATAAATTAGCCAAAGAAATTTTATGTTCAGATACCAGCTCATCTTCAGTGATTAGTGACCTAACTCCCGCTGTGTTCAGGGAGAGCAGGGCTGGCCCATATGGTAAATTTCTGGCTGTGCCAGAAAATCTCTTTAAGCATCTGCTGGAAAAACTTTCCAAGTGTTAGTTTCATACTGAGGTTATTTTCTGAAGAAGCACAGAGTTACCAAGAAAGCAGGCTGAGAAAATGCAAATCTTAATCCACGTTCCTGCTCCCTTTCACCTTAGCTTTCATTTTTGCATATTTTTTAGGGATGTATGTTAGTTTACAGTGCTTTTCTGAAAAACTGTCTCCTCTTCCTTTATGAAGTTGGTAAGCAGAGTGCTGGGAGCTTGCATTGTTCTGTTCTGCAGACTTAACACTAATACTGAGTTTCTCTATGCTCTCATGGGGAATAATATGAAAAATAAAAGGAGCTTGCTTCAGAGCAGATTCAAGAGCCAAAAAATGCTGCATTTACAAACTGCTGAACACTCCAGAAAATTGTCAGTCTTTTTAAAATCATTGCAAAGAAGCCAGGTGGATTTTTTGCCAATTCATAAGTTAATCATGTTTGAAAATAATGCCTCCGGATGTTTTCATTGGTTTTTACTCTGAAAGTCTTTTACTGTAAATGCATCGAAGATGGAATATAAGTTTGAGACAGTTATTATTATTATTATTTTTTTTTTCAGGGTTATTGAGAAACAAACCTAATTCTCTTTCCATGTGAGAATACTGGTGTCCCCTGGTATATTTATGGCCAGTGGGATGACAGTTGCCTTGATCCTTGTCTGGTTTTAAGATTTTTTTCTAGAAATGTCACTCTGGGAGATCATTTAGGTCTTGCATTTTGACTTGTCATCTTGTTAACAGCTTAAGTGCCATAACTCTTCAATAGCTATTCACTGTTTCTTGTGCCATATCAACTCAGTGCCATCTGTAGGTGTAAGTCTTGGTTTTGTTGGCAGGGAGGCTTTTAGTAGCTGTGGGCTCCACACACATTCTGTGTTCAGCAAAACACATAATTCACTTGTTTAAGCATATCCTCATATGTTTAAGTGCCTTGCTAGAGTGGGAGGGAGGAAGAGGGATGATGAGGCCTTCTTGGAGCAGCAGGCATTTACATCCCAACTGGCTGTTTGCACGTGGGGAAAATTAAATGTCTCTGTGAATGTGGAAATATGTAAGCTTGGGAGCTCTTCCCTCCTGCACCAGCATCTTCCTGAGTGAACCTCTTTACTGTTGAGCAGCCCATATATCCTTCTTGAACGCTGCTTGTGACATTTAATGCTTACTTCATTTTGATATGGAAGCTGATAACATTCTGACTTATTAAAATGAAATTAATTGTTGTTATGCTGACTAACAAATTTTAAGGCTATTGATTCCCTTCCTTTTGTACCTTTTTGAGACGGAGTGTGTACACGTACACATTGAATTACACATCAGTCACTTTCCTTGAGCAATTTCTAATTGTTATTCATTTTTTTTGCTACTGCTTAAAATGTATATTTTTGTATTTTATGCTTATGTGTATTTTTGTTCAGAAAAGGAAATTAGTTCATGGTAGCATGGAAAGAGGGCAGAATTTCTTGAACTGGTTGCTTTTTTAATATGAGATATTGGTTTTTAACTACAAAACTAGTTTAGGTGGAATTATTTGTTTTACTTTACCTGTATTTAGAATTTACAATATTTTTTCAGAAACTTGGGATTCTGTTCAGTCTCTCTGGCAGAGCTGAGGCCTGATTCTTTGTAGCCAATTTGTGCTTTTCACTTGTCTTGGGTGCACATTGGATCTAGCCCTTTGAGTGGTTGTTTAGTGCCTTAACATGAGTTCCCATGCTGCTGTGACCCACGCGAAATGATATTTTATGTATTGAAATCCAAAGCACTACTTAGGAAATAGACTGCAGAATGTGACTCTCTGTAAGTCATGCCCTTGGTTATAGAGGTCCAAAGCTAATAGAAACCAAGATGCAAAAATGAAATATATCCTTGTGTCTCAAATCCTTTACTCATAGATGGGAGCACAGATTGAATAGTGCCAAGTGTAATTTATTGGAAAAACATTCACACTCTAAACTGGGATTGTTTTGCTGTGGGCTTTATTTCTTGATGAACTATAAAAGCAGATCTTTTGCCTTTGGGGACAGCAGCCTTGACATGTCATTTGCCTCCATTTGCTCTCATTTCAAGAACATGAAGCTCCTATATTTTCAGCTCTACTATATGTAGAAGTTCAAAGAGGTATATTCATGTCTGATTAATGTTACGATAAAGGTTTATTTTCTACTGGAGATTTACTAGAGATAACCTACTCCTTTGCAGTAGATAGGAGGAATAAATTCATAGTTTTATTTTGCAGACAGTCCCAGTTTTCCAAATACTCTGTGGAGAAATGGACTCAAACCGCTCAGCCTAATTTCAGACAGAGCAGCTTTTATTAGTATTCCCTTACATTTGTTTTTGAGACAACACATGTTTTTAAATGGCTCTTGGCTGCCTTGCATACCCTACTAAGAAGCATCAGTCATAATGCACCATGTCACGGAAATTGTCAGTCAGTGAACAAACATCTTTTTTAATTTTGTTTTCTCTACTGTAGTATATCACTACAGACATCCAAATGCCTCTGTTCTTAAGTTATTTTAAAGGTACCATGTACAGCATATAACTTTAAATGAATGTTTACATCAGGTGGCCTTAACTTCCCAATATTGTTGCCTTGAAAGATGCCTTCAGTCACTTTGTAGTAACGACTGTTGCCTTGAATGAGTTGCAGAGGATTTTGTATTGTGTATTGGCAGTGAATGGAACAGAGTAAAAGTAATCCTGTGTTGCACAGTGACTCTTTTGTTTTTCTCATTGTTGTGTAGGAACCTGTTCACAAATGTTCAACACATGTATTTATTCCATTACTCTGTAAAGCGAGTTCTTGATGTTAGAGGGACCATGCTCCCGCTGAAGTTACTGGGAAATCTTTTAGCAAAAAATCGTTAGGAAATCTTTGAACTAGGTCTTTAATAGTGGCTTTATAGTGGTGCTAAAAGCAGTCAGGAAAAGGTATTTTGTGCTGGTCTTCCTGTTGCATTGCATGAACATTCTTGTGTAGTTGCTCTTTGAAGTCTGAGTATTCTCTGGTACTTCCAGTGTCCTTTTCAGCTCCATGTTATCAACAGATAGTCTGTGCAGTTCCATTAACATCTTATTAAGTCACTGAGAAATAATCATTTATTTAGGACTGGCCTTTAATGATTTTTAAAACTTCCCACTCCATGTTCTACCTTCACTGTCATCCATGATCTTCGCTGAGGTTTCTTTACAGATTCCTTTGTGCATGTCATCTAGAAACCTGGGCTGAATGCTGCTGTACGTAAAGGAAGTGCTCATGCTGTGACGAGTGCTGGATAAAACGGGTTTACAGCACCTTAGATTTTGCATGCTGGGCCAGCTTGATATCTGTTTTGGTTCCTGGCATGGCACCTTCATGCCCCCATTTACTTCAAAAGCAAGAGCTTGCTGGCTTGTGCACATCAGTGGCATATGATAAAAGAGAAAATTGGCCAGACTGGTGCAGAAAAAATTGAAAAGCCAAAGTCCAACATTGCTTGCCTCTCTTTTGGCTTTAAAGTCACTTTTGAAAATCAGACCTGAAGTTGTTTTTAGTAAGTTTTCAGAATAATATCCTAGCAATATTTCTCCAAATGTGTTCAGGTTTGTGTGAATCTTGATAGTACTTGGTTCAAGCAGATTTAGGTAGAAAGCATATGTATATGCATGTCCATTATACAGGCTCCAATGTACTAGAGTATGCAATGTATGTGCAATTAAAAGCATAAAGGATTTTCAAGAAGTGCCCAATAATGTTGTATGATGTTCTGTTTTTTTAGGGAAAGATTATATTTGGAAAGCAACTGGTGCCTATCATTTTGATATCTCAAACACTAACCAAAGAGAACAAAATCAACCACTTTATTCAATTTTATTTGTGATGGTCAATATTTTTTCTGTTTTTCTGTTACAGCCTTTCTTCTTCTCCCATAATTTTTTATGCAGTAAACCATCTATATCTGTTTAGTGCTCTAAATGCCTAGGAGACTTTAAATTTTATCACTAGTAATTTATACATAAAACTATAACAGCAATTTTGTGATCAGGCTTTTGAGTTTTTATTAGATTCCCCTTTCCCCATGTCAAAATAAATTTGACTTCATTATTGTTTCTTATTTGATTTATTATATTTTTGTGTGCCACTTGAAAATATCATTGCACTAATGCTATATTAAGCAATAAAGTCTGACATTGTGCTGTAATAGATCAATCCAGTGTTTATTTTTCCTAATGGGTAGCTCTTTCTTTTCAGATGCATATAAGCGTCATTGGTATATGGGCTACATTTGAGTCACCAGAACTCCAGTGCTAAGATTTCTCATTAGTTTCATAAGATGCATTTTATTTCTGTGTTTTATAGTGGTTACCTCAAAACTTCATCAGCTTTTCTTGGATCTTAAGGTGTTACATATAATTTTTTTTTTTTTTGGTGATTTTTAGTATTTTTAGGTTGGGTGGGATACTAATATAAGGAAGACAGAATAAAAATGCTGGCTCATATAAGCAGATGCAATACCCAGCTAATGTATGGTTCATTACATCTCTTGTTTTTTCATGAAAGGCCTTACGCAATTTGAACTAAACTTCTTGTCTGCCTTGAAATGGTCAGAAATGCACTTAGAACTAGATTAGGATCATCAAACATATTTTCACTTTGGATCAAATCATAAATGGTAGGAAAAGAGTCCTTTCATGAGCTGTTTTGATCAAATGGCAGTGAACTAACATGTCACCTGTGCAAATTGCTTCTGTCTTTTTAAATAATAGAACAAATATTGTGGAACTAGACTGATTCACAGGATCGTGAAAAGTTGTTATTGGTTTATTTTTCTTCAAATAAAGTTTGCAATAGCTATTTTTAATTTTTATTAAAGATAAATTTTAATAATAATGTCTAGTGTGTCCTTGTTTAACAATTCATTCACCTGTAGGAGAGGGCAGTTTCTGTACTCTGTGTACCACTGCCCATCCGCAGCACTTCTTAAACACTGTCTCACCTGTATTTTAATGCTTCTGCTTTGAGGTGCTGTAGTGGTGATTTCCATGGTCAGGCTGCTAAACAGGACCTTGCAGATCACTGTTTGGGACTTTTCGGGCTAAGACATTGCATTATTGTGTCATTTATTCAACATGGAGTTATCATGACACCTCAATTTTTTCTCAGTGATCTTGGGAATCTGGAGAGGTCCCAGTTAACTGGAAACTGGCATATGTCCCAGTTTTCAAGAATGGGGAGAAAAAAAAAAAAAAAAAAAGACCCTGGTAATTAAAGGCTTGTCAGTTTCACTTCAGTGACTGATAAAATTGTGGAGAAGGCCAACTGCATCCTGGGCTGCATCAACAGAGCAGTGGCCAGCAGGTCAAGAGTGAGGTGACTGTGCCCCTCTGCTCTTGTGAGGACCCATTTGGAATACTGTATCCAGGTCTGCGGCCCCCAGCACACGATGGATGTGGGGCTGTTACAGCAGGCGCAGAGGAGGGCCATGAAGATGATGAGAGGGCTGCAGCACCTCTGCTGTGAAGAAAGGATGAGAGAGCTGGGGTTGTTCAGCCTGGAGAAGAGAAGCCCTTGAGCCCTTTTCACCATATTTTCTTCCCCTTTTCATGTTTTATGTTTTTGCAAATTACTTGGATACAGAACTTGAAAGTATATTAAGTTTGTGGATGACGTTAAATTGTTAACTCCACCAAGGGTGGAGAGTTCTTGCAGAGAGATCTTGACAAGTTAGAGGGCTGGGCAATCACCAACCACATTAAAGTTAACAAGAGCAAGTGTTGAATTCTACACCTGGGATGTAGCAACCCTGGATATATGTACTGGCTGAGAGACAAGAGGCTAGAGAACAGTCCTGTGGAAAGGGACCTGGTGGTTTTGGTTGATGGCAAATTGAATTTAAGTCAGCAGTGTACTCTGGCAGCAAAAAGGGTTAACAGTACCCTGTAGTGCATCACGCACAGCATTGCTAGCTGGTTGGGGGAAGGGATTATCCTCCTCTGCTCTGGGCTGGTGTGGCCTTACCTTGAGTACTGTGTGCAGTTTTGGGTGTCAAAATATAAGGACATAAAAACTACTAGAGAGTATCCAGAAGAGGGCTACAAACATGGTGAAAGGTCTGGAGGGCAAGACCTACGAAGAGCTGCTGAGGTCCCTTGGTTTGTTCAGCCCAGAGCAGAGCAGGCCAAGGGGAGGCCTCATGGCGGCCTGCAGCTCCCTCACGAGGGGAGCGGAGGGGCAGTTGCTGAGCTCTGCTCTCTGGGGACAGCGACAGGACCCGAGGGAACGGCATGGAGCTGGGACAAGGGAGGGTCAGGCTGGGTGTTAGGGAAAGGTTCTGCTCCCAGGGGGTGGTCGGGCACTGGGACAGGCTCCCCAGGTCAGTGCTGATGGCACCAAGCCTGCTGGAGTTCAAAAAGTGTTTGGACAACACTCGCAGACATATGGTCTGATTTTTGGGTGGTCCTGAGCAGAGCCAGGAGTTGGACTCGATGATCCTTGTGGGTCCCTTCCAACTCAGGATATTCTATGATTCTGTGATTCTAAGTTAGTGGGAGCTTGTCATTAACTTCAGCAGAAACAGTACACATAACATGATGTGAAGAATTCAATTCTGGCAGGTCTCTTGTGTTCATGGAGAACCTCAGGGACTGTATTGTTTCCTGTAACAGGAGCAATCCTTCTAGGTATAGAGCTTATTGCAGCTCTGGGACTGAAGTGGCAGTTAAAAGAGCTCCAAGAAGTCTTTATGCCAAAATACTTCAGAAAATACTAATTGAATTAATGTTCAGATTATTTTTCACATGAATTGCTATTTTAGCTATTTGATGCTTTAGAAGTTTAGTGTCCATAATCCTTTGTTTTCCTACTTCTTCTCATAGTTTTTTTCGCTGTTCCTTCAGCCTGCCCTTGGAAGAGCTTCAGCATCCATTTCAGCTTCTAGCTAAGGTTCTGCTCAGCCTTGCTCATCTCTTTTATCCTGACCTCTAAGTGTCTTGCATATGAGCTCAGCAACCCTTCCTCTGCTGAACTCTCTTACAAATCTACTCTTTCCTTCAGATCTGTTATTGCCTGTCAAGACTAAAATCCTTTTCAGTCTCATTTATGGTTGAATAGCTTGAGTCCAGCTGGAGACCAGTCACTAGTGATGTATCTCGGGTCAATACTGGGGCAAGTACTTTTTAACTTCTTAACTAATGACCTGGATGATGAGACCAAGTGCACCTTCACCAAGGCTGCAGATGACAGAAAACTTGGAGTAGTGTTTGGTAGACCAGATGGGTGTGCTGCTGAGGACCTGAAGAGGATGAAGAAACGTGTGCAGAGGAACCCTATGAAGTTCAACAAAGGAAAGCAAAGTGCCAAGTCCTGCCATAGGGGAGGAATAACACTGGCACCAGTACAGGTAGGGGGGCAACTGGCTTGAAAGTTGCTTGGCAGAAAAGTTACTTGTTCTTGTCCTGTCCCAGCTTGTCTTGGTGGGCAAGTTTAACATAAGCCAATAATTCACCCTTGCAGCACAGAAGACCGATGATGTCCTGAGCTGTATGAGGAAGAGTGTTGCCAGCAGCTCTAGGGAGGTGATCCTTGCCCTCTTCTCACCACTGCTGAGATGCATCTGGAATGCTGGGTCCAGTTCTGTGTACTGACTGGGGACTGGGATAGACAATCGCCTGAAGTCCCTTCCAACCTTATTCATTCTTTTAAAAGACCTCGTAATCTGCTAAAGCTCTCCACTATATATATATATTTTTTTCTGTGTGACTGTGGATCTTAGCACAATACTGGATGTCACATAGGTCTCTAACGTGTGCATTGAATTTTTGTTGGGATTATGTAGGTGCCTACACACAGTTATTTTAAAGTTCTGCAATCTTGCTCTTAAATGTTTGTCTGTCTTTTCTATTTTTCCTTCTCTCATTAGTGACATTTTTAAACTGGTCTTAACAAATAGAGCATATACCTTGTATATTCTTCTACAATACTGTCATGTGTAATTTCCCTAGTTGTTCGCTTCAAGCATCAGCTCTCTTTCTGCATCCCATTCATCTCCCTTCATTGCAACACATACATGCTGCTCAGCATCTCTTACTCCCACCCAAGAATAAATGCATGACTTATCTCCACCTTGTTGATCAAACCCTGTTAGTATGATGACTTATGCTTTTGATTGCCTCCTGCTGCTTTCTAAGTTTTCAGGTAAGTGCCATCCTCTACATACTTTCATATGTCCTTATGAAGCTGTATCCCTGCTTTCCTGCTGTGTTGGGTTGACATCTGCCAGAAACTAAGCCACTCAGTCACTCCCTATGTCAAGAGAGATGGGGAAGAGAATAGGGATGGCAATTTATTTTGACAGAATTTGAAATACCTCAGTTGTAAAGATCAAGAATCCACTGAATTAATATTACTGTATTAACTTTGGAAAAAAAAATAAGTTCTATCATTTCTTTGCTCACCTAGAGCACTCTACAGTCCCCAGACCTTGCAGAAAATACACATATTTCCAGATGGCAGCAGATGATAAAAGATACGGGGAGTTCAGTCTTGTTCCTTTATTTTTCCTCCCATATGTGTAACTGCTTTAAGAGCTGCAGGTTTGTGGGTTTATGTGTTTTTCCCAATATGAGAAGATAATAAAGCAATAAAAATACTCTTCTTAATCTTATTGCCATGTGTTTTAGTTGTGTGTACTTATCCTTAACTCATAACTTATGCTGATGTTTCTTCCCACAGTGAAAGATGCTTTCATGGTTTTTCTGTTTTCTAAAAATATTTTCCCTTAGACTCAAGAGAACATTCGTCTTTACAATATTTTTCTAGAATTTCAGTGCCAAATGCCTGCCATTTGTGCTTGTTCCATTTCTGCCTCCTTGCCCCTCCATTACAGGACTGAGGGGTGGTAATCTTTAATGGCAAGGAGAACTGCAGCAGACAGCGACTGTTGAATGTAGGTAATGTATGTTTTCTAATGCTAAAAAATGATGGATGCCGTTTGCAGGCTTTGCTTGCTCTGCAAATGATCCTTTTCTTGTTTTCCCTTTGATTCCTTTCGTTTTGAGTTTATTCCTTGTCACTAGCTGCCATTCCAGTAAACACAAGATGGTTGTGAGGGGGGATGGGACTGTGAACCTAGGAGGCTAATGGAGGAGACAAATCTTCCTGTACCACCTATGTAACTGATGGATGGAGATGGTCTTCTTAAAGGGGTTAGTCAGAACACCTGCATCATCTCCTGTTTGGATCATGCTCCCAAAAGCTTTATTTATTTATTTATTTATGTACTTATTTATTTAATAGTTCTGCTACAGAGGGACCCTAAGGAGATCAGCATCCTAGTGAAAGTGTTTTAGCCATCAGGCTCAAGTTAGTGAGAGAGATGAAATGTACCTGTAAGGGGAAGAAAGGGTCAGTTAAGAAGTTAATACCTCATGCATCAGAGCGTAAGCTAGCTTGAACTGTGAGAGATAAGGAATAAATTTGGTGCAGGGTAGACTGTTTTGCATCTAGATTGTCATACCTTTCTTTGGAAGCATCCTCTACAGGGATATAGAGGTGTGTTTCTGTTATCCAGGAAGGATATAAAGGAACTGGCACTTGTTTATCATGCTCTTCTGGGCTTTGAAAGCCTTAAAAAATGTGACAGTGGACAAAGTACTATGAAGGCCAGGGAGGACTTTTGAAACCCTGGAGGGAAAGTTATATTAAGTCAAGTTTCACAGAGTCCTACTTGAAGAGCTAGAAAGCAGCCTTTTTATATTCACATGCATCAATAGCCTGGGAGAGACTACCAGCACTCCAGAAGGTAGCATTCAAACTGACCTTGACAGAATGCAGAAATCCTACCTAAAATCAAAGATAAGAATAAAGATCCGTCCTCAGGAAAGACGGAATTCAGCTGCACAGATCCAGACTGGGGAATGACTAACGAGGTAGACATTCAACAGAAGAAAAGCCAGGATGCGAAGGGATCATCCACTGAAAATAGGCCAAGCTATTGTGTTTGACAACATTTGTCAAGCTATTGCACAAGAAGCAAACATGCTGAGTGGTGTCAACAGGAGTGTTGTCTGTAAAGCCGTGCTTTCTGCAGCCAGAGTGGCTGTCCCTGCCTGGCCACAACACTCTGCTAACAAGGGGATGCTCATGAGAAAGGCAGACAGACTGGTCAGGGACCTTGTATATGAAAGGGTTAAAGAAAGCAGTGGTTTAACCTCCAGAAGAGACAGTGGAGGTTAATATGAAAAGTTTTCAAATAGGGAGAAAGCTGCTGGAAAGAAGTTGTGTTTCATTCCCACTGTAATAGTAAAAGTAGTAAGATTTAAATGGCAGCAGGGAGCGTTTAGCAAGGATGTTGATAAAAAAAGATTCAAAGGATCTTGAAGACAAGTTTTTGAAAATAGCTTGTAGGCTCAAAAATAATATAACAGGAACTGAAAATATGAAATCTAACAGTTGTAGCTGAATGACAGAGAATTCAAAGCCTGATAAAGTGGCTAGGTACAAATGACCTAGAAACACATATAGTGAATCGAGAGAACAAAAAAGGCATATGTGAGATGATGGGGGGGTTCATGGAGGAGCTGTTGTAAATCCTGCCTGGGGCATGGGCATGGTTTCTCCATGTCCCTGACACAATTATTTATGTGGGTTCAGAAACCTATTGCTGGCTCTACTTCCATAAGGCCATAGCAAGCACTTGAGTAAACAGTTGCAGAGCAGAACAGGCTTATTTAGATAGAAAACTTGCTTTGTGTTTATGTTCCTACTGGCAATTTACATTTTAGTTTTTGCCTTGTATTTTATGTACTGTTTGTTGCATTTGGAATCCTTTTTTATTTTCTTCATTTGTCTCCAATTTAAGTCTTTGATGAAATCCATACAGCTGATTCCTTTCAAGCTAACTACAAGCATTGCTTTGTAGTTTTATGTTATATATTTTATGTAGTTTTATGCACTATTGTCTGCCATAATCTCCCAGCTGATATATGAAAGGATTAATACACCTAGAAGTGCATCTTCTGGGCTGACACTTTTATGGCCATTGAGAACGCAATAAAACTGATTCACTATTCGTGAGAGCATGTAAGAAAAGTTTTTATTATGAGTTTATTACAATGCATTTCATTATTAGAATAAATTTATATACTGTTACATTTCCAGATGATTTAAAATTTGCAGGGTGGCAGATACCTGGAAGCTGATTTTGTAGCCTAATTGGAGGTATCTGCTGGTGTGGTCTCCATTCCGAGCCATTTGTATGAAAATTTGAATTCTGGTTCTATCAATAGTTGCTTCATTTCAAAATATTTTTGTATTAAATATAAATTAAAAAAAGAGATTGTATAAATGCCACATGAGATGACATCTTATATAAATTTTGGGTGTGAATCAAAGCATAAGATTTAACATTTTTGGTTTCAGTATTGCTATTACCTCTAAATAAAGCAAATTGGGAAGAAGAGGCATGTAGACTACAAATGAGCTCCTAGAAAGGTGGCTTTGGTGAAGGCTGCAAGATTAAATGTAGAAAAAAAAACAGAGTATGTTGGATTGAACATTGGGAAACCTGAGTTTAAGTGTAAACATTGTGGTGAACATACCAAGCAGTCCTGAAAGTGTCAGGCAGATGCATGAGTGAGTGGGACAACAGTGTTGACTTCTTGCTTTTTTTTTTTTTTTTTCCCAACCCATGGGCACCTTTAAAATATCTGTTACCACTTGCAGAGGAATGCAACTTGGTAATGCTGGCATTCAGACCTGCTCCCTTTGCTGTGGTAGCACATATCTCTCTGACACTAGCAGGGTGTTCATGTCTTGAAACCAGACTTTAGACACTGCTGCTTAGGCAAGAGAGTATTTTAATATGGCTGGATTGAGGAAAGAGAAATCGTATTCTTAATAGGGATGAATGAAATGATATAAAAAGAAGAGCCCCTTGATGTGATTCACAACAGCCCCCTACCCTTCTCTGGCTACGCTTCTGGCTCACATTGGTGGACTGTGCTGAATGACATTTTAAGTAAGCAGATGGACATTTATTTATTCTTTATTTTATTTTTATTTTATTTTTTTAAATTTTTTAACGTATGACAAATGTGTTTTAAATTGCTGGATCAAGGGGCAGGAATAGTAATATATGCACATGTGGAAATAATGTACTGAGAAAGCTCTGTGGTTTCATATGGAGGAAAAAGATAGCAGCCAATTCTAGCTCAGTGGGCAAGTAATTATCCAGCAATCTCTCTGTACATAGTATTCTAAGTTCAGTGCAAGAACATGCATCAGTAAGGTGCCATATGATTTTTCCTTTATAATCTGCAGTTTGATTTTAGGAATGACCTATGCATCATCACCACAGTGATAATTTATAGATTAATGAGTTTGCTGAATGTTAAAATTAATGTCTTTTTCCTGTGCACAATCATTGTCTGAGGTCAGATGTTCACAGGCAGCTTAGGGCTGTTGTTTATCCCTACTTGGTTTTAATTGCATTTTACCTCCACTCAGAATAATAAAAATATGATTTTTTTTTTTTTTTTTAATCTTTAACATTAAATAATACTAAGACACTTGTAAGGAATAAGCTTGCCACTGTTCCATATTCTGCTTGCTCCATTTAAAATGGGATGCTACTGTGTTCACAGTTCCTTCCCCTGCCCCATCCACCATGTTTCCAATACACAGACCAACCACAGTCTAGAAGATTTTTATTATAAAATAGAGGAGAAGCAAACCAAAAAAATGGTGTGAATTCTTCATGAGGAAGCACAGTGCATGGTCTCAAAATAGTACTTCTCACTGAAGAAGTATGAGACCATTAACAGTGCAATATAAAGAAAACAAAGCCTAATGTTACCTATCCATCTATTCCCTGCTGTCTAGTTTCATTTTTTTATTTTATTTTATTTTTCCCCACTTATAATGTCCTCTACCCTTGCAATAACTCAGACTGTGATAATGCTGTGCCATCTCTGCTTCATCTTTGGTCTGTCTCCCAGACTGTTTCAGCTTTCTTTTTGCATTTGGCAGCATCAGTGAGGTCTAAATTTCCTAGCAATGCTGACTGACAGGATTCAGCCTTAAAAAAAATCATACGTTATTTTCTCTGGATTCATTTTGAGTATACATTTGCTTATTTTCTCTGGATTCATTTTTAGTATATATTTGTTCTGAAGTCAACAACTATGTGGATGTAAATGATCAGCTTGATTTTTCCTTATCTTAACTGCTCACCTTGCCTGATGCAAATCATTTCCCTCCACCTGCTTCCTACTTTTCTACACAGGGCATTTCAATCTGCTAATGTCTACCACCCTCATGGTGTGAATGCAAATAAAGTTTAAACTGCTTGATACTTTATTTGGGCATTGATATGGGATGAGTTCATCTCATAAAGAGCAATATGGCAAACTACTGGTGGTGGAGTGCCCAGCTGCAGTTAGTCCCAGTTCTCAGGTGGGTACCGTTTCTTACATCCTTGAAAGAGTAAGGCTGTGAGGAAAGTGAGGGTTCTACAATGGCTGTGTTGAGTCCCTTCCCTCAGTGTAAAGGTAGGGCAGAACTGGTTGCAATAACAATCTAGATGGAGGAAAGGAAGAGCGGGGTTGCAAATTGCTCCTACATCGCATGAGCGAGATGATCGTGTATAGGAGAAAGGAATGTCAGCATGGGAGAACTGGAAGCATGAGGAAGTTGAATGACTTGCATGAAGTAAAATACATGTACTCTCTCAAACACAAAACAAAACAGAGACCTCTAGATTAGCAGCCTTCACCTGACAGGTGAAGGGACAGGTCTGGCTTGCAGGAGGTTTGTGGTGGCCCTTTTCCCCAGAGGCAATGGAAAACAATATGTGTGAACTGCAAGTAAAGCCAAATGCCACCTTGTGCTCCCCAGGTGGTGTAGGGTGACAAGAAGAGGGGCTAGATCAATGTGTAGGTCAGTATTGCCTCTGTACTACTGACAGCAAAACCACCTCTTCAAGGTGACATGGCATGGCCTGTTTTACAGGTTGGAAAACATATTCTGTGTATTCAAGATGCATTGAATTGGCCTGAACATTAATCTCTTGCTCTGCATCAAGTGCAGTCTACGTGCAATGTGGATCTCTCCATGAAGGATGTCAAGGAACAGGACATACGAGCATAAACAAGCCCAGCAAGAGTCAACAACATCAAGCTGCAGTAGAAAAAGGCAAACAACAGACTCTGATGTATAAACAAGAGTACATCTTGGGAGAAGCATGACGCCCTTCTACCTCTTAGCTACTGGGAATGCCATGGCCTTGTTTTGTTTAGGTCTGCGAGAGGAAATCAGTGGTCTGGCTGGTGAGCTCCCAGGGCAGACAACAAGGACTTTCTGAAACATGGGGAGGTTAAATGAATTAGGCTTCCTTGGAGGCAGGGCTGTGGGATGTTTCTCTATCAGATACGTCTAACTATGTCAAGAACTCTTGAAGAGTTGAGAGGAATGTTTTTTGTGCTGTTGTCATGAGAGGTAAGATTAGAAGCAAATGAGTCAACGGCAGCAAGTAAGTTTCAGTGTAAATGTCAGGGAGAACCTCCCTAACAGGACAGACCATGGGACAGGCTGCTGTGGGAGGCAACAATGCTGAAAAATTGCTTGGAAATCATGGGAGTTACAGTGAGGTTATATGGTGTAAATGAGAATCTAGCCTCTGATTCCCTCCATAAGTCAATGCTGGTCCTAAAAACATAGCAGGACCACTGTGACAATACACTTTGCTTTACGAAAGTACTCACAGAATTTGCAGAATGATACAGTTGTTTTTGGAAAATGCCTCATTGGAAAGTATAGGATCAGACTTCCTACAAGAAAGGGCATCAGATACAATGATCTGAACTTCTGAGTCCTTCAGTGGGCGCCTAGACCTGGTAGATGTGAGCAGGCACCCTAACTACAGATCTAAGCCACATAAGCATATAGGGGTACCATTTTCCCAGGTTGCTCCTATGGTGAAGCCAAATCATATAATAGGTTTTATACGTTCCAAAGCTCATTATCATTATAATTAAAAGTTTAAAATGATGTCTTTGTGACTGTGCTGCTTACAGCTGTGCTGTTGGACTACCTCATGCAGATTCAGCTTTACAGAGTACGAGCAAGCTACCCAGGGACTGTTTTCATTAGTAGCTACAGTTCTGTGCCAAGCTTTGTCTTTCATATCATATTTCTGCTGAGCTTTCCTGCTTCTCCACTGTTTTCTTCCCTAAGGATATAATCAGAGGTTACAAAACCAGAAAAATGATACTGAATTTGCAGGGGGCACATAATAATGCACAGAGAAAGCAAGATTGAGATAACTGAGATAACCAGGACACTTTTGATTTCTAGTTATGTGTTTCTATGAAAGCAGAGCTCATTTTTGCTTGTCCAAATACATGTTGAACAAATGAACTATTTACCACTGTAAATTGTGTGCTGAAGGTGGGAAGGTGGGCTGATAGGCAGAAGTACAGCTCTACACAATCCATCTATAGATTAAGCTGGCATTGTCCCAATACCTCCTATACTTGCTGCACTTACAGTTTTGTCATGTTTTGACTGCTGTGCCTGGCTCTGCAAGGGCCCTGGGAGTACAGGACTAGAAGGGTACATAACACCCCAAGAGGTTGTGCTGAAGATTAAACTTTGATGGGGCCAACTGCAACAGACTACTGCAGAACATCCACCCGTAACACCTCCCAAATAGGTGGTGTGGTGTCTGCTTACTCTATAATCTAGGTAGCGGACACTCACTGCAGGCTGTGACTGTTACCAATGACAGCTGACAACTGTTGGCCTGATTATTTGGAACAGAAACACCCACTGTTCTTTGGGAAGCTGACAGAACTGCAAGATGGAGGTTGATGACATGGATAATAAATAGGGGATTTCTGTAGTCCTTGGTGAGAAGACTTGTTACCTCCACACAGGCATCTCAGAGAGAGAAAGAGCAAGGATATATGGATGTCTCCACATCTTTAAACTTTCAGCTCTTAAAATTTTTTTGGCTCTGCTCCATCTCTTCAAATATCCCATTAACAGTTATAGAATGAGGTCTATTTGTATGTTCAGAAACACTGCATTGCTGCTAGTCACCTCTTTAAGTGACTGTGAGAATTACAGAGACTGTACATGGTGCTCCAAATGTTTGTTGAGCAGAAATACAACCTAGCCTTACCTGCAGGATTATGTGAAAACAGTGGTAAGTGTAGGAAGAGTTACCAGTTTTGCATATCCACATCTGTATGTCTTGAATGAATGCACAGCAGTTTGTTATTTTGTGTTCTACAGCTTGCAGCTGCGTGTATAAACACTTTACATTTGAAATCCTCCCAGATCTGTGCGGGTGATGTGAAATCCCCAGTGATGTAGGTCATATATCATGGCAAGGGTTCAACTCAGCATCTCCAAATGAGTGTTGATGAGGTACGCAGACTCATCAGATGCTGTCTGTATTTCCATTCTTCTGGGGTGCAGATGCCCATGAAAGAAGCCACAGTGCTGGGCCAGAGCAAGTACTAGAACTGCTGCCCTTGAGCCATTTTAGCTTTACCATCTGGGAAACGATGGATTGCATCCATTTTAAATTAGTTTAAATTAGCGTTATTAGTTTCCTATTTATTTATTTATTTATTCATTAATTCATTAATTGGTGAAAACAGTGATTTAAAAATTAGTAAAAACTGGTGCATGTCTTGTGGTGCTTAGAGCCAGGTGTGGAATTTTCCTTGGGGACCACCGATGGCTTTTGGTTGAGGCACCTTTCCAAAGTGAGGATGCAGTGCTCAGCTGCCAACTGCACATACTTTGACTCGTTAGGACATCTTCAAGCACTTATGTGGAATACTTTAGAATCAGAAATGGAGATGAATTTCCATTCTTGCTTTCTGAAAATCCCAGAGTCCCAGTGAGCTGTAAATAATCTGTTCATTTCTAAATGCACTCACTGCTGTCTGGTGAGCTAATTGTGATTGTAAGAACTTACTGGTAGGTTCAAACTGGAAAAAATATTACCAATGGTCAAAATGAAAAAAACTGCAGATGCAGTATGGGTGTAACTTGGGTAATGCCTAGAGAGTCTGGCAGGTCTGAGAACCAGATCACCTTCCTTTTTTTTTTTTTTTTTTTTTTTAATTCTCTTTTTCCTTGTGCCAAAAAACAAGAGTGTAACTCTAGTCCTACTCCTCAGCAGGCTGTATTGGACTTTATCTGTTTTTATTAGAGTGGTCAGTTTCTGTGCAAGTCTTTCCATACATGAAATTAAGTGCAGAAAATAAAGGAGGTAGAATGATCAAATGACTGTACTGTTACATTATTTTTTCTTTTATTACTTCCAGCAGAGTATATAAAGCTTATGTACCATCATGTTTAATGAGGGAGGCAGATGGTCAGATTGAAGAGGTTCGTATATAATTTGTGACTGAAAATCCCACATTTTAGTTTTATTGGGAAATGCCAATACTTTAGAGAAAATGCACTTTCAGTCACAATTCGTTTTCACTGATGGTTCCCAAACAGAGTTCCTATTGCAGATTCCCAAAGCAACAGGAATGTATCAAGTTTCCTTTCAAGCTTCCAGATGATCTACAAGCATTTCAGTAATCCCTGGGTACACTCCTGATACAAAAGTAGATAAATTAAATCCCTTTATTAATGAAAGAACTTGCAGTCCCATACCCAAAGATCTTTTTAATGGGATTTTATTTAAATATAATTATAGAAAGAATTTACTGCTTTTATAAAAGTTTATCAGGTAAAACAGATATGTTTGCTAAAAGATTTTGCAAACAAAGATTTTCAAAGGCTCAAAAAACAGTTTAGTCCCCAGCTGCCATGACCAGCAAATTCCCATTTTGAAAAATCTCCTGTAACTGATTGTAACTGATGAACTGATTTTCTAAACAGATTTTCTGAAAATAGATTCTGCTTCATATCAACCCTCTAGACAGCCTCTCAGGTGCTAAACTAATGGGATATGGTGTGCAGCTTCAGCTGAATGTAATGTAACTGAAAACTTGTCAACTGAAAATGTTCTGGTTAAATCATTAAACTGCTTCATGTTGTGTCTTCCTTGGGGTATGTGAAACTTCATGCATACACACACAATATCCAATTTTAAATGATTTAGTGGAGGAGCAGCTGTCAATTCAGCATGCTCAGGTGTACACTGGTGACTTGGTGTACACTGTACCACTACTACTAAGTTGGACAACTGCAGCGTCCTTCTCAGTGGCCACAGCCCATCTGTGCCAGGCATTATACAAACATGGAGCAAAAAGTTCCTGCTCCAGAAGGCTCACATGAAACAAGGCGGGCATGAAAAGGTGCAGAGAGATGAAGAAGCATAAGAAAACAGTGAGACAACAAAGAAGCAGGAACATGAATCTCAATTCATAGCATGTGTCTGCTAGAGCCCAGGTGTAGATGAGAACACGGGACCAGGTATTCTCATCTCCTCTTTGTATCTCTTGAATGCTACCAAATATTAACAGGTATTAACTTACTATAACTGTATTAAAATTGGGATAATGATACTTTGTATGATTTGTACATTAAAGGCATATAAAGATCATTAAGATTGCTTTGAGTAGGACACTATTGTAAGGTTCTGAGGAAGAACAATGAAGACTTGAGTCAGATAAAAACTTTAGAATAATTGCAAATTTGAGGGTGACATATTGCTATTTGGTTACAAATATGAAAAAAAATTGCATCAAAACCAAAAACACAAAAACCACCAACCAACCAACCAACCAACCAAAACACACAAAAACCTAGCCTTCCTTTGTTTTTATTACTCCCCCATGTAATTAACTGTTCTGGAAATATCATTAAAATGGCTTAAAACTAAATGTTAGCCATAAGAGAAGTTTAATCATTGCATTCAATTTTCTCTGTGGAAAATCACAGATTTTTAATGTAATTGAATGTAAGAGTTCTGCAGATGTAACTATTGTGCCTTTTGAAAGAAAAAATTAAATAGATGTGACACTCTCCTGATTAGCTTATCTTCCTCTTGCACACTGACTCACCTCTGTGTGCAGAACTGGTCAATCACACAAAAAAATGAGAAATGAAAGTTTTTTTTTTTTTTTTTTTTTTTTTTTTTTTTTTAATAAAATAATATATATATATATATATATATTTAAATCTGTCTTAATTTCCTGTTCAGCAAATAGTGTGTTTATAAATAGAATGGCTGACCACTGTATTCTGGCACTGCCTTGTCATGCAGAAGGTAATTCAGAAACAGAGGAGGTCCAGAAGAATGATGAGGGTGGTGAGAACATATAGAGATGATTCCAGACCTAGCAACTTTGGAAAATTTGAATCAAACCTGAACTTCATTAAAGTTCCTGAATTTCTTTCCTGAATTTTGGAAATATCAATGCTGTTCAATTTCTCCCACGGCTTAATAATTTGTTTTTTGCAGCCCTGGGGAGAAATGCTAAGTCAGTTTGACTCAGAGTTAGCTCTAGGCACAGTTGCTGCTGAGTACTGTAATAAAGCCAACAGTTTTGCGCCTCCAAGAGATTGACCTAATTGCAAAGGCTTAAGAGGCAAAACATTTTAGTGCTGGGAAAATCGTTGTCAGCCAACTGTATTGGGAAATATTTGTGTCTGAGTGAAGGGTAGCACACATTCTTGTGTAGATGAAGAAAGATGTATGTTCATCTGGCTGTACTTCAGAGAACTGTATATACTTCTCTGTATATAGTGTATGATGTGTACAGATGTCTGGAACTGGCAGATACTATTTTTTGATAAACATTTGGTGTTACCTACAATCATTTCATGTTTTATCACAAAACCAAGGACCTAATCAAAGGTTTGATAATGGCTGGACATTTGTTTGCAAAGGTCAATTTTTAAAACAACGGGAAAATAAACAAGAAGTAGATGCAGGTCTTCTGATGTAAATACTCAGAAGACGTGTTTTACCTGCTAAACAGAGGCAGAAGCACAAGGGCCTTCTGAATGCTCAGTTTTGAGGGTTCAGGATGGCTCAGGTTGCTAATTTGGCCCAACGTTCGTTACTGTGCATTGGGATAAAGGAAGGGGTATTGATCATCTTGGCGTAATTTCAGAAGATTCCTGCAGAAATTTATCAGAATTTCCTGTTTTTCTCTTTCTCTTCCTTTCAGTTTTGATGCTGAATGTGAACTTTCAAACCAAAATATTCTTGAAAGATTTCTATTCTGAGAATGTTTCATGATGAGTGTATTACATACCTTTGCAGTGTCATCATCCATTTATGGCAATGATTTCATTCTGTAAAAATTGTAATTCACTATAAAGTTAGGGAAAATACCATAAAACATTGCTGCAATTGCAGAGGAAAAATGCTAAGTCTAACTCACCTACCAGAAGCTTGAGCATTTCAATATTTTGACATTCAAATCTGATTCACATATTCTAGATTCACTGAATTGTCATGGTTTTCCCCAAATGATCTTCCTGACCTCATTTAATAAAATTAAATTCAAGAATTATTTAATCTTTGATGTTTCAGAGACTTGATGGGAGGTGGGTGGGGCATTTGCATTTCTCCAAACCCTTTTGTTAATATTGAAAAATATTATATTTGAAGTTTTTGTCTCTGTATTGTCCAGGACAGTCCAGTTATGGTATTGTCTATTGCTTAAAAACCTCAAATAAATCAAGTGCAAGAGTGTATCAAAGTCATAAGAAGACCGGAGAAGGTGGCATTAAAATTCAACCACAGCTTTGGATTCTGATGAGTGGCAATATTAAGATAGTTGCTTTGGAAGAAACAGCTTCTAAAAAACAAACAAACTAAAAAAGAAAAAAAAAAAAAAAAAAAAAAAAAAAAGAAGGAACCCCCCCCCCCAAAAACCCCAAGCCCAAAACCTCCCAAGGAGAAACAGCTGGTTCTGACTTACTATGTGTTTATCAGTTCATGACATTCCATTTTCATGGCCCCAAACTCATAAAACAATGAAGAATATCTTTAATACTAGCACATGAAAACATTTTTTTTTTTTTTTTTTTTTTTCAATAGGCTACTCCAGTTAGACTACCAATGAACTGTATGTTAGACATCGGTTTCAATTCCTTTGTTATATCAACGCCACCTAATGTCATGAACTGCTTTCCCAAGAGAGTGAATGAGGTAGTGTTAAATTAGTTTGTAGCCCAAGTTAGTTGCCAGTCCCTGAACAACAACATGTTTCCATCCATGTTAGGAATCATATGGATCACATTTCAGGAAAAACCCTATGGATTAAGCTAAAGAATTAGAGCTCCAAACTGTATTTCTTTGGGCAAAGAAGATTTTCTCACCAATTCCTGTAATATGAATATACTTAATATGTGCTGAAACTGTGCTTGGCACTGTGTATACTGTCTTGTAAAACAGTCCCTCCCTTCAGCTGTGTATAGACTGAAAAACAGACTGGGAAAAGGCTAATTACTGAGAAGGCAGACAGCAAAAGAAATTCAAACACATTAGAAAATACTTAGCTGCAAGTCTTGAAATGAATGACAACTACTCCATTTCAAGAGTTTCTATATCTATCGAGTCATTACATAGAACTGAGAAACTGAGTTTATAGACTGGCATTATGGTATTTCTTTCTTCCTTTCTGAACTCATCTGAAGTCTTACCCCTCACCTTGAAAGTGTCTTTACCTCAGAAGATATTGAATAACTGAGCCTTTTTTTTTTTTTTTCTTTTTAAAGAATGTCTGGCAATAAAATTTGTTTAACACATTTAGTGGTCCCAGGGAGCCAACTATCAGACCTCCTGCCTTTGCCATTCAGTGTGAAGAATGATGTGTTCTCCAGATGACAATAGATCAAATTGTCATGGTACTTAGAGATTCACCTAGAGATGCTGGCAGCCTTAAATCCCAGGCATATCAAAGGAGTTTAGGAGCACTCATAAACTTTGGAGGCTTCTAGATGTGTCACTGGCATAGTGCTTGCTCAGACTGATGAGCTTTGTTCATGGGCTCAGTTCCGTGGAGCGGTAAGACCTGACATCTAGCTCATGAATCATAGCTTTTCCTTGTCTCCTGGGCAAAGTGCTGACATTTAAAATTCCAGGACAATAAAAAATTAGGTCTTTTAGTAAAATAAAATAAAAATTAGTGTTTTCAGCTTGCAGGGTCAACAATGTGTTCTTCCCTGAATTGGTCATGTTCCAGTGCAACTTGAGGCTGCCAGGAGAAAACACTGTCCTGGAAGGCTGTTAAGGAACCAAAAGGGGTGACTCTTTTGTCTCCCTCATTGCCCCTAATTGATTAAGTGTTGGTAGCCATACCTTGAAAATTTTTCAAAACTGAAAGTTCACAAAGACCGCATTGTGGGACACAGAGTAGGTGACAATATTTTGGCCTGCCACCTATCCCCATGAAAATCTCATACAGTTCATGTTAAGCAACCTAAACTGAAGGACAGCAGACAACCTTCTCTGCATGTCACTATAATAAAGCTGCTACTGCCACCTAACCTGGACTAATCTCTAGAAAGCATGGATGAAAGTAAGGTAGAAGGACCAGCATACCCAATTTCTTTTCTGTGGAAATAACAACATTTAGGACTTAGGAGCAGACCCTGAGGTGAGAACCTGCTACATACACAGTGCTACACAGTTTTATGAAACCTACAAGACCTCTGATGGAAAATTCATGGCTATTGGTGCTATTGAGCCTCAATTCTATGAGCAGTCAATAAAGCTTAAGTACCTTGGAGTAGTTTTTTCACATCAGTTAAGCATGACTGAGTTCTTTAATACTTTATGATGCTTCATGACATTAATTATGTTGATTCCTTTGTAAAAGCCAAACACTTTCTGAAACCAATAGGGTAGTATGATAGCAGTTCAATTATTTTCTTCTTCTAGCAGATGATTTATTTGGTTTTTAACCCTTCTTCACCTTCACCTTACACTCAGATATTACACTTAAATTAGAGATTTTCTCCTGAAATTACAGTAGTGATAGTCTGTGATGTGGCTTAAGCACTGATCAACTATTTTTTGAAATAATTTTATTCAGAAGAAAGTGAATATGCTTTAAAAGGAAGATAACTTTTTTTTTTTATTATTGCAAAGAAAATTGCAAGCAATTTCAGTTATTTCTGCTATAAAATTTTTAAAGACACTTGAAATTATTTTAGAAATGAATGTTCAGGGAACATAGTTCATACTATTTCCTGATGAACTTTTTAGAAAACCAAAGCTTTCCATCTATCTTTTCCCCGTAATTTCCATCACAGAATTGGAGTGTTTTGTGTGTGTGTGTTCAGCTATAGATAAGATTTTTTTTTTATATTTCACTAAAGACTTTTAGAATATAACTATAAAATAAGATTTGTCTGCTTGAAAAATTAGAATGGGTCATGCTACTTGTTATTATAAGGAGGATACAAAACTATTAGAGAGTGTCCAAAGGAGGGCTACAAAGACTGTAAAGGGTTTGGAGAGCAAGACCTATGAAGACAGGCTGAGGTCCCCTTGGTTTGTTCAGCCCAGAGCAGAGCAGGCCAAGGGGAGGCCTCATGGCAGCCTGCAGCTCCCTCACGAGGGGAGTGGAGGGGCAGGCGCTGAGCTCTGCTCTCTGGGGACAGCGACAGGACCCGAGGGAACGGCATGGAGCTGGGACAGGGGAAGGTCAAGCTGGGTGTTAGGGAAAGGTTCTGCACCCAGAGAGTGGTCGAGCACTGGCACAGGCTCCCCTATGGTAGTGGTCACAGCACTTAGCCTGGCAGAGTTCAAGAGGCATTTACACAATGCTCTCAGACACGTGGTCTGATTTTTGGGTGGTCCTGAGCAGAGCCAGGAGTTGGACTCGATGATCCTTGTGGATCCCTTCCAACTCAGGATATTCTATGATTCTTTCCTTATAGACATTTTCCCACCCAGATCTTTGCCTACTCAACAGCTGTTCTCTGCCAGACTTTTCCGTATCTCTTCCCCTTGTAGCAGCTCCCTCTTGGGGTTGCCCTGAGGACTCCTGTGCAGGTTTCCTTCTCCTCTGCCTAATTTTTATTGCCTTCAGTGTTGGGGCTTCTGCTTCCTAATCTCCATAACCATCTATAAATTACCTCTGTTAGGAAATTATTATTATTATTATTATTATTATTTTTTCCTTAAAGGAATGCGTTCTTAAAGATAAAACTAAACTTTCAGGGTAGACTCAAGAAATGACTAATATTTTGGCGCATCACCAGCGGTTCACATTCTCTCCTTCTCTCTTTCCATTCAGTTCCATTAGGTAGATTTTCTACTCACTTTAAAACATAATTGGAAAACATTTCTTTGTTTACCTCTTTCACTCCACTTCCCCCCCCCCCAAACAAACAAACAAGAACTCATCTTTCTACTCTGGAAATATGAAGTACTCTGAACAAATTATTATGGGTAACCAGTGCTTTGATGATCATTGCCCTTATTTTCACTATGTTCTCTCAGACATAGCTTTTGTCTTCCTCAGTTTTTGCCACCTATGGTAAAGACAAGAGAATCCTCACATTGTGCAGTAGACACCTGAAATAATTCTGCATTTTCCTTCCCTTCTTTTATGTACAGCAACTGAGCTCAGTTTAAAGAAAGGGACCAAATGGTTACTGTGCTGTCACTAGCATCCTCTGCTCAGTTGCTTAATTGCCAACTTGAAGAGCTTCCTGGATTCTTCTCTTTCCCAGCACATGCTTGTCAGCTATACATAGCTTTTTTCTTTAATGCTAATCAGCTTGGACAACCCATGAGGATGACAAATATTAGTCCATTTCCAAGGAAGAAATAATCAGAACAATTAAGCCTTCTCACCTGGTGGCTTCCAACTGCTCTAGTTGAAGTCACAATGGAGACTTGAAGGTGGGTTTCTAGCAGTGCTGAATCATTCCAGCTCCTGCTGCTCTTGGTTGGAGGTAGGAGGAGGTGACAGCCCAGCGCATGTCTGCTTGGAAAAGGGCACATGGAGCTTTGTGGAAGTGTGAAGACTCCCTGACATCCTGCTGAGAGAAGAAGATGCTGGCAACACAGCCACAGAGGAGGATTTCCAGATCATGACCTGAGGCCGGAATTAACCCAGGCAGATACATTAGATGATCCCTTCTGGTTGTTGACTAATGTCCTTGAAGAACAGTCTGGGAGTCCAGTTTATTTGCCCTCCTTTTAATTTCTGTTGGGAAATTCCTCTGCATCCACATTGCTCTGCTTGTTAGAAACCTTCTCCTAACATATAGCCTAAAATTGTCATTTATGCTTGCAGACTGAAACACTAATGTGTTGCTGGGCTGCAGAAAACAGCCAAAAGAGACAATTCCAAGAAGAGTTCATCACTAACTGAACTGTGTATTCCACTACCTTTTAAAATGCATCTTGGATGCTCAGTTTTTTCTAAGCAGTTAAATAATGATGTCTATTGTGACCACTTTTCTTCTTTTGATTTACAACCTGAAATGAATCTTCTCAGGATGCTACTTTATTCTCTCTCTTTATCTTGATACTACCACTGAATGAATGAATTTCAGTGCACTTTCTGTGGTGTGGGGCAGCTGTCTTTGGGGCCATGGGAGCACGCTGACTACTGGAAGTGTCTCAGAGACAGAGACATGGAGACTCTACCAGTTGCATTTTAGCTTTACAGAAAACAGTGGGGTAATAAGTGAGCTCCAGCATAGTTCAGGTAGCTTGGAGTGATTCAGTGATCCTGCCCGAAATACCATTGTCTCATTTGTTGCCATGCTGGTGGAGGTATAAGCAATGAAGGCAGGTTGATAGGAACCCCATGGAAATAAAAAGGAAGGGCTTTTTCCACAAGGATCCTTCAGCAGTGGTGTCATTCCCCACTGTAGTCCAGGATGAGTGAGGACAGACCTTCAGGGCAGTCAGCGTATCCTGCAACTGTTAAAAAGGATCTGAAGTGAGCTGCCCTGTTTATTCTTCACCTGTTGTGCATGCCTTTCTGTTTGACTCATTTTCCTTTTCCTCAGTCTGATGTAATTTTTACAGATAAATGGAAAGATTCCAGCAGAACTCTAGTAGCTTTTTCCATTGACATAATGCCTTATGCTTTTAGAACTGTTTCAAGTAAATATGATAATTGAGATAGTCAACAAATTAGGAACATAAGACATTTTTGGAGGATGAGCAAAGACCACCCAGCATATTACATATTTCCTTTACACACATATATTCTCTGCCTTATTCTAGCCAGTTGCTACACAAACAGCTCTAGTATTACAGTCCTGTTTTATCAATTATTTCTAGATTTGCCACAGTCATAATTAAAAATCATGCTATATGCTTGATCAAAGAATCACAGAGCATCCCAGAAATAATAGAAAAGAGGGTTGTTAGTAGCTGATTATTATTTCTATTGCTTCCATGACCACTTGTCATACCTGACATATTTTTCTAACCAGTTCTTAATAGTTTCATATTAGCCATTGTGCTTCTTTAGTCTCATAGTTAAACCAACATCAAAATTAAATAACCAATCCTTACCACTCATGTTCCCTAACAAATAGAGTTCTTATTCCTCGAGATTCTCATCCTATGCCCCTCTTGAAACCAATGAAGGGATGACAGTTCAAACTGGGGATAGGTTTTAGTGTTCTTGGGTAAAAATAGCTCTTTCCTGAGTAAAAATATCTCTGGAATGTTTAATTCCACAAATTCTGCTGGCAGAAGTGAGAGCTGCAAATTCTTACCTGGGCATTAAGCATCATCGAAAGTTATTATTATTATTATTATTATTATTATTATTATTATTATTATTATTATTATTATTATTATT
>CM021767.1:86401396-86466084 GCA_011076525.1 Nettapus auritus | reverse complement strand
TTTTTTTTTTTTTTTTTTTTTTTTTTTTTTTTTTTTTTCCCTGCTTTTTGTTTCTTATAAATATCTCCAGACAGGGACCTGTCTGTAGCATTTTACAGTTATGGAAGATGGAGCAACAGTGCAAGAACTGGCATAATGTTCCCTCGATTTCCCATCTATTCCCACGGGGATTTAGAGAGGAACTGCACCAGACACAGCATTTGGCAGGCTTTTGTCATTATTATTATTATTATTATTATTATTTTTTCTGTTTCTGTTTCTGTTTGATCCTGATGAGGCCGGTGTTGAGGAATTTGCCACCAGTGAAAGGGCTACTGAACTTTTGGGAAGGATGAGACCACAAATGTTTTGTGTTTCTCCTGGATGAGAAAGACAAACAGCATCCACAGTAGCCTTATTTAACCTATGCACTGCCCCTCAGACAGCCTGAAATCAGGCCTGCTGAGATGGCAAAATAGTGCTGCTCTGAGTCTGCAAAAATAATTAGGATATTCTGCTGCTGCAGGAACTGGGTCCAAGAGAAGACAATCTGCCTTTGAACGCAATCAAACATGAGCTTCTGCTCCAGAGGCTGGGGGGAAATGCCAGGAGGACAATTTGAGTGCTGGTGGGATGTCTGGTGACCCCGGGGCTGGGCAGTGTGCCAGGCTGCAGTGACCCACTCAGCCACCGCCACTGCCTCTGTCCCTGAAAATGCCAGGGCATTTTGAGGTTTCTCACTGGGACTTCTGGTTTTTCAGTATTTTAAACATGCCCAAACTGTTATCTTGGCTACTGTTACTAACATTAATAACCATTTCTAAGGAATATAATCATTTACCTTGAATTTTTACAACAAATTAGCAATGGGAAAATGGCAATGTTCCAGTATCATTATATTTGTTTATTGTTTAAAACGCATTAGGACAGATCCTGTCAGTTTCTTTCTTTCTTGGGTTGAAGAAAAGAAAGTTTACAAATACCGTGGCAGCTGCTAGACCTCTTGTCAGTATCTGTCCAATTTGGATCTAACAGCTTTTCACTGTCAAGGTGAAATTCTCAACTGCAACAGTGCTGGAAATTTGCTCCTCATTCATTTTTTCCTCTAAGTCCAGGAATAAAATAACATTATAAAAAATGCATCTAAACAAGCCTGGAGAAATATTTGCTGTAGTACAGAAAGCAGGAGACAAGAACACTTGCAAACCACAACAATTTCTGTGCCTATGTACTCAAATCAAATCATATTTGATAGGCAATGTATATATTTCCTCCAGGCTCATTCTTCTACAGCAGTCGAAGTACCGCAGTGTTACAGTATAATGCTTGTGTGCTTTTTTTCCTGAGACAGGTCTTGTTTGCTCTCTTTTCTAAATCAGGGAGCAGGAACTCTTACTTGTGATTTATTGTCCCAGCTGCTCTTAAAAAAAATGCAGGCTTACAGTCAGGTCAGTTTGCTGAGTTAAATTATTGGTTGAATAAATCTGAAGAATGAAAGAAACTGAGTGAAAAATCCTACCAATATTTCAGTGTCCTATCTGAATAAAGCTCAGACTTTGTGAACCGCTGAGTCCATAGAGCACATATTTCACAACCCTGGCATTAAATATATTGTTTCCTTGAAGCAGAGATTCTGATGAAGCAAAAGCAATTGGATTGCTTATAACCAAGTTAGGAGCCACCACCAGAGCTGGGTATCATTGCCAGTTACATTTTCCTGGTATCTGAGGTATTTGCTACCTCACCAATCATTTAGGAATGAGTATTTTTACTTTCTTCTGTCAAGCCCCAGGATATCTCACCAGCCCAGGAGATTGAGCTAAAAGATAGCTGGCAGTCAGCTACATATAGTTCCCGTTTTATTGCTGAGGATGGAGACAAGAAGGGCTTTCCTGCCATCCCTTGATGAATACTCTCCCGTGGCTTCTTCAGACCTTCTGGCCCCTTACCTGGCTGCCCTGGTGACTCCTCTCTCGATCCCTCATGGTTTAACACAGCAACATGCTCACAAGAAAGCAACAAACCCCAAACCACTCCTGTTTGCAGATGTCAGGGAAGCCGGGCCAGCATCCAGCATGCAATGACCAAGTGTTAACAAGCTTACAAATTGCAGAGGCCCTCTGATGTCTCTGCGAGGGAGGCCAGTGCTCCCCATCCCCACACCCCACTAGGAGGGTTCCTGGATTAGTTTTTGGATTAGTCACATTGGAAGTGTCAGAAGAGCAGAACAAAGGGAAGAGCTGGCTTTGATTATGAAAGGATGGTGCCTAAGTCATCACTTCAAGAGAAACCCACCACCTTGAGAGGGCGAGAGCAACAGAGACTTTAATCTCCATGTGTTTCGCTTGGGCCACAATGCAGAGATCACACAGAGGGTTACTGCAGGAAGGGCCAGCTGCTGATAAATTATTTTCATAGCCTTGCAAGGGCTTCTTCCTGGGGACAAAGCTTGAGCCTGTTCTAATGCCTGGGCTGGCGGTTGTGCCCTTGGTCCAAGACCAGAAGATATTAACCATGACTGGCTGTGGGTGTAAGCAACTTGTAGAATGGTGATTCCTCCATACTCTGTTATCCTGACCTGTCAGAGCAGCAAGGAGGATTTACACAGAAGAACAACAATGGATATTTCATAGGGATAGAAATCAGGGACGTGGCTGCTTGGAAATTTCAACGTGAAAATGAAAAAAAAAAAATTAAAATTTCCTCCAAAGAAAAAAGGAAAAGTGCAGATTAGGTTTCAGCCAGCAATGTCAAATGTTGGGGGGAATTACTTCAAGAAGGTGAGTGATGAAAGAATTGTGGTTTTCTATGAAAAAGGAAAGAGAAGAATTTACAAGTTTTTTTATTTTTTTTTTTTTTTATTTATTTTTTTTTTCCTAGTGAAAAATGTACTTTTCCATTAAAAATGAGGAAAAAGATTAGATCAGACAATTTCTCCCTAGTCTTGGTTAGGTCTAGTATTCCTGAGAGGACCTTATCCACTAGGTGTCAGCGTATTGCCATACAATAAAAACGAAACAGAAAAGTCATCAGGAGTTTTTTCAGGATGAGAATATTTCCACTGAGCTGTCTCCTGTTAAAAATGTTGCCAATAACTCCTTAATTTCTATAAAATTCCTCAGCTTTAGATTTCCAGAGTTTTTCAAAGCGATTGCAACACATTCCATGTACTATGCCAGCCGGATATTTTTCCACTACCACATCTAACCCCTGACTGACCTTTGGTTCACCAGATCTTTGAAAAGTTTTAAGCAATGTCTGAAGGATACAAGAAGGTTTTAGAAGCCCCTCCAGCCCCCCTTTGAGTTCATGTTCTTATTGCTTTTCTAGTGACAGAGGAACAAACACCTTATTTAATTGAGCTATGCGTGCACAGCAAAAATTTCTTTCTCAATATTTTGTACAGCCAAAGTAAAAATCTTTCTCCCTCAAAACTACACATAAAGACAAATGGGTTGTATTCCATGAGGCATGGCATTTAACAATTATCTTTGATTCTCCTGCTCTCAGCAATCATTCTTTTTGCAGCACCTGCAGGTGTTGCAGGCAAATGCCAAAAACAAGTCATTGTAGATAATGCCTACTGAAAAGGGTGTTCTTCCCACTGCACTTGTGGCTTTCATTCCTGGATTGACTTCTGTGGAATTTATGGCATTTATATCACAAGAAAATGTGGCCATTGATTTCTAAACGTTGTGGTCTGAGTGGTAAGCTGTTTAAGCATAGACTGTTGCTTGTGTCTGCATCAGCATTGTTTGTGCCTGCTTCACTATTGCTTGTCTTCCCAGAAAAATTAGTAAGATTTACCTCTGGCAGTAAATGCAATGGGAATAATTATTTAGACCCCAGGTCAGAATGGTACTTTCCTTCCCAACTGCAAAACCAAAATATATATATTATAATAGATTATGAGGAAAAATATTCTTACCTTTAAATTTTCAGAAGTTACAATGTGTTTATCAGACTTGTGTTTGCAGACTGAACAAACCAAGAAAGAAAAAAAAACAAAAAACAAGTCTCTCATAAAACTTCAAAGCCTCACCTTCCTTACAGAAAACATGAGTGAAAAATGAGAAATGTACCTATTTGTATTAAATAATTTCCTGTTCTGCTGGGTGGCGGACATCAAGCTATGCTTCACAGTGATGGTCTCTGGAGAGACCAAAGGACAGTTTTGGGTGGCTATCGGCCTTGTGCTGGTAATGAGTAGAACATATTTGACTACAAATATTGAAGCTTCATCTTCCCCCAGCAGGTCAGTGGGACTCAGCTGAAGAAATTAGGCTTTTTGATTGCCAAGAGAAGTGGCTGGCGTAACAGAGATGTGTAAATGAGTAGCTAGTAAATTGAATATCTTGGTGTTAACTGGAGTTCAGTGCCAAGAAAATTGTCAGTAATGAGACCTAAGAAGCTGTACACATGTAACTTGCTCAAAGGAAGCCTAAAAAATGAAGAAGAAAAGTCTGGAAGAATGCACTAGTGAAATACATGTTCTGATTTAGGAGCAATATTTCCAGCCACATTTGGCTTTCATTTACAAGTCGTGCTTTCCACATGGGGTCTGTCTCACAGGTGTAGTGTGTTCCAGACAGCAGAGATCAAACAAAATTGAATAAATCTGCCTATTGAGGCTTAACATATGATGTATGCTGGAAGATATGATACAACACCTTTGGTCCTCTGTAGATATTCATACATTGGAACATACTTGTATTTAAAGAGGTTCACTGGAAAACTGTTGTTTAATTTGCTTTAACCTAACACCTACCTTCAAACCATTGGTGGCATTTTCCCTGTAACTACTCGGGTTTTTATGAGCTATGACCTATCAGATGGGGCTTATTTGTTTTGCGGCTTGTCCAGGGCCATTAGACTGGATGTTGGTGACAGTAATTTCTCCCAGGCCTTTGGGAACACACAATAAACAAGCAGTTAAAACAACAGGGGAGGCAACCCAACTCTGCTCTTTCCCTGCACTCTTTCACTCTTGCATGAACCCTAGCTTAAAGGGTCAACTGAAACTCCTCTCACAAAATTGTCAAGGTCCCTCTAGTACGGAGAAATTAATAGTGCTTTTGGATTCAAAGTTTGTTGAACAAGCTGCAAAGCCCTTTCTTAGCTAGCCAACGAGGTTAGACTTTGCTTGTGAAATCATCTGGGAGCAGACTTTCTCAATACAAATACTTTGAACTCTTCAATTGACAAAAAAATGGATTGGTCAAATGCATTCTTCTAAGTAACTTTCTTTTAGATTTGGCTTTGGGGCTAAGCAGCACAGAAAAGATTACTTCCAGAGGTGCTTGACAGACTAATGCTGCAAACGGCTCCTGTCCGAGGTTAGAGAAATCCCATGTACCTGCAAGCAGACACTGATACTGCAGGCAGTAAAGACAGAAAAGAGAGGCAGGGGAGTGGAGTGGAACATTTTATGCAAAGGCTGTAATACTCTGCTAAGATATTAATTACAAAAAACTTATAATCAATTTACTGACAAAAGGAAGTAAAAGTATCTGGATAGATGTTTAAGAATGAAACAAGTTTATCCGCCAGTACAATCTGCCTTTAGATAGTTGGAAAGGAAAATGAAAGGGTCTGACTAGCAGTAACCTTTTGTTGAAGTCAGGCTGAGAGGGAAAGCTATTGTGTCTGAACATCAAAGATATGTAAGAGATGCAAGACAAAGTAGAGATATTTTACAAACATTGTTCTTGCCCTAAGCAATATTTGGCAGACTAAATGAGATTCTTCTTCAAGACATGAATTTAAGCTAACTTTCAGATCAAAATATGGCCTGAAATGAAACATGTAGTATCCCTATTACTGATTCCTCATATTAATTATATTCAATAAGGATATATTGTCATTTGATAGTAGTCTGGTGCAACAAAGAGTTTGAGGATGAGTTTTCCACTGCCAGGGCAATGCTTAGCAAGGTTGTCTTTTATGAACAATAACCCAGGAAACAATATTCCTCCTGAGATTTTTCAGAATGGGAGACTGTGACACAAGTTCTAAGAATGTCACAAAAATAAATGAATAGGTTTTCTTGGCCCATATAAGAGCAACAGAAGATTGCCAAAATTCCTCATTATTGGCAGCCTCAGGGCAAACTGGTGCAAGTCAGGGTTGCTGGGACAGTGCAGGAAAGTTTGGGTAATGACTGCTTGCACTTTTTCAAGTTCTCATCATTGGTTATTCATTTCTCACTTTCCAAAATCTTAAAGAAAACATTTTTCCTATTTGGATGGCAAAGTCTATTTGAGTTAATTAAATCAGATGTGAACAGGATACCAAGTGATTTCACAGAGTTTGTCAGTTGTGTTTTTTATGCAGGGGACTTTCTCAGTACAGACGGCTTGAAACATGGAAGAGAAGTGAAAATGTTGATTTCCCCCCTCATTTTTGGCATGTGGGATGAGTAAGGCCCTTCCAACTGTGCCATATTTGTCAGGATGGGTGCGGCAGCTGCTCGCAAGCCTGACTAGGTAAGTCAGAGCAAAGCAGCCTTAGGGTTCAGACAAACAACCAAATTGGTGGAGTTTGACAAGTTATTGCATGTCATCTGAGCCACAGTCATCCTGTGGGTGTGCTTGAAGTATGTCCCAGATCTAAGTTATTCCAGTTCAGCTTAACCCTATTTCACTACAGGCTAAGATAACTGCAGCATCTGAATTAATACTTCTTCCACACTTTAGAAGAAGTTTGAAGTTATCTTCAATACTTACTTTGCAGGGAGAGTTATAATACAAAGATAATGGGAATTTTGCTTTGGCATTATAGCTATGATATCACATGGTTATGAAACATGCCTTCCACTGTTCAAGACTAAATAGTATGTCAAACTTCACCATCAGAATGTTTCTACCTTTATTTGCCCTGAGAACTTAGTAACCCAGTTTTCACCCCTAAGCAGTTCTCCTTTCCAATTATGCCTGGAGTGGTTGCTTTCCTCTCTCACACCTGCATGTAATGTTGCTTATTCAACCTTCAGATTTGATTATTTGAGGATGGACAGCAGCTGCTAAGTAACTGATATAAAGGTTTTTGTAGCAGGGATGTTATCTGGTACAAATGTGGTTTGTTTCACAAAGACTATTAAGAAAGGATGAGTTTGGTTGCTTTGTATGAGGATAGCAGGGTATGAACCCTTTAAACTTAAATATCCTCTGCTTTTGTTGGTTTGTATTTGCTAACAGCTTTTTCTTGTCAGGTGTTTACATTTCAAAGTCACATTATTTAGTACATCTTGTTGTCTAAGAATTGAAAACTACATCAGATAGGGAGATGCACAGTTTTGCAAAATAGAAATTTGATTTTCTTGCTGTTAAGGTACATATTAAGGCAGTTATTTCAACCATCTGTGATCACATTTTTTATTTTTTATTTTTTCATATAATTATTCATCAACAAGTGTATAGCACAAGCCATTTCCATTAAGAATAGCAAAGTTAAAGTTTTAGATTTTCATAGCATGACCTCATGAGAATCCAGTGAGGTCAAAATATAGTAAGTAACTAGCTGATTCCCTCAGGTAGCATTAATGGAGAGGAAACTGAACTGCCCACATGCATAAGACAGATTTCCGCAGATTTTCCATTAAATGTTCTGTCAATTTGCTGAAGTTTTCTTTACTTGTTGAAAGCAGCCAAACTAATGTTACAGCAAAGAAGAATTAGGGGTGAGAAATTAATACCCTGGGAGTTTCCTTTGGATTTAGGAGTTTCTCCTTGACTTTTTTTTTTTTTTTTTTTTTTTTTTTTTTTTTTTTCCAATTTCCCAGCCAACCACAAGTTAAACTGATACCTGCTTTAGTGCTATATGCAGTGTTGTAATGTCCTGCAGTACCAAGAGATTTTATTATTATTATTGTTATTTTTTACATGCTGAAAAACTCTCCTGGAGTTCTACCTTTTTGTTTTAAATCTGTATTTAAAATATTGCTGGAGGAATGAAGCTAGTTTAGAGGATGGTTGCTACTGGTGTAAATATAAAACATGAAAAAAGAGTCAGAATGGGGGAGTATGTCTGAAAACCCAGAAAGGAAATCTTACAACATGCACAGCAGTTATTTTTAAAATACACTTTAAACAGTAGTCACTTGGGGATGCTCTTGAGTTGTATTTCAGCTTCGGAACAGATAGTTGGCAGAAGGGAATATATTACTTAATAGTTCTTCCAGTTGCACTCATCCCTCAGTTGAATTCTGAATTTCAGATAGTGTCCCATCATACATTTCTCCTGGGTCTCTCCCACATAGACTCAGTGAACAAGGATAGACTCACTGAGAGTTCTTCTGTGACAGAAATGATCAACTCTGCAGGTGGGATTCATCTCACTGTTTCCAGCCATCTAAAAGTATCCACTGAAAATTAGTTGTTCAGACTCTCTTCATTGTTGCTAGACAGAGGCCCTTCCAGAGAGTATTGAGTATTTCATCTCAACCCATTCTAAACCAGGTAGCCTTCTATACTTTGACCCCACTAGATGAATATTTTATACTGAATTCACTTCTGTGTATGCGTGTGCGCCTCTAATTTCATTTTTGCTTTTCTGGCCATGTAGGCTAATCCAGCTCCATGCTGCATGTATGGTACAACAAAGCCAGGATCTACCTAAGATACTGGTAGAGAGGATATCTTCTCACCTGGAACACTTTGTCCAGTTCTGGTCTCCCCAGTACAAAAAAGACAGGGATCTCCTGGAGAGTCCAGCAGAGGGCCACAAAGATAGTACGGGGCCTGGAGCATCTTCCCTGTGAGGAAAGACTGAGAGACCTTGGTCTGTTCAGCGTGGAGAAAAGAAGACTGAGAGGGGATCATATCAATGTTTACAAATATCTTAAGTGTGGGAGACAGAGGGATTTGGCCAATCCTTTTTCAGTCATTTGTGGGGACAGGGCAAGGGGTAACGGCCACAAAATGGAGCACAGGAAGTTCTGCACCAACATGTGAAAGAACTTCTTCATGGTGAGGGCGACGGAGCACTGGAACAGGCTGCCCAGGGAGGTTGTGGAGTCTGGAGATATGTGGAGTCTGTCTTCTCTGGAGATATTCAAGGCCTGTCTGGATGCCTACGTGGGCAACCTGCTCTAGGGAAACTGCTTTGGCAGGGGGGTTGGACCTGATGATCTCTGGACGTCCCTTCCAACCCCTACAATTCCGTGATTCTGTGATCCTTTCGAAACAAGATTGAGGAATATGACCAAATGTTCAGAGATTTCTGCAGTATCTCAGCTGTAACAGGAATCTAAGGAGCTAAGCCATATCTTGAAACTATGCTAAAAATGGCTCTACCAGAAGTGTCCTCATGTTTCCAAAGCTTCTCTTTACACTAGCCCATGGATGTTCCAGGGAGCTAAGTTTTCTGAAATGATAACTGCTAAGATCTGTTCCAACACATTGCTGCTTACCTGAAATGGTTAAAAATAAATTATTGTATTGATTAAAAAATCTGGTCAGTTCTGCCTTGTATGCAAGGCCAGGGAATCCAGTCACATTTTATTTTTCAGCATATAGAACCTACTGTAGCACCTTTTTTCTCAGATGGGTATGATCTTTAGTATGTTGACTCTTTGGATGAAGCAAATATATTTGTAAAGAATAAACACTTACATGTGCTCTTTATGTTATATGTTTTAACAGTGTGTAACAGAGGAAGCTACCTTTGTGATGCCAGAAAATATGCCTTCAATAAATGGTGTTTATAAGAAAATAGCTGCAAGTTACACAGTTGATGATTTTGTATTTATGGGAATTCCGTGGGAGGCTAGTGACTTTTAAACCAGACTCAGATATGGAGGTCTTTTTATTGGCAATGTCCTGTCCTTGCAAAACGTATGCTTGAAACCTGCAATCTGGACCTAACTTGTTTCTTTGGCCACATGGTCTGACTAATCAGACAGACTTAGGATTGGTAGAAGTTGAATCAGCAGCAGTTTTCCTTAAATTCTGAGTATGTTTATGCATCTTTTGTCTAGGCATGATTTCTCAGAGTTTGTTCTTGTTCAACAACAATTTGAATGTGAGTCAGCAGACCCTATCTGAACCGATTGCTGCAGTTGTATTGCTGTAAGATTCTCAAGTAAATGGTTCTGAAAAATTTTATTATCTGCTGGGAGCAGTGTAAATATCATTAAGCAAAGTCAATTAATGTCAAACATTATTTTCACACTGTCATATCCTGAGGGCTTGTTAAACTTGGTGGATTGCATGGGGCTGTAAGCCAAACAGAGGGCAGTAATGAAGTCAAAAACATTGAAAATGTTGTTTTCGATCTCATCAACTGCTTCTGAGGAATTTTGATCTTACAGGCAAAAAAGGTAGTCTGAGGGCAATTTGTGAACTTGCCAAAGTTCAAGAACCAGCCTCCGGTGGCTCAGGATGTTGATGGCTGAGCCACTCATGTCACTGAACTGTCACTGAGGCTAACCTGAGACCTTTTTGAAACTAATTATTTATTTTTTATTTGCAGTCTGCTATGCATTGATTAGTATTGCTGGCACATAATGCCACTGTGATATTTTCCATTCCTAGTGCCTGCAGGCCCCTCTCTGGGTTATGTAGAATAGATTGCCCTCTCATTGAAATGAAAGGGCCATGGCAGTTTTATCCCTCATTCTAGGCAAAGAAAGGAAAATGATGAATCCAGCTAGAAGTGTTCCTAAGCTTTCAAAAACAAAATGCGCATGGGGCTGTGTCTTCAGTCTGTGTACTCCTTGTATGGAAAGAAATAATTAATTGCTGAATCAGTGAATTCCTCCCCAGCATATTTCTTAAGCTCTATAAAAGAGTCTGATGCATTGAATGAGACGTCTGTGTCAAAGAGTTGGAGAAATGCTTACTCCTATGTTGTCTCAATCTTTTTTTTTTTTTTTTTTTCTTTCCCTTTATTTTTTAAGAACAAAATATTCTTGGTAGACATCTCCCTAATATCTATAAAACATTCTATTACTTTTTCTGAATGACCACAGGAAAATGTCTAAATTTGTGTGTTTACTGAATATTGTATGAAATATATGAATGTAAAATGTTAGTCATACGAAAAATATTACTTTTATAAAACAAGAACATATGTTTCCTATTTGATGTAAAATGCAGTTCTGCCTTACAAAGAGACAGAAAACACTGAATTCCATACAACAGAAGAAATTATAATCCAGAATAGTTTTAAAGAATCACAATTTATGCCAGTCACTGGAGATGTTTTCCACTCTTTCCTCCACCTGTTAATTTTTTTTCGTTCACTTTGGAAGAAGAGCTTTATGTCAAGACTTGATTAGTAACTGACTGTGAGTGGAGTTTTATAACTAACATATTTGAATATTCAGTATTATCCATGTCTGGTGGAATGTGTGTCTTTCAAATTTAAATGTCTGGTTTTGCAATAGTTACTCCATTTATTCAGAGGATTCTCCATTTTAAATTTAGTTTTGATGCTAACGACATAGTGAAAGTGATGGTTTTAGTAAACTCAGACTGTAAGATTATTTGCAGATCTTATGTTTTTTCTAGGCTAAAAGCTACAAATACACATCTTTTTAACTGCATTCAAAACTACAGTGTGGATTGATGTGAAGTCTCAATATTATTTAACCGATGCATCCAGATAGGATAGACCCTGAGGAAAGATGGTTGAGAAGCTGGACTTTCCTAAACTTGAATGATTACCAGTGTACGCCATGGAAAGTTCTGAAAATCTCTATTGCAGAAAACTTTTTTTGAGTCAAATTTGGGATGGGTAGAGTGGGAATTAATTGGTAAAATAATTTTTTACAACTTTTGGCTTATCATTATCTTCTGGAGAACTGTATAGCACATAGAAGTATTGAACGCCTAATGAACTGGAGAGTATCTAAGCGAGCCTTGGTACTCTTACCTCTTTTTTACAGAGTTCTCCAGTGATATGTGAATCAGACTACCTGGATTTGAATCTGTTTGCTTATTGAATCTAGGCATAATCCCCATGTGCAAAAAAGGAGGGTCACTGCAGCTATGGATAAACTGGGCAGCTTAGGGTACTTCATAGATCCCAGAGATAGGCAGATATCACTCATAGTTCAATCCCATCTTAGGACAAAATCTACATAAAGGCTATCACTTCTTCACTCTGTTTTTCATTGGAATGGGTGGCTTGGTAGGGAGCTAGCTGTGGATGACTGGGGGACAGAATTGTAAGACATTTAAAAGGGCTAAATATATTAGGACTGGAGGCCAAAAAACGCACTTCTCTACTCAAATAAATCAATAAAACTGCACTCTTGTTTGAACTGTTACTTATAGTTAATAACAGATCTGTTGTATAGTGTGGAATAAAATATGTAATTCTGTGGCAAGCCAAGAGTTAATGATGCTCCTGCCAGAAAGTATTGCTGCAGGAATGGAAACCTGATAAAGTTTTTAGTAACCTATGCTTCAGTTTCCATCTCCTTCTTTTATACACTGTCATGTCTTACATCCAACTGGGTCCAGTGAAACCACAAAGCTGCTGCACAAGGAGGATGGCCTGGGAAAGCTGCATGAAATACTGGCTCAAGAACAGAGATGATTCAAAGGTATTGAGGGTAAGGAAGTAAGCAGTAAGGAAATGCAGCAAGGAAATAATGGCCTTGAAAAGCTAACTGTGACAAGAGGAGAGGTGGTGCAGGGTGTTTCTACCCAGCTGAGGGAGATCTGATCAGAGAGCTTCAGCCAAGTTGGCCATACAACCCCACAGTACACTGGGTCACTTTGCCCCATGGCCCCCACACTGGAGCGTCAGGACACAGTGCCCTAGATGCAACACTGTGGGCTCAGATATTTCCATGAGACCGACCCTGTCTTCGCAGTTACTCTGTGGATGATGCCGACCGTAAACTTGCATAATTAGTGGGTCATTTTAACCTTTTTTTTTTTTTTTTTTTTTTTTTCTGTAGATCTGCTGCCTAACTGAGCTTCTGTGCAGCGGAATATGCCTACGCAAGTGCATAACAGTATTCTTACTTAGTTGCCTCATATATTTTTTTTTAAAGTCAGTTCTTCATTATTTTGTGAAGATCAGTCAGAATTTCCATTCTACCCATCCTATCCTTGACTTCAGCTTTCTTGTGCCTTCCCAAGTCTTTCCCACTCCAGCACCACTTGGAGTTACAGAGGCATTGCTCATTTTGTCATTGAGATCATACAGGGAACATCTGTATTTCCAGCAGAGATTTCTCTGGAATGCCCCCTGAGATTTCCAGCTTGGCAATTAATCATTGATAATTAGTCTTTAAGCAGATTTACATGAGGAAATTAAGCATGCCAAGGAATGATCCTAGTATCATAGATTCTATCACTTGTGCTGTTTATAGCCTGTTAAAACTATGACAGTTGTGATTTTGGTCCAAGCCAACTAATGCTTTAGATGTTTGAGCATGGGCGAGGTTGATGTGGACCAGGAACCACTTAGGCTAGGCAATAAGCACCTTAGATACGGCCACCATGTTATGAAGGGGAAAGAAGTCAAACAATGTGGACATAGGATGGCCTCTGCCACAGAATGGGTCTAAGCATAGCTGAGTTCACATGTAGATCTGAATTGGGTATATATTTTGCGTAGTAGTTGTAGTACTTATTTACAGTCTGTTCTTTCTGTATTTATTTCTAGGTTATTTATGAAAATATGATTTAGAACAGTGCCATGAAGTGTGTGAATGTTAAGATACACACTACTGACTGCATTCTCTCTATCTATAAGGCCCGAATTCCTTTTGTAGGAGGAAATTAAGTAGATTTGTAGAACACTATTGACTGTGATTCATCTCCTAGCTATTTCTAAATATTTTCAAATAACATGTTTTACTCTGCTAATACTGAACTGAGGTTAGGCTGACTGAACTCTAATCCTCTGACTCCCATTTGCTGAAGGCAGACCTCTGATTTGTCCTTTGCAAGCCTTCTGGTGCCTCATCTATCCTCCATGAACTCTTCAAAGTGATGGCTTTGAAATGGTATCAGAGTAAATTTCACCAAAACAAATTTTGTCACTGTTCCTTCATCTGCTATTTTCCTGTCCTAAACTGGATTCTTGTTCTCCTCTCACTAGCAGTAGCAATGTCATTCCCTTGAACTTCCCAGTATTTCTGTAAGTTTTCTTTTTCCACCAAGCAGGAAACCATTTCTTGAAAGTTCTCCAGGTGCCACCTTGAAATGACACATAGTTTTTTATGGATTTGAGTATTGTGTTGAGCAGTAGAAAAAGTAATGCATTTATAGGTCTATGATCTCAGAATAAAATCTGCATTTTGGTAGTTGCTACATGTGAGACATACGAGAAAAAGTGGGACTGAGTAATGTCAAAAGCTTAAGGCCTGTTTTGTTTGCCGCAGTGATTCTTTTACCTTTAGGAGTAGTTACACTGTTTCACTTAGAAAAGAACGGACTATGCATGCGCACATGGTAAAATGTACAGAAGACCACTTTATCATTTGTCAAAACCTGTGCTGAATAATTTGAAACAGTGTTATCCAGATTTTCTTTTTTTGAGGAGTGATATGAGTGACTAACTTGGTAATGGAATTGGCAGAGACAATGTTGGCTAAGTGCTTGGACTAAGAGCTTTGATGTAATAAAGCTGCGCTTTCAAGGCCTTTTCTGCAGTGTTTTGGACAGCCAGTAGATCCAACAATTACTGTTCCATTATATCAGTCCCAGTGGGTATTGCATGCTGATCCCCACCAAGTCAGTCAAGTGAGTTAACTTCCAAGAACTTATAATTTAGCTAAAACTTTATTTTTTTTTTCTTTCTTTCCCCCACCCCCCTTTTCACTCTGGATTAGATTTTTTAATTAGCCTTGCATGGATTTAAAAATTCCATTTATTTCATGTTTATTTCTGGCAGGAATGTGAATGTGCATCTGAGTCTTAATGGAAGTGGAAAAGCCACTTTAATCTCATCTGTATCAATTTCCTTATGATTGAAACCTTTTGTTTTTTATATGGACTCTAGCTAAGAGCATTCTTAATAATATGGTTACTGGTAGAATCATTACAGAATTTTATCTGTCAGAAGCATAGCTTGCCCGCTGAGACATGATGTATTCATCATCTGTTCTCATGTGTAGAACATTTTTAATTATAGTCTGACATTTCCTAAGTGTTCCGACTCGATATTCTGAAATGGCATATTTTTGGTAGAATTAGAATACTATCATTACAAAACAACTAACCAAATTTTCTAACAAAATCCAGTGGTTTCTCTTGGACATTGAATATCTAAAAATTGGTGTTTCGATACTGATGCTTGCACTCTACCAGTATAACATTTAGGAATTTACTGACTCCTGTTATTAACATATAGCCAAAAAAAAAAAATAAATAAATAAAAGAGTAAAATATTTTACCGAAAGGCTAGTCAGTGTTATAGAAGAGACAGATTGATCTCTTAGAGTAGGATTTGTTTGAGATATAGACACCTAAATCCATAAATTTATGTGCTTCTATGTGTAGTAGCAGCTTCTGTTATGGAGTCAATAGAGCTTGGAGACTAGGCACTAAGACCCTATTTTGATTGCATAAATATAGGGTGTCTACCACTATATGAGGTGTACCTCATATATGTGATATATGAGACACTGACATAGCATGTCCATGGGAAAACACGTCTATGGAAGACCTGGGTCCTTGTGGAGTGGTAAAAGCAGGATGCCCTCCCTGACATTATACAAAAGGCAGAAAGTGCTTAAATATAGGAAAATTAATTAAGACCTTGATATTTATTTTGGGGCATAATGAAGAGCTCTGTAGTCTTCACTGTCTGAGCTGACCAGAACACTGCTGTCTGTGGAAAGCTTACACAGCTGGCTCACACGTGGATGCATATATGTAGACATCTGAATTTAGGTATTTGAATCTGGAGCCAAATTCCACTGTGGTGCAGGAACTGAGAACCTGAGAACTACTTTGGATATTATACATTTGAAATCCTTGTAGATGTAACAAAGAAACACAATTACATGTTTAGAAAAAAATAATTTCTATGAATTTCATGGAATACACTTAGGTAAGTGTTTTTAAAAAAATCTGTCTTACATCTTCTATACCATTCTTATTTTCTCCAGCTGCTAGAAATATTTTCTCTTACCTATCAGAACCACTTTTTGACTTTTATAAATTGATGTTTTGCTGTAGATAACATTTGGGCACCCACATATCAGCCAAGCCTGTGGTTAATAGAAATGGGTGGAATATTGCTTGGGATGCACTCTTGAGAGGGTTTCATTCTTCTCTGTGTGGAAAGGCACATATCCTTTAGCCTTTGTATTACTAAAACAGCCTTGTCAAAGGTGTCTAAAAATTTCTTTGTCAGTTTTACATTCTCAGCTTTCTTCGTTGACAAAGCTCCAGAGAAGACAGCTAAGGACAGAATTATGGAATAATTGTATGGTAGGGAAGGCTAAGAGTTTTCCAGTCCAGTTGCGTAAAAGCTTTGGAGGGCACATAAATGGTTTCAGATGCATTAAAAAACCAACCTAGATTTTTTCAAGACTGTCAACAAAATTGTCTGGAAGTAATGCCGTTCCATTCCTCATCATGCACAAGACAGGAAAATGAGCCTGTGATTGAGGCCTAATTCTCAAATCTACCCAAGGCAAGTTTTGTGAGTGATCAGCAAAAGTATCTAACTGCATTGTGGGTGAATATTTCTCCTTGTACAGGGGACTTTGCTGTTAGAAAGACCACTGGATCACTCTCCTGTCTCCAGTGCCAGCTCCCTTGTTACTCGTGGAAATGGAAAGTTAGCAGCCTTCACTTGTGCTGGAGCCCAGGGGATGTCATCACAAAACTGCAACAGGCTATTCTCTGACTGCTCTTCTGCTTGAGCAGAGTTTGACAAGCTTAAAAACATATGGTAATCTGTTTGTTACTGGTGGGAAAACACTGAATGAAGCACTTGAAGAAAGTTCAGCACAGGGGTTCTTTACTATACTATACTATACTGTACTGTACTATACTATACTTTATACTATTTATACTATTACTCTTTATACCTGCATTCACATTATACCTTTCTGTATTGATGGCTCAACATTGTTACATATCAGTCATCTAAACTGTTTAAAAATCCTATCTAGCTTGGCTTTAGCATCAGAATGGTAGTTGTGTTTTAGCTTTGCAGCTGATGTCATGACACAGAGCTGGACTGAAGAAAGTTAGAAAAAAAAAAAAGAAAAAGAAAAAATCAAAAATGCTGGGCTTAATTTCTTATGTAGGCTTGGTTCAAACAGCTTTCAAGATTTGTCACATTTCAGCAAAATGGAAGTTGGGAAAAAGTGAGGTTTGATAACATTAGCAACAGTAAAACAGTATTACCAAAAGAAGGAACTTTTAAGAGGGATTCTGTTCTTCACTGTGAAACAGGTAACACATATAAGACAGCACAGTACTGTGGTGGTTTTACCATGCTGGGCAGCTGAACACCACAACCGCTCTCTCACTCCCCCTCCTCAGAGGAGGAGGGGAAGAAGTAAAGGAAAGAACAACTCACGGGTTGAGATAAGGATAATTTAATTTAAGGAAAAAATATATATATATTAAGGAAATATTATTAATTAACAATTCAGCTAAAGGGAAAAAAGGGAAAGGGGAAAGGGAGGGGGAAAGGGAACAGCAAAACAAAACAAGTAAAGGCTATGTGGAAGTGCAGAGGAAAGAAATTATTCTCTACTTCCCACAAATAAGCGATGCCTGACCACGTTCTTGAAGCAGGGCCTCAACGCACGTAGCCGGGGTTTGCGAGGAGGACAGACATTTTCGCAATGAAAGCCCACCCCTCCCCTCTTCCTCCTTTTTCCACCTTTTATTGCTGAGTGTGACATCGTATGGTATGGAATATCTCTTTGGTTGGTTTAGGTCAGCTGCCCTGGTGATGTTTCTTTCTCACCTTTTTGCCCACCCCCCAGGAGAGTTAGAGAAAGTCCTGATACTGTGCCAGCACTTCTCAGCAGCAGACACAACACTGGTGTGATAACACTGCTGTTCTAGCTACAATTGCAGAGTGTGGCACTGTATGGGCTGCTGCAGGGAAAGTTAACATCCCAGCCAGACCCAGTACAAGTACATAAGTCAAGGTTTTTTTCTAAGGAAACATGTCTGACCTACATTACAGCACTGGTGCTCAGTTTCAGCACCAGCTCTCACTCCTTTACCCTTGAAGAAGGTTCTTTCTAAAACCCAGCACACAAATAGTGAAATTATGAATCAGGTATATTTTAGGAATAAGCTGGGGCACAGATGAAAAAAAGCTTTCAGCAAGGCAAAGTGGAGAGTATGTTTCTAATGGTGCTGGGCACCTTCAGATGGCACTAGTGGCATCTTGGTTCATCTTGGAGAGGGAAAGAATCGGGTGCAGGAGGTATCTGTTTTTCTGCTACCCCACTGTCTGCTACCCCAAAAGTGAAGGAATGTAATGTACAGCAAATTCCTGCTAGGGTATTTGCCTGAAAAATACTGTTTTTACTGGTTTATGTCTAAATAGATGATATATATTGTGCAGGAGATCATTAGGATTCAGAGAATGAACACATACTTTTCCTAAGCAAGTAACTGACTAGCTCACTGAAATCTGAAATTATTGTCATGTTATTAATACCAACTGCATTTTAGGAAAAAAAAAACAAACAAAAATGCAGAGCTATAATATAGATAAGATTATTAAGGAACCAAATGTTTCAGAGACATTGATTTTCACTTCTCAGTAGCAAAATATGTTAAAAATATGTATATAAATCAGTCTGTAGTAAGTACATTAAAATACCAGGATTTGGCTATAACTAAATTCAGGGATTTATCTAAAACATCAGTACAGACTAGATGATGAATGGATTGAGAGGAGCCCTGTGAAGAAGGACTTAGTGGTGAATGAAATACTTGACATGAGCCAGCAGTGTGTATCCTGAGATGTATCAAAAGAAGTGTGGCCAGCAGGTCAGGGAAGGTGATTCTCCCCCTCTGCTCTGTTCTTGTTAAGATCCCACCTGGAGTGTTGTGTTCAGCTCTGGGGCCTTCAGCAACAGCCATAGACCTGTTGGATGGAGTCCAGAGGAGAGCCATGAAGATGAGCAGAGGGCTGGAACACATCTCCTGTGAAAAGAGGCTAAGAGAATTGGAATTGTTTAGCCTGGAGAAGAGAATGGTCCAGGGAAACCTTATAAAAATCTTCCAATGCATAAAGGGGGTCTACAAGAATCTTGGAGAGAGAGTCTGTATTAGTGAGTGTAGAGATAGGATAAGTGGTAATGGTTTTAATCTAAAAGAAGGTAGATTTAGATTAGAAGTTAGGAAGAAATTCTTTGCTCAGAGGGTGGTGAGGCACTGGAACTGGTTGCCCAGAGAAGCTGTGAATGCCCCAACACTGGAAGTGTTCAAGGTCACGTTGAGCATGAGCACTTTGAGCAACCTGCTCTAGTGGAAGCGGGTTGGAACTAGATGATTTTTAAGTTTCCTTCCAGTCCAAACCATTCTATGAAACCATTCTATGAAACTGCAGCTTTATATTACAGATTTTTCTTTCTTGTGCCTTAAGCTGTTCTCCACTTGTTTTCTGTCTCTACTTAAATCTTGCAAATTTACTGTGTAAGTGGTCTGTTTTTCTACCTCATGGTATTTATAGACACTTTTTTTTTTTTTTTTTTTTTTTTTTTTTTTTTTTTTTTACTTCATGTCAGTGAACCTTGATTTCTTAATGGAAAGATTCTTCTGTCTTCATTGACAGGTAAAATCCAATAGCACTGGCTTTATGCACATGGCCAAAGTCATGCTGCTATAGGACAAAATGACTTTTCATACTGACTGCTAGTGTCAGGTTGCTTAGCTATATTCTTAGTCAAACTGATACCCTTCCAGGAGCCTGGCAGTACCATAACAAGTTACTAACTGCTGAAGAGCAAACTTGATCAGTACTGGAATTTAAATGTTCTACATGAAGCTGTTCAACAATATTCAATGTTGACCCAATCCTATTACCACTGTGAAGAATGGCAATATTGCAACTACTTGGGCTAGAAGGGAATACAGCATATTTTGCAAAACATAAAAGAGTTCCAACATGCATTAGCATTTCCCTACTTTACTATCTTTGATAAACTGGCAGATTTACCTTCTAGATTATGGCCAGGTATAAAAAAAGAGTTAATGCAAATTCTTTCACTATCATAAGCTAGAAAATATAGATTTTGAGATGTCATTTACAGGAGTATCAGCAGTTCTGAATGAAGACCAGACCAAAGCTGCAGTTATGGAAGGAATCTGGTGTCCTGTCTCTGATGAAAACAAAATCCAAATTTAAAGTTCACAGAAGATCTGTAAAATGTCTGGTATAAAATTATTTAAAAGTAATTTTATAGAACCATTATTTAAGCATTAAAAGGTTGTTAAATTTGTTGTTGAAAAACAGAGGGATGTAAACTGTTCTTTGTGTATTTAATGGTAATTCCAGGACAATTAAAATGCACTAAGCTTAATTCCTGTTCTTTAAAACTGATTCCACAAAATTGCTCTGTGTACATGTGTGAGTTCAGAATGTGCATGTGATAGCTTGAGGAGAATAAGTACGTCTGGGTTAGCTTGGACACCATTTCCACTCCAAAGTTTTAATCAAATGAAAATATGTAGAAGTTTAATCAAAAAACCCACATATTAAGCAGTAAAACATAGTAGTTCTATGACTGTGTAACAAACCACATGCGAAAGCCATGATTACAATCTTGCCTTTCTTCTTTTGGGCTCTCTTTGGTTCATACAATGTGTGCTACCAAAGTAAGTCTGTTTTCCATTCCTTTCCTCAGCAGAACAAAAGTATTATAATTGCTGCTTGCCTCCACATTAGCCATGGTGTTTTATTTTGCTCTGCTTGCTCTGTGGATATACTTTCTTCTTCTGTAGTCTAGCTCTGTTTCAGTGCAATGTTTAGGTTCATAAATACTCAGGGCTGTCTCCTGAGGCTGTCAGGCCAATGCAGGACTCTCCTCCAGCCTCTGCTGTGCAGCATGCTGGCTGACAAAGGTGACACAGCAAATCTCAATGAGTTCATTATGTGTGATAGCTAAAAGCACTTCCCTACATGATTTATTTATAGATCAGAACTGATAGAGGCTGGGCTGTGTAATGGAGTAGATTACTTGGTCTCTTGTAAACAATTTCCTATTTCTTAAGAGAAGGCATTAAAGAATTTCTGGTTGTAACCCCACAGGTTGGCACCATTTCAGCAGCTTTGGTCAACTCATAAAGTTGACAGTTTCCAGGGACAGTGAAAGCAGCACCTTCAATTTTTCAGCATTTCCCCCAGCCTGCTACTATAAAGAAAGGCTATAAAGAATGGTTTCATTATGAATCACTGAGCTGATGCCAAGTAAAGATAGACCAAAGCTCTCTTCTACCAAAGATCCTAAAGACTTGCTTGGGACCCTGTAGTTCTGTCCCCCTCACAGACTTGGCAGCTGGCAGAGTGACCTGTCTCAGTTGTAAAGGGTGGGATAGTGAGATAACTCACCACCCAATTAACTCATCTGACAAATTGAATTAAGCCCTTTCAGAGGTTACCTGATGTCTGTATTAGAGAGGTTCACAGCAGTTCTCCTTTGAAGAAAAGAGAAACTTCCCAGCTCCAGAGTGATTTGAGGGGCCATGTCTAAACCTCAAATTGCAGAAGCTGAGAGCAGGGAAGTCTTGAAGTGTTGGTGGGGTCTTGAGCATGGAGAGCATGCCTCCAGCTAGGCTTTGTTAAAAGGGTCACTAACGGCTGTGCTAGGAAGACGAGGCCACCACTTGGGTGGCAAAAGACAGAGCTCTGACAACCTGGTAAAAGGCTAGTGGGATACCTGCATGAGGGGCAGGAGGGCTTCCAGCATTTCTCTTGCTACCAACTAAGTGTCCTGGCTATTTTGGGATAAAGCCTGCAATACAGAACTCTCTCCTACACATGAGGAGTTGGACTGGGAGGTTTTCACTTGTTCCTGGGCTCCACTCCACCTCCACTAAAGCCTGGTTCATGAATCCCTTCTGGGGAATCTTATCAACCTGTGGTGCATCAAAAGGAATTTTATGCTAGTTCTTTCTCTGTTGGTAACAGAAATATATGCACTATAATTTAGATTTCTGATTAGAAACATTATCCTGTGATGGATATAGCCATCATGTTGATTACATTGTAGTTACACCATGTAGCTATTAGTTGTGTCTCAGTAGGATATGTTTTGGTATGGTAAAGTCTACACATACACACACATGAAACCCCCCCAAACCTCTGAATTTTCTATTTTTCAAGATTATTATTCAATTTCTTCAGGAGCCTAAAATTTTTGAGTGTTTTAAACAGAAAAGCAATAATATATGCAAATTTCCAACTGATTTTTTTATTTGAAAACTGACCAGAATCTAGGTTGGGCAACAACAGGGGACTTAAAATTTTGTCTTTAATTGAAGGACTACATTTCACTCTCTTGAATGGAAATATTATTAATTAAACACACAAACAGACAACATCAACAAAACCAAACACTAAATTTTCTCATAATTAAGATTTCTATCCGCTAGAAAAAATAATAATTAGAACAAGACCTCACATGACTTTTATTTCATGGTTAGTAATAGGGAAGAAGGTAAAAGCAGTTTACACTTGGTCAACAGAGAACATGAAATTTCCACAGCTTTTATACAGCACTCTAGTTACTCATTTTTGTAGCTGTGCACATACCAATCCTACCTACAGTACACTAGTGAAATGAAAACTGATTAATTTTCACACTCTATCACAATTAAAAAAAGAGGACAAATCAAACCCCCCAAAACAACACAACCTCTACTGTTTGCTCTATTTAAGTTTTGCAACTGCCATAGATAAGTGATTGTGATGAAATTACTATCAAAATAAATTTCCCAGTAGGTCTTACAGAAAGAGATGTATTATTTATTCACAAGGAGAGGTTAAAAGCTTGGAGAAATCACTATTATCATTGATTGAAAAAATTAGGTTATTTCTGTTCCTGAACAACTAAGGTAATAACACTCTCTAATATGTTTTAACTGTAGAAAAATCTCTTCAGCTGTTTTGTTTATGCCATTTCTCCTAGTCTTGCTCTGTAGAGAACAGGTGGTTTGAAAGACAAGAGTTCACAAGCTGGCACATAAAAGATGGTGTATCATAGGCAAGATCTCAATTTAGCAGTTCTATGTTTTTATATTTATCAGATTATTCTGAAAGAGACTTCAAGAGATTATCTAATCCCTCTTCTTGGCTAACCTGAGGCTTGTGGAGATCAGCATCATTCTTGATTCAGGTGAATTTCAGCTGTTCTTACATTTTCAGAGACAGAGCTTCCCTGACTGTATAGGTACTCCAGTTCAGCACTTTTTAACTCCTACACTGATTTCATAATTTACATCCCCTTTTGTGCAGTTTCCTAAAAATGACTTCTTTTCCCATTCACAGTACAGAGCAGTTCGTTTCTTTATTCTCTGCAGCAGACTTACATATATGAAGACTGTTACCATATCTCCCCTAGAGACTAAATATCTCCAGGTTCTTTAGTGGTGTGTCTTCTGAAAAAAAAAATATATATATATATTTTTTTCTTTTCATTGTGCATATCTTCTCTGGAATCTATCCATTTGCTTGAATGAAATGCCCTAAATTGCACTGGACTGTGACTAGAACAAAATGTATTTAGATATAGTCAATTTTAGCTGGCAACAAAATGGGAGAAAAACATATATATATATTGTATTTTCAATGAGGATTTCACTAAAATATGGTTTAACAAGATTCTTTTTATCTGTTTCATATTACATTCTCCCTTTCAGACAATAAAAATCAGTTCACATCTTGGAGACTATATTTGAGTAATCATAAAAAAAGTGCATGATTTCAGGATTAAGACAAACAAGCTGGAGGCAATCTGGCAATATGATAAAAGACTGCTTTAATTGTGAGAAATGGCCAAAAAGATAACAAGGGAAACCCAAATAAGAGTAAATACAGATGAAAACTCTAGTAATGGAGTTTTTGTTAACTCTTTTGCTAGAAGAGTCCTTAGAGGCAATATAAATATCTTCAAAAATGTTTTTCTGAAAATATAATAGAAAAGTCTTTGTAAATAGTTAGCTGATAACTGACCACTGTAGAAGTCTAAATCCATATCATTTATATCTAAAAATCCAGGTAAATTTTCATATTTTTTTACTGTCACATGTTCCTGAGGAAATCATTAAACACCACAGAGTCCAGAGGAAAATATTCATAATACTAAGTTTTACTTATTCCAGTTACCGAATTGAGGAGTACCTATTGATTCCTAGATAGTTCTTGGGCAAACAGGCTTCTCCTTAGTTTTCATGGATGGTAGATCTCTTCCAAAAATCCAGGTGAGTGAGGGTGCTCCATCGTCTGGAAGAGCAGGCTGACACCATCCTGCTCTTTTACTCTCATATCTAATATCTGCTCCTCTATACCCATCATCTGGAGATCACTTCTACTTGATCAGAGATCCCTCCTCCCACCATTATTAAGAGCTTCCATGTGTCACTCTGCTGTGTCTTATGTCAGGGCGGACTCTCCTCTGCCAAGCACTGACTTGCTGAATGCTTTTGTGTTAGAAGACATTTTTGCAGTCATATGGGAACACAAGAATCAAGAAAGAAAGGGAATTCTGTAGCTGCTGAGGCTGATCACCTGCATATCATAGACAGACAGTCCTGGTGTGTCTGTAGAAAGTCTAGTCACCACACTGCAAGCCAAAAAAACCCACCTTCCAATGTCCTCCAGTATTGCTAATATTGGATAGTTGAAGCTAAAACTGAGACAAGCCATAAACGACTCTCTAAACTCTTCTAGCCAGGAGCGTTGGCACATCCAAACTCATATCAGTGCACCTTTCCCAAACTCTTTTTTTCCACAGAGAGGCAGCCTGGCTGAACTGGAGCTGTGGAAGACTGTGACCACTTGCCCTGCCTGGAGGCTTGGAAGATCTGGAGCTCAGAGTATGATCACACTCATTATAAATGTAGCCTGTGCTATAGGATTATATAGAAAGTGATTTATTTTATGAACCCTTCAGTCAGTATGTTAGCTGTAATTCTTTAAAACAGCAGCAGCAGAAATCACAAGAAGAATTACTTCACTAAGGGGTTCTGTTGAGATCAGGGATTACAGTAATAGATCTGTAGTCTATTTTGATTTTGCCGTTGCATCAGATAAATGACTGCTGTAACTGCTCTGGTGGTTGTTTACTCAGCAAATCAACTTCATTCTGATTCACTTTATTGTACTTCATGATTTATTTGCTTAGTGTTGTTTACAGTGTGACTAAGCTGACCAAAGCTTTACCAAGTTTGCATTGAGAATGCTGTGAAGAAAGCCAAAGTGGTTGCTGTGTCTCCCATGGACAGGGAATGTTCCACTGTGGCAAGCCGCTAGCAACTTGATACATACTTATACAGAGGGGGAAAAAAAAAGAGGTACTCAAAACTGATGACCTTATAAAACCAGAGTGTTTAACCTGCACTTCTATTTTATCAAAATAAACCCGGTATTCACAGACTACATCTGTTCTTTTTAGAGCTTCCCCCACCACTACATTGTATTCTTATCTGACCATGCTCCCAAGTCCAGGACGCCTCCACATGTTTTACAACTCTGAACTTCTCTGTGCCATTATGTTTTTGTCCTGTCTAAGCACAGGCTTTGATCATACAAGCCTTCCGGTCAGCTGTACACAGCAAGCAATGCAGAGCTGGATTCTTCAGGCTCTTCTATTTTGCAAGTTCATGCCCTAATGCAATTGGCTTTTCCAGCCTGCTCTAATCTGTGAGCGGAACCAGTCTGTACCAGTCAGGAAGGGATGTGTGCACTCTTAAAGTCAATTTCAGCAATGAGCAGTGCCAAATTTCACTCCAGTCATCTGGAAAAGTAGCCACCTCTCTCCCACCAAGCCATCATTGTCTGAAGTGACCAGAATAAAAGCTCGGAGATGGCATTTTCAAGGTTTAAACAGAATTTTGTGCTGCTGTTGGCTTAATTAGAGCCATAGATGCTTCTGTAATGCTTGAGAATGTTTGTCACATAATTTTCTTTGAGTCTGGGAGTGTCTGTGCTCTTTTGACTTTTCACTCATTAAAGTTTCATTTTCTGTCCTGATAAACACAGAGCAACTTGGAGATGATGAGGGAACATGACATGCAAGAGAAAACACAACAAGTTTACTGGCAAGGCATTTTTATGTGGAACAGTTTGGATGAATTTGGTGGCTGTTTAGAGAGCTGAGCCAGTATTGGAACCAGTGGACAGGGGCATGTATGCATCCAGCATTGAGCTTGAATCAAAACAAGTGAGGAAGAATGAAGAATGGATGGGATGTACATGCTGTGGAGCTGCATTCTTATGGGCCTCATTCGTCTAGACAGCCTGGTTGACCGAATGCTAACCTATGGCCACCTTTGTGATTATCAATGCTGTTGTTTGCACAAGGATTGTGTTTTTAAAACTCTCTATGCTCTGTGTTTTTTACATATTATGCTTTCACTTGGTACTATCTATCTGTGTACAATACACTTGTATTTAATCTGTTTATTTATTTAATTATTTTAAAGAATGGTTACTGTACAAGCACCTGGCAGGCAAATCTGGCTTATTTTATAAATAGAACATTTCCTTTAATTCACTATTCATTCACATTGTTAAATCGATATGTTTTGCTTTCAAAATCAAAATGCAGAAACTGAATTAAAATTAGAAGAAATCTTGACAGGTTTCCCCTCATCTTATGACCCTATCTGGAGCTTTGATACCTTAACATTATACTCCCCAGGGGGTGTTATGAGGAAAAGCCATGTTTGTCTTCAACAGTACAATTACTCACTGTCTTGTCTTATGGACTAAGTGGCACAAGGTAGCACTATGATCAGAATTATTTTAATGGTAAATGAAATCAGAGCAGGCTCTAGAAAATATGTGAATAATTTCGCTATGTTAGGATTGATAGTAATCAAAGATTTTCTGATTTTCCTGTTATTCTGTCCATTATTTCATGTGTTTCTGATGTTTTTAGAATTTCAATTACCACAGCTCTAGCTGTACTGGATAAATTATACACATAAGGTTTCCTCATTGTGCATATGGAAGATGTGAAAAAAAAATTGATTTTGGAGAGGGCAAAATGAACACCACGTGTTTGTATAAATTTTATTGTTGAATCACTCTGTTAAGCTTAAGAAATATGCTAATAAATTACTCAAAGAAGGAAGTGTACACGTCAGTACCTGGGACTCATTGCAACAAATTTGCTAAATTGCATCTCTTGCTGTTGTTAACATGTTTTTAGTTTGTCATGTGTACAGAAAAATCCCACATCAAATTTGGCCTGTAACTTATTTATTCACATTAATATTAATGTGTGTATATGTAGAGCTACATAGTCTTTGTCTACAGCTATTTCTGGAAGGAGATAACTTTCCCCTGTGCTAAAATCAAAAGAACAGTGTATGTATGTCTTTCTACAGCAGAAGATTTTTAGTGCTGTATTTCAGCTTCTTTGCTCTTTTCAGGATGGTATGATATTGTAATACTCAAAAACATTCCTGTATATTTTACATTCTAGCTCATAAATTACCTTTGATTGTTACCCAAACATTTCCTAATAAGGATGCATAATTTTGGATTAACAATGTCCAATGAAGTTTTGGGCTTGTATCAGCAATGCTAAACAGTTATAACAGAATCTGCATTTCAGATATCATTCCCAGTAAGACAAAGGTAATTTCTATTACTTGCATGTAGACCTTCTGCTAATGTTATCCATGTATTGAAAATAAACAGCTGGATATGCTCAATATTATAAACCTGTTTCTCTGAGAGCTACTTATTTTTCTCCTATTGTGTGCTGTTTTGTGTAGCCCAAGTAACTGAAAAGACAGTAGGAAGTTTGTGAACAGAAGCAGCCGCTCCCTGAGACTCAGGTGTTACTCATTTGTATGGACAATCCTGAAAATCCTTGAAAGAAATACATGGCAGCAGTGAAATGCTGCACTTCTTTTTACTAAGAAAGCTATATAAAGTTCAGGAACTATATAAAAACATTCTGGTCATCTCCAGCTCACTGTACAATACTTCATTTAATATGGGAAGCCTCTAAACACAAAAAAAAAGGGATTGGTATGCTTTTGTATCCAGGAACAAGAACCAGCAGACAGGAAACAGAAATTGTAACCTGGATCCTTGGTATCTGACACCTTGGTAGAGATGGCCTGATGTTGTTGGTTATGCTCATGTTTGTGATGGCAGAGCAGCCTCCTATGCTGACAGCAAACCAGCCCCTCTCAGGCTACTCCTGTGTGAGCTTTTCTGGGCAAGGAGGTACTAGCTCTGCTTTAGTCTCAGTGAATGGGAGCTGGCTGTTGTGTCTGGTCAGCCTGGAGCACAGGCAGGTCCAAACCACAGGCACTTACAAAAGGTGGTGCAGATAAACCATTCATTTCACTGTCCTTAAAAAATTCACACATATGACTACGCTAGGTGGAAAGGAAGACTTCAGGTAGAAGGAACTGGGAAGTTAAAGCTCACTGTTAGTACCCAGTATGGATTTAGCATATGATGGACAACTGAACTGCCAACTGCTAATACACTCTCAAGACCAGTTTTATCTGCCATTCCCAGTGTAAACATTTGAACATGTACTAAAAGGCCTAGCTGATGCACTTGCCACTTTGTGAAGGAGAGTTCAGGCATGCCTGATAAACATGTTGGCAGCCCAAGCTCTTGCTCAGGCAGTTTGGATACACCAGGTTCAAGGCAGGGTTACTGCAGTCCAGTCTGTCAGCAGGTGCCCTGTGGTCACCCCTCCTTGTAGATGTGCCTGGTAGATGTTTATGATGCTGGAGCCAGAATATGGATGAGTTTCAGACATCATGAAGGTCGGTAGGTATAATCCTTAGCTTCACAAGACAGACATGACCTCAGGATGCTCAAGTATCAGGGATTCTAAAAAAAATTGGGGGGTGGGGAAAAAAAGAAATGCGGAAGAAATCCAAGTAACTTTTGAGAAGCTACTATGAAATGTAAATCCATGTCTTTCTTGTCTCCTTATTGATCATTAGTAAATTTGTATTTTGGAGATAAAAGATGAATAAAAATGTACTGAATTTTTCAGTGTCCAACCTTATGTTTGTATGTACTTCAAACTCAGCACAAAAATGGATAGCTATGGCAATTTCTATTACAAAGCACATGAATTTTGTGTCATAATAACATTCCCTTTTGTCCAGTATTCAGTCTTTGCCAGAGGCCAATAATAGGTGCTAGAGAGAGTAAATACATGAAGTGGATGGTGACATTTCTCAGAATAATGTGGTCTCCAGAAGTCTACAACTTCTCAAGGCAGTTTAATAGTCCCTGAAATAGTTCTCATATGAATCTGTGCAATTGCTTTTAGGTTTTCGACATTCTGTTGAAATGAGTTCTAGAGGTTAAGTGGATATTGTGTAAAGGATACCTCTTTTTATTAACTCAAAACTTGTTATTTGCTGATTTCCTATGACAGCCCTCATTTCCCGTATTGCGGGAGAGTTCAGAGGCCAAGTGCTGGAACAGCAAAAAAGTTTTAGACTCAGGACCCCTTATGCAGTCTAAATAAAAGCCTAGTTATATGCCTTTGCCAAATGTGAGAACATGTAAACATGGAGATTTTTGAATCCAGGACCTAATTTTTGCATTTTCTATCAATTTCTAAGTAAAACAGTCCCCAAAGCACATCTTGGAGTGGCTCCCATAAGTTGTTCTGAGGAACTGTGTTGTGTGGTCATCCTTGTCGTGATCCCCCACCACCATCGGAGGGAATCCAGAGTGCAGAATTCATGCAGGACAGCCAATGCAAACCTGTACTATGGATATAGTTGGAGATAGTTTCCCTCAAAGCATTTGAAATAACAGACACAGCTGGTGATCATTTTCTTTTCCAAACAAACATCACAACCTGATCTGGCTCTTCTGATACTTTAAAATTCCATTTTCTTCAAAAAATCATCCAAAGTAATGTGTTAGAGAAGATCTTAAAAGCACTGTGACTAAAAGGGCTCTAGGGAAAAAAGATGAACTGATTAGACATTTTTTTGTAGTTTGATAATTTGGCAACTCTTATTCTCATATTTTTGGTACATCTAAAGGTAAAGTATTCGTTACTCAATAAGTAACTTGTCAGCTAAAGAAGAAGAATGACAGACATACATTATTTGGTTGCCCTGATGTAAAAGATGTGCTCTATTCTTACTCCTACAGATTATCTTTCCATACGTGTAGCTTTTGAGGGAAGCTGTTTATTTATTCATCTCAGGATCCCTCAGATATCAACTATAAGCAACATATTGTTTTATTGCTCTGTACAAATGCAGCTGATCACAGAATCACAGAATCACAGGATGGCTGAGGTTGGAAGGGACCTCTGAGATCATCTGGTCCAATCCCCCTGCCAAGCAGGATCACCTAGAGCACATTGCACAGCATGGCATCCAGGCGGGTTTTGAATATCTCCAGAGAAGGAGACTCCACAACCCCTCTGGGCAACCTGTGCCAGTGCTCTGTCACCCTCACAGTAAAGAAGGGTGAACATGAACACCCTTCATGTTCAGCCGGAACCTCCTCTGCTTCAGTTTGTGCCTGTTGCCTCTTGTCCTCTCTCTGGGTACAACTGAAAAGAGACCAGCTGCACCCTCACAACACACTCCCCTCAGATATTTATGTACATTAATGAGATCTCCCCTCAGTCTTCTCTTTTCCAGGCTATACAGGCACAGCTCTCAGCCTGTCCTCATACAACAGGTACTCCAGTCCTCTCATCATCTTAGTAGCCCTCCTCTGGACTCACTGCAGTAGTTTTATGTCCCTCTTGTCCTGGGGAGCCCAGGACTGGACACAGTACTCCAGGTGTGGCCTCAACAGGGCTGAGCAGAGGGGGAGAATCGCCTCCTTTGACCTGCTGGCAACACTCTCCTGAACGCACCCCAGAATACTGTTGACCTTACTATACAGCTGCTCAGTCATTAGGACAGAGTTGTGGATCCCAGAGTGCGTGGAATTATTGTAGACATGTATTTTACTAATTGCAGATGCAGGACAAATTAAATCTCACCTCTAGTGTCACTGCTCACTTTGCCTAGGCCTGCACTCCAAATACTGCAACTGTAAGGCCACTGGCACTATGTAAAACATATTTATCCTTTTCATCCACATGAAGTAAAGTAATAGCTCAGAGAACGAAGTGATGGAGACTGCTGGCAAGTCAAACCTAAATCTTTTTTTTTTTTTTTTTTTTTTTACTGAGCCTGGAATGAATCTATGGAGAAACATCGAGTCTCATTTCTGAAGAATGATAGCTGTTATGGTCAGTAAGCCTTTGAAAAACAACCATTGCTAAAAAAGGTTTTCTAAAATCTCTTTGCATCCTTAATGCTCCACTGTCTTTGTGAAAACTGTGAAATGAAGTCCTGCTGTAGTACCTCTGAACTTAAGGCTTTTGTATTGGAGCTCTTGAAGCTGTAACTAGGGATAGTATGTGTGCAACACAGGCCAGGGTTCTTTCACCTTTTTCCCCGTCTAAGATCATATCTTCACCAATAGAACTGTGCTGTGCTCAGGCTTTGCTGGGCAAAACTGGGAAGACGTTGATTTTCAGCAGATTTTATTCAAACATTTCTGAGAATGCTTCTCTACCAGTTTGGTTGTCCTCTCTAAGACTGCTTAACAACCAGGAATAGTTCCGAGCCACCATTTTGTAATCAGCTGCTGTAATTTTCAGAGTTCATCACCACATGTTTTTGTGCTACTGAACTTCAATACACCAGTGGTATCCTCTTCTGCCACCGTCTGCCTCTCACCTGTCTGGTTTACTGTCCACATAGAACTAACAGATTCAGTCTATGGTCTCCTTCAAAAGTTTGCTACAATCTTTTCTCACATTCCACTTCAAAACTGCTACATAAATTCATATTGTGCAGTCTGTAGAAGTATATTATTTCCTAGTAATAGCAAGACTTCTACAGCTTAAAAAAATCATACATGCTGTCATGGCATATTCCCAATGAAGAAATGATCTTCTAGTAGCTTGTATACCGCTTCTGCTACAAAGTTTAAAGATGTAAAATAAAACAATAAGCTACATTTTAGGGCAATAGCCATTTCAAATTTTTCATTTTGTTTATTTATTTATTTATTTTTGACAGAACATTTGCTTGGCTACAAACATTGCTTTAGGTTCTAGGGACATATCTAGTCACCTGCTCTGTAAACCAGCTTCTTCGAATGGTATGTGCAATTTTAAAACAAGAGATTTGTAAGAATGATTGTGAATGTGGTTTGTCTTTGGATACTTCAGCTCGTTTTGTAGAAGTGTACATACATGTGCAGTGTGTGGTACCCCCAGTAGTTGGCTTAGCTGCTGGGGCTGTGTGCTGTCCTGGGATGGGTTGGGAGGAGATGGGGCTAAGTGTTACTCAAGTTCCTCATCTGCTTTTGCTTCTCTGCACTAATGCCAACGTCCATGATGAGTTTTTGTATCACATAAACTGAAGTCTATAGTGCAGAATTAAAAATTATCTGCTTTGAAATGCTGGGTAGCAATGGAGTGATCATGCATTTGAAGAAGTTAATAGAAATCCAAGGACAACAGCTGCTGTAATATATTTATAGTCAATCAAAAGCAAATGTTAAGTGCTAGCAGATAGCACATAGGCTACAAGGGTAGTGTACCCCCTTCATGATGAAATAAAAAGTACCTTCTTTTCACCTGAACAAGCCTCATGTTTTCTTTGATTTTTTTTTTTTTTTTTTTTCTGAGAAATTAAGTGTGTTCTGAACGTCCATTTGCCATCTTGCATCACAACACTTCTGTTTAAAAGGCACTGCAGAATTCAACATGCTGAGCTGAAAATTATCATAAAATGGAATAAATTGTGAGCTTTTACACAGAGCTATAAATAAAATTGAAGTCTGGCAAAATTACCTCTGCAAATTGACATTTATATCTCCCCATTTCTATATTCTGAATGCTGAAGGTGTGATTATAAATAATAATAATAACAGCAGCACTAACATAGTGTGTAGTGTCTGATGAAATAGCAATGGTTAGGTGGAACTGCGGCTGCCTGAATGCTTTTCTAAGCATTCCCTGGGTAATGTTTGACAGTGCTTTTCCACTGGTTTTCCACGTAGGGATTTGGTGTTTCTCATGGAGGTTAGGGATTTGGAGTAATTTGGAGACAGAAAAATAAAAGGAATTCAATTAATTTTCACAGATATTTTCACTTACCTCCACCAGATGAGAGAGACATGAAAGTTTAATGCATACAGCTGATATTTGCTAAGCCTGAAAAAGATGACTTTCCAGGACCTCTGTGCTTTTGGGCTCAGGAATACATTCATGACCAATGGAAGGTCAGAGCTGACACTGAGCAGCTGGGCCTGTTTTGAAAACTTGTGGGCTGGGAGCAGTAAGATAAACAGCAGCTCAGCAGAGTACTACTAAAAAATAAATAGAGCGTGTTATCCCCAACTTTTGAACAATTAGGAAAAAGTACCATCATATTTAGCAAGGACTTTATTAGTTATAGTTTCAAAAAATGTCCAGAAGGCCCTGATTTGTGGGAACTTGCTTTTGTTCTGGAAGAAAAGAATAACACTGTAGCAGTTAGGTTAAGTACCTCACAATCTTTGTGAAAATACAAAATTGGTTTGTACTTGAATCAATGATACTCACAGTTCAGTTCATGGAGACTCTGAATTCCAGATAATCATGTTTAGAAATTCATTATGACTATGTTCAAAGGCTTATTCTGCATTATTTTCCCTTCTGTTTATAACTTACTATAGGAATGGCATCCACAGACTGCTGGTCTGAGCTGACTGTGAAACTAGTGGTCCTGAACGGGGCTCCTCTAATTTACAGCAGATTTGGCCCATCTTCTCTTTTTTAAAAACAAATGGTGATAACATCTTTGGTTTTCATTTTAATGCACTAGAATTAGCTGTAATATGTTTCCCAAAGTGCTTTAAGCAGAAATATATAAAGTTGTGCCAAAGAGACAATGAACAATAGATGTGAAGAAAATCCTGGAAGTGCATGGGTTCCACTGTCTGGGTTCCACTATCAGACTACATTAGGCAGAACTCATTTGGCAAATATACTATTTTTTTTTTTTTTTTTGGGGGGGGGGGAGGGGTCGGGGGAGAGTATTTACTTTTAATTGTCTTTGTTCCATTTTTTGCTCTGTGGAACCAGAAATCCATACACTCTGTATCTGCCACTGGATGGGAAATAATGTTTAATAGAAGAAAATAGATTAAATGTGCAAGATATATTTATGTATATATTAAATATGAACTTATCCATTGCTTTGTTGAATGCAGAAATAAAAAGCTGGAGAAATGTGGAGAGCCTTGTCAGTTTCTTCTACACAAACCCACAAACCCTATAAATGAGTATATATTCAGATCTTCTCCACACATACCTCCAAATCCTTAGAGAATTTCAGAACTGTTATTGCCTTCAGGGGAGCTATTAAATCTTATTTTGTTCTATATTTCTTATCTGAAGTGTTTTGGCAAAATGAGGATCAAAGAGATGAAAATAATAAAAAATTGAAGCAAGTTCCCTGCCCTTTCCCAAGCCAGGTGCCTCTTTGTTTTTCTATTTAACGTTTGTCTAGACAATGAAGAGTCACTAGTATTTGTCTCAGTAGGTAAAATAAAGTGTGTTTGTTAGGCTGGGCTTAAATAAAGTACCTCTTCAAAAAATCCCTAGAAGAGGTGAGTTTTTGCACATATTCTTTCTCTTTTTTTCAGCTGCAAGTCAGCTTTCACACTTTTACATTTAATGTTGTTGAGTGCTCCCGTGTTTTCTTTCACTTCCTAAATGTATGCCGGCCTAGAGTTATTAAAGTTGTTAAGTGCTAATGTTTTAAATTTTACAACTGTGATATAATATCAGTGACCTAAACCAAACAATGATTTACAAGCTGAAACTAAACACGGCCTTATTTCATAGGGAGCTCCAAGGGTAGAGTTTTTTAATTAGGCAAATTTTGTCACAGGTTGCTTGAGGTATTTAAAAGTTTTGTTTCCAGCTGTAATTTAGGCTTATGCAAGTACAAGGAAGACTCATATTAAGAGGGGAAGGATATTTTTTTGACGCAGAAGAGGTATAAAGATCTAATACAAATGCAGTAGGAACACACAAATTTACAGACCGAGTCTGGCTCATGGTGGGACAAAAGAAATGTGTTTGCAGGCAAGGAAAGTTAAATAAAAAAATATTCCAAGCTTTTGGTTCATTGCTGGTTCATTGCTGTGGCTAGATCTGTGGTTGAAGAGATGACAAGCTTTTTACTGTAAAATTGTTACTTTCTAATAGCTGAAGCAGATATGTAGCTTTAGACTTTGTCAGCATCTGAAGTAAAAGATATCATAAATCAGCGAATGGTTGAGACTGGAAAGCACCTTGGGAGATCATCTAGTCCACTGCCAGTGCTCAGTCAGGGCCATCTACTGCCCTTTGCTCAGGGTGGTGTCCTGTTTTTTTTTTTTGCATATCTCAAGGCCTGAGGCTCCGCAACTTTTCTGGGCAACCTGTTCCAAGTTTTTAACCACTCTCATTATTAACAAGAATCTACTTTAATGGAATTTCCTTTATTATATTTTGTGTCCTTTGCCTCCATTCTGTCATTTGGCACCGCTGAATAGAGTCTGGATCCATCCTCTTTTATTGGCTCTTGTGAGGTATTTAATACACATTGATAAGATCCCCCTGAGTCTTCCCTTCTCCATTCTGAACAGTCCCAGCTCTGAACAGTCCCAGCTCTCTCATCCTCTCCCAGTATTACAGATACTCCAAAACTTTCAAGATCTTTGTGGTTGTTGGCTGGACTTGTTCTTGTATGCCCTCTCTATTTTAATGGGGAGCCCAGAAGTGAACCTAGCACTCCAATTGTGTCTCACCAGTTCTGAGTAGAAGAATCACATTCTTGAATGGCTGGCAACAGTTCTTGTAGCCCAGGATGCTGTTGGCTTTTTTTATTATTTATTTATTTATTTATTTATTTATTTTTCCTGACAAAGACACATTAGTGGCTCATGTTCAAATCATCGTCCATGATTAAGTGTGTAGTGGGTTTACATGGCAAGGTTTTGGTAGCAGGGGGCCGTAGTGGTGGCTTCTGTGAGAAGGATCTAGAAGCTGCCCCATGTTTGGTAAGGGCCCCACTGCTGACCAGAGCTGAGCCAATAAGTGATGTTGTTTTGCGCCTCTGTGAGAGCATATTTAAGACAGGGAAAAAAAACGCTGCGCCACTCAGCAGCTGGGAGGGTGAGAGGAGTGAGAAACAGCCTTGCAGGCGCCAAGGTCAGGGAAGAAGGAGGGGGAGAGGTGCTCCAGGTGCTGGAGCAGAAGTGCCCTGCGGCCTGTGGTGAGGACCATGGTGAAGAAGGATGTCCCCCTGCAGCCCATGGAGTACCACGGTGGAGCAGGTGGACCTGCACCGATGGAGACTGCGGCCTGTGGAAGACCCCTGCCGGAGCAGATTCCAGACCGGGCCTGTAGGCCATGGAGAGGAGACCATGTAGGAACAGGTGACCCGGCAGGAGCTGCTGCCTGTGGGAGACCCAGGTTGGAGCAAGTTGCTCCGGAGGTATGGACCCCGTGGTACGGACCCATATCTGGAGCAGTTCTTGAAGAGCTGCTGCCTGTGGACAGCCCACGCCGGATCAGTTCGGCAAGGACTGCATCCCGTGGGTGGGACCCCACGACACAGGGGATGAGAGTGACCGAGAAGGAGCGGCAGACAAGAAACGCTATAGACTGACCATAACCCCCATTCCCCCATTCCCCTGCACCGCTCGGGGGGGAGGAGGTGGAAGAGGGTGGATGGGGGGGAAGGTGCTTTTAGTTTCTTTCCTTTGTTTCTCACTTCTCTAGCTTGTTAGTAATAAGCAATAAATCTTACTAACTCCCTATGCTGAGTCTGTTTTGCCCATCATGATAATTACTGGGTGATCTCCTCATCCTTATCTCAACCCTTGAGCCCTTTTCATCGTATTTTCTCTCGGTTCCTCTTTGAGGAGGCAGAGTGAGAGAGCAGTTGTGGTGGAGCTCGGCTGCCCACCTGAGTATAACCATCACAAAGTGGAAAAACACTACCACCTGCTGTTCCTGCCAAGCTGTTTTCCTAAAACTTGGCCCCCGGTCTGTACTAGTGTGTGGGGTTATTACTCCCCTATGGCAGGACTTGACATTTCCGTTGGTTGAATGTCATGAGGTTCTCATCTGCCCATTTTTCCAGCCTGCCCAGGTCTCTCTGAATGGCAGCACACCCACCTGGTCTATCAGCCACTCATACCAGTTTTTTATTATCTGCAGCCTTGCTGAGAGTGCACCCTGTCCCATCACCCAGGTCATTAATGAATAATGTACTGCTAAACAGTACTGATCCCTGCCTTGACCCCTGGAATAGCTCACTAGGGACTGGCCTCCAGCTGGGCTTTGTACTGCTAATCACAACCCTTTGAGCCTGGCAGTTCAGCCAGTTTTCCATCTGTCTTATCTAGATTCAACTCTAGGGGGTCTTTGGCTTTCCTAACCCCATCCTGACAACGTACATTGGACAATGTATTTATAAACCTTCTGGTTCACCTGTCCCTGTTTCCACCTCTTGTGAAATTCCTTTTTAAGTCTGAGTTCAGTTAGGAGCTCCCTTTTCATTCCAGCCTTCCCTGCTTCTTCCCCTCTCAGTGCATCTGGGGGGGGGTTGGGCTCTGGTACCTGCAGGGTTTTGGAATAGTTCCAGTCTACCTGTTCACCAGCCCTGGTGCTGCACAGCCTGCTGACCCCATCCTGCAGCTCCCTTACTTGTCACAGGCCCTCCCTAGGCTCATTTGCCCTGGCCCAGCCTTGGCAAGAGGCTGCAGGCACCCCGCAGACCCTAGCCTCAGAGCTGCATCTGCCCTTGGGAGCTCTCGCTGGGCTGGTGTCTCTGATGTGATGGGGAAAGACAGCCCTGGAGGGGTGGGGACCGTGCCCTGCTATGCATCACCACCACTGCCTGCCACTCAAACACCACCCCCAGAAGAGTTTCTGGCCTGTTTCTGCACTATACCCAGGAGTTGTATGCCTCCTTGTACCTGCTGGCAAGGTATTTGTCCCTCACCATTGAGGAGCCAGCTGAAAACAAAAAGCTCAAAGCTCCCTTTGAGTAGGAACTGCTGATAGAGCTGGTGAGAGGCTGCTAGATCTTGCTAGCAGGCAACAGCGGCTGCAGAAACCCTTCCCCAGCAGCAGCAGCAGCCACACTGAGGCCCCCAAACAGCTCCCAGGAGAAGTTCCTAGAAGATCTTGAAGCAAAGCCCAGAAACTGCTGTGCAAACTGCTGTGTGTTGGCTGCCTCTGCTAGCTGTGCTCTCCTCCAGGCCTCTGCAGCACTCAGGGTTTTAGACTGTGCTTCAATGCAGAAAAATGGCCGAGGGATTTCTTGCAGATGCAGATTCAGTATGAAGGATGAAACTAGGTTCAGGTTAGTAACAAGTAAATGGAAATTGCAGTATTGCAAGATGGGTGAGTAGAATCATTTAGGGTGAGAGAAACTTTGTAGAAGGAATTGTAAGTGCTAACATGAACCGGATAAAAGCAAAACACTGGTGTGCAAAGACTTCTTAAAGACTTGGTAAATTCTGATAACTAAGATACATATGGGTTTTTAGTTTTTACTGCCTCCAAAACAAGAAGTGGCCACTGGATGAGAAAGCGTTTTAGAGAATTTCTATTTTGGTCTGTTAAGATGATATTAAAATTTGATGATGTTAAAGTACTAAAATTATTGGATTTTGCTCCATGTTCATAAGGCCTTCTTCAATCAATAAAGCTTATAAAACATCTCTATTGAAATCAAGAGACTTTGGAACAAGCCCTGCACATTCAAGTTGTTAATATCAAACACATTTCTATTCAAAGTGCCTTCCTGCATCCTCGCAAATGTTACTGGAAAAGAATTATGTAAACACAGAAAGGACCTGTTGGACTTTTAAAATTCTAAAAATCTGGAGAATAAACCATACCCACTCACATAGAAAGAATTAGTACCCATGTAGTGATTTTGGTGCTCTTTTTTATACACCAAAAACAAACTTCTTGAGGAAAATATAGATGTTCTATGTTTAACACAGGAAGCAGTTTCCAGTTTGTCTACTAGGTTAAATGACTCTCTGTTACCAAATGATTTATCTTCAGAGAGGAAAGTAGGATAATCAAGCCATAGCCACTCTTGTTTCTTTTCTTACTGAGAAATACACTTCCCAGAGCTTGAGTCACAACCATAGTCCTTTTTTTTGAGCCTTTTCCAGTTAGTCAGCATCCTTTTCAGTGTGTTGACATCAGTTAGTTGCAATACTCAAGTAATGGCCTATTTATAATTTTCTTACTGCCTCTAAATGCCACATTAGCTTTATTTTTTTTATTTTATATTTTCAGAATTGCACTGGTGACTTTGTTCAGTTTTATATATTTTTAAAATCAGCTTAATGCACTAGACCATGTAAAGAATTTGTCCTTTAGGTGAAATGGAATATTTGGAAATAGTCCTTCTAACTACAGAAAATGCATGCAGAAAATGAGTAGCAAAGCTACTTGAAATGTTAATGATCTTATTTTAAAAGTATTTGTGAAATGTCCAAAGATCATACAAGGCTCATACACTTGTATATGTGCATATATATAAGGTAATATATGTAATTTTGTTACTACATATTTTTGAAGTGGTACTCTATTTTACCAGTCACAATGGCTTTACATAAAATTTTAAGCTTCAGATTCTGTCTGCTTTTGTGCACTCTTTAATAAGAGCTAGCTCCTATAAATCAGCCTGAACTGGGCAAAACCATGTGAAAGAAGGTAAATGCAAGTTTTATAGTGGTAAGTTATTTTTTTCTAGGGTTTTTAAGCTAGGTATCTTCATATACTGAAACTGATTGGATCATAAAAATAGAATAAAGAGACACATTTGAAAATTTTTTACAATCTGCATGACCAATCACTAACATAACTTTATTTGAAAACTTCTTCTTGACTTTGCTATATTTATAGGACAGAAAAATCAGAATCCAACTCATACATATGAATGAAAGCACACATTTTTACATGGTTACACATTCAAACCTACACATCATTGTCTGTTGATTGGAATGTTTTATAACTACATTTTACAATGTATGTGCCAGAGAAAATTGTTGATACCTTTTTTTAAACACCATAGACATCAAAAAGGTGCATATAAACAATAGAGCATTTTGCAAGGATAGAGTAGACGCTCTTCCAGAATTCATCTTTGCAAGCAACTTCAAGCAGAGGCTTCAGGTATAACATACAGATATATTCAGACTTGCTCTTGTTGCCTCTGTGTGGTCATGCTAACTTTCAAGCTGGGCAATGGTAAGTGTATGAAGAACTGAGATAAAGAGTACACTCTTTGTAGTTTCTCTCTTCACTTTGAGGCTGTGATTTAGTGATCACCTTAAACCAGTCTAAGCTGCCACGGCTGCAAAAAAGTGACATTCAGGAATGTATTTGAAGGTGGGTGAAGGAGGAGTGTGCACTGCTCCTTCCACTGGCAGCATCATTTCAGGTGTTCTTAAACCAACAGTGAAACCATCCACTAGGGGTGTATAGGAAAGGTTGCGGGAGTCCAGTGTTTAAAATCCCATAACAGAACTGATTGTTGTTAATGCAGACACAACGTCATCTTCAGAACAGGAACGTTTTGTGTAGGTGTTGTAATTTCCATCTCCCCTCTTGCAATTCAAAGCTATTAGAGATTATTAGATTGATTCCAGATGATCAGGAGATAGAACTGATTTACAGCTCTGTTCCACAATATACTGAGTGGAAAAGAGTTACATCAGGTTCATTCGAAGTTTTACTCCATTTTTATTCATCCTTGTAAATGTTCACTTGTTTTTCTTTCAATATGCTGAACAACCTATTTGCTCAATATATTGCTAATATGATTGACTAGATATTTCTGATATGAAATAATTTCTGGGAAAGTATACTGGTTAGTCCGTAATACATTTTGTATTACTGTTCTCTTGAAGTACTCTTCAAGTAGTTCTCAGAAGGGAAACCATCACTTAAGTCATTTGTCCAATCTGGCTATAAATCAGTGAGGACTGCACTGCAGAAAATATTCCTTTATTGGCAGGCACTTGGATGGGATGACCTAATTGCTTTTTCCATCTCCAGTATGGAGGTGTCTAAGATTTACTGCAATCTTAATATAAATTCAAGGCTATGGATATGTTTTTTATAACTTATTGTCAAGTCAATGACAAAAAAAGGCCAACATCAGAACAAGATAGCTTTATTAAGTCAGGATATTAAAATATGTCAGTCCAAGTTTATGGTAAAATTTCAGTAGGAAGCATTTGAAAATGAGATATATTCTCATCTCTGTTCTTTTCTAATATATTAAGCTAATTAATTCTGTTACAGAGAAAAAATGTTTTTCCTATCAATTCAAAAGATGTCTTAAAAAGGAAATTTTAATTTCAGGATGATGTTAAAACAACGTCATTGCTAATCTTTCTGGATCATATTGCAGATAACCACAATCCTGTTGTGACAAAGGATTAAGAGTAGGAGACAGAAAGAGTACAGGCCAGAATAAGAATATACTGGTAGACTTGTTCAAATGTGTAGTCTGACTGCTCCTATTTGTGGTTGTTTTACTCAGGTGGACAGCTGAACTTCATTGCACTGCTCTCTCACTCTCCCTCAAAGGGAGGGAGAAATGGGGAGAAAAAACTGTGGAGAAAATGCAATGGAAAGGGCTCAAGGGTTGAGATAAGGACAGGGAGATCACTCAACAATTATCATGACAGGCAAAACAGACTCAGCATAGGGAGATTAGTATAATTTATCACTTATTACTAACAGGGTAGAGCAGTGAGAAATAAACGAAGCAAAAAAATACAAACTAAAACCACTTTGCTCCCATCCATAGTCTTCTATGTCCTCCCCTTGAACTGCACAGGGCTGCAGCGTGGAGATCTGCTCCAGGTGGGACCCATGGGCTGCAGGGGGACAGCCTGCTCCACCAGGGGCCTCTTCAAAGGCCACAGGGGAACTTCTGCTCCGTGCCTAGAGCACCTCCTGTCCTCCTCCTGCACTGACCTTGGGGTCTGCAGGGCTGGTTCTCACTCCTTGCTCTCCCAGCTGCTGTTGCCCAGCAGTTTTTCTTAATTTTTTATATTAATCCCCCCACCCCCCCCACCCCCCTTGCTTAAATCTGCTCTCACAGAGGTGCAAACAACATCACTTTTTGGGTTGGCTTTGGCCAGCAGTGGGTCCCATTGGAGCTGGCTGAAACTGGCCCTTATCTGACATGGGGCAGCTTCTGGATTCTTCTCACAGAGGCCACCTCTGCAGCCCCCCCCCCCCCCCACCAAAACCTTGCTATGTCAAACCCAATACACTAATTTAATAGTTCCCTCGTCCTAAGATTTTTAAACCTCAGTAATAACTCTTTTCTCAACCTGAAAACTCCCAACTTTTACTCTAATGGCTCAATGCCTACCTTTCACCTAAACCTCCCTGGAATCCATAAATAAGTCAGGCACAAATTTAATTTCCTGAAAGACTTTTCTGATATTGTGAGGCAAAGTAAACCATATTCTTAGGTAGACAGTACATCACTGTTAAAAAACATGAACAAAAGTGCGGGAAGCATATACATAGACACACACAGCACTGAGAAGGCTTTCAGGAATGCTGGTGCTATAATAACAGGAAATATCACTGAAAGGTTACTAAGATGCTTAAAGGACAGCTCAAGAACAATAAAGGAACAAAAAAGGTGTGAGAGTAACCCCAGATAGGGCAAGGAGGGTCACTCCATAGGAGTGAGAAGGAAGACTGGGTAGGACCACAGAGTAGATTGTACCAGACAATGGAGGAAAAAAAAAAGAAGTCTGTAATCCAGACACTAAAAATGGAAATTGCAATAACATCTATTCTCCAGATCCTGCTAAAGATGTAGAAAGGGAAACAGCACTGGGGGAACATAGTTGCCACCTATGAACCCAGCTGTAATTTTTCAGGACTAATTGGTGGGAGAAGACAGTCTGCAGGCACAAACAAGTGTCTGCTGTGTCCTTGGCTCAACCTCGCTCCTACTGTACATGCAAGCTGTGCATCTAGTATGAGTCAGTACTGATGTGGCCCTTCTGGAATCCAGATCTTTTCAGTGGGTGATTGTGATGGTTTTACTCGGGTGGGCAGCCGAGTTCCACCACAACCGCTCTCTCACTCCCCCTCCTCAAAGAGGAGCGAGGAGAAAATACGATGAAAAGGGCTCAAGGGTTGAGATAAGGACTAGGAGATCACGCAATAATTATCGTGACGGGCAAAACAGACTCAGCATAGAGAGCAAGTAAGCTTTATTGCTTATTACTAACAAGCTAGAGAAGTGAGAAACAAAGGAAAGAAACCAAAAGCACCTTCCCCCCCCCCCCCCCATCCACCCTCTTCCACCTCCTCCCCCCGAGCGGCGCAGGGGAACGGGGGAATGGGGGTTATGGTCAGTCTACAGCACTTCTCTGCCGCTCCTTCTCGGTCACTCTTGTCCCCTGTGCTGTGGGGTCCCACCCACGGGATGCAGTCCTTGCCGAACTGATCCGGCGTGGGCTGTCCACAGGCAGCAGCTCTTCAAGAACTGCTCCAGATATGGGCCTGTACCACGGGGTCCATCCCTTTGGAGCAAACTGCTCCAACCTGGGTCCCCCACGGGCAGCAGCTCCTGCCGGGTCACCTGCTCCTGCGTGGTCTCCTCTCCATGGGCTGCAGGTCCGGCCCGGAATCTGCTCCGGCAGGGGTCTTCCACAGGCTGCAGTCTCCTTCGGGGCACAGGCTCCACCGTGGTCTCCTCCACGGGCTGCAGCGTGGAACCCTGCTCCACCGTGGTACTCCATGGGCTGCAGGGGGACATCCTGCTTCACCATGGTCCTCACCACAGGCCGCAGGGCACTTCTGCTCCGGCGCCTGGAGCACCTCTCCCCCTCTTTCTTCCCTGACCTTGGCGCCTGCAAGGCTGTTTCTCACTCCTCTCACCCTCCCAGCTGCTGAGTGGCGCAGCGTTTTTTTTCCCTGTCTTAAATATGCTCTCACAGAGGCACAAAACAACATCGCTTATTGGCTCAGCTCTGGTCAGCTGTGGGGCCCTTACCAAACATGGGGCAGCTTCTAGATCCTTCTCACAGAAGCCACCACTACGGCCCCCCCTGCTACCAAAACCTTACCACGTAAACCCACTACAGTGATAGATCAGACCACTGAAATTATCCAGTCTACTGTCTATAGGACCAATGTCCTGAAACTGCAACTTGTCACACTTCTGACGTAATCACATTCCCTATTGTCTCTGCCACGCAACAGAAAAATATATTTAACTGCCATTTTGCTGTACCCTTCTTAAGGATGAGATCTCGAAGTGCATTCTCATTTGCATTCGTCAGCAGATGCCACAGTTACGGAATTAATGTAATGGCTATGGTGTTTATTTGTGCTCATATTCTGCAGCTGCTGTGAAGAGTTTTCTCATGCTTTGCCTCTGGTTGACAGTTTGGATAGTCCTTCTGAGCTTCCTTTAGCCGTGCCTGTCAGATAGCCCTTCTGAGCCTCTTTTGATATCTACTGATTAAAATACAAATAATCTCCAGCCAAGCCACTGAAGCCACCCCAAAATATTGACATCTCTTCATATTCTAACTCTCACTGTAGTACTTTGTGACTTTTTTTTTTTTTTTTTTTTTTTTTCCATACAAAGTTGATAATTTGTCTTTTTTGATTTGTCACCTGCAACAGGCCAGGTAGTCATTGCAGTAAGAGACATTGTAAGCATGCCCACAGATGCAGTGTCACTGACTAGAGCCGCCTGAAGGAAGAGAGTTCAAGCATCCCTTCTCCAAAACAACCTCTGAAGGCAATGTGTATATGGATAGCAACAGCAGGCGGACTTGGTAGTGTATTCAGTGTCCATGGAGCCCATGGACTTTAGGGAGCTTACTAGTGCCTAAAACGTCTTCCTTTATTTCTTGGGAGGGAATGGCTGATTGCTTCAAGCATTAAGATTCCGCAAGCACTCTTCAGAGAAGGAGTGTTTTCAGAGCTATGCATTGACTAGAGGCACTTGACTCTAGTGAGGCTATGAGTTTTTGTCTGCCAGACAGCAGACAACTGGGCATAATAACAGGGAATGTCACATCCTTGCATGAGTTGGCACAGATGTAATGTCAACATGGTTGGCAAAAAAGAATTTGAGTCTAGGAGGCGATTGTTTGTAGGAATGGTCTGGGAAGAAGGGTGGAATCTGATGGATAGAATCATTTTCCTTGGGCAAATGAGGAGAATAGTGGATTTGGGATGTCTGGCAATTCAAATGGCTAGTGTCAGAGAGAACTGGAACACGAAAGGCAAAAAAATACAACTTCATTCTGTGACTTGCATTTGTAATTATTGATGTATACAGAGATGAAAGGAACGTGGTGAAGTGTGATCTCTATAAAGGCAATGATGAGGAAAAATAATCTCTCTCTCAAACTATTGTATTTGTAGGTTAAAACATAATTATTTGTAATAAATGCCTTATATTACTAACTTTCAGAGAAATTTAAGGCCAAATTCACATCTCAGTGAAGTCAATGGCAAAAATCGTAGGTCAAATCAGTCCAAAGATGCTACAAATAGAATATAAAACACTGCTAAAGGAAAAAAAAAATCATTTTAGCTTTATATAAATAGCCAAAAATAAGTAGATTAACTATAGGAAAAGTATTTTTCCCGCCTTCATCCCTGCACTTTCCACCATTATTCAAATGCCCACATCCCTTGAAGACTTCAGAACTGGCTGCCCATTTGTGAATGCCTCATTAGCTATTCATCATAGTCACAAGTGCTGGCCAAATGTTTTTCTTGGACTACCAATGTGCAACAGTCTTTTTTAATGCAGTTGTTGCTTCCATTATGTTATTTCCTCACTGTTGGCTGCTGTTCCATGATTCAGACTTTTTACTTTTGATAATTTGTTTCAGGTCACAGTGTTCATTGGCTTTGCTCTTCCAGAAGACCAACATTAGGGAGGTGAATAGATATGATCACTGGCATGGAAGATGGAAGACACACTTTCATATTTGCAAGAATGCAACTGCAGAGAAAAACATCCTACATTCATAAAATAGCAAGTCAGGAGAGACCAGTATGACTAGTTTATTTCATCTGACATAGCCTATAGGTTTCTGGTACGTTTTATAAAGAAGCATCAGAACTCAACATTGTCCATGAAAATGAAGACACTACTTGATGTTTCAATGCTTATTTTGATAACAGAAGTATCTGGGAAACTTCTGCCTAAGAACCCACCTATATTGTAATGGTTGTGGTTCCTCTAGACAAACAAATTTAGTGGAGAAATGAGAGTGGTTGTCAGACATAAGATCACTCACTAGTTAGGTGAGTTCTGACAGGTGTTTGACTTGTTTGCAGGAGGAAGGACATTGCTCAATTTGTGTATTTTCTAAAGCCACTTGTTTTTTTCACAATAAAAAAGGAAGAACATCAGCTCCACCACCAAAAGGTCGGTCATGGTTCATAGCTGATTGTTCCAATCAAAGAAATTGTTTTTACATGTATGCTATGTGTTACAGTGATGGTAGGATCTCCACTCTTTTCAGGTAATGGTTGAAATATAAGCCTGTGCTCATACATTGTCTGCCTTTTGATGCCTTGACAGACTTGCTATTGCCATCTTTCAGCCCAAGAGAAATCTTTTTCTTGTGTATAATTTCCTGCTAAGGCTGGGAGAAACTTGTTTCTCTATGAAGCTATGGCAGAACCTGGGAAGTTGTTTCTGGTGGAAGCTGGTGGGCTGCAGAGCTGAAGACACTCAGTCCATCTGCCCTCTCATATCTTGCCTCTTTTCTATGAGTTTGGCAGGGACCCTTTTGCTTTCAGGTTGAAGTATTTAGTTTCTCTATGTCTGAACTTGCATAACGACAGTGACAGAAAGTCTGTGGAGTCTCCACAGGTTTAGTCTTGGATTTAAAGCTTCCACATCTTCCCTACCCCACTCCCTATCCCAAGGATGAAAGTGACCATGCAGATCATTTCCTTAGATGAAAAGTTTGTGTTTCCTCTGTCTGCCGCACTTGGGGTATAGCTGGCAGTAGTGCCAACTCTAACAGAGTGATTAAATCTTTAGTCTGTACTATGCTTAGCAGGATAAGTGTGTTTTCTTACAGTTTGTTCCCAAGCAAATAAATTTTTCATTGACAGTACTGTCTACTTAAGGGCTGGCCTTAAGATCTCACTATGTGTGTCTCACTATGAGTTGTGATGTGTTGGACATTCCCCATGAACTCCAGCAATTTTCAACTGGGATTAGAGGATATTTGTGAAACCAGGAGATGGTACAGTCTAACCTGAGGTAAGCATCTTCAAAAAGAAGCTAAGTGTAGTAGGTGAATTAGGTTTACATCTCATACCACAGGCAGTTAAATGATAAAAGGCTTTAAAGGTCAGATTCCTATATGAAATATATTGCATATTCATGTAATATATGTGTAACTCAGTACTAGGGGAAAGAGTCCTGTAACTCTAGAGTTCCAAGTATTGCCTGTCTTTTTTTCACACATAATGGGCCTACCAACTTCCAGAATTTCCATGTAGAACATGGATGCTCCTGTGACGTAAAATGAATTTGAAACCTTGCCATGCATATGCACCTTGGTTGAGTATTCTGTGTATCCTATAGCCAGAGAACTGTCATAAATCAGAGAAAAACCTGTAGTCCCTTAGGACAGCAGTTCTTCTGGCCAACCTGGCTAAACACTGCAAGTGTTCAACACAAGTTGAAATAAAATACTGTGTACTCAATACTGTGAAATAAAATACTGAGTGTACTGAGTTAATTCTGGCAGATAAATGAAAAAATTTTGGTCTTTGACTTGAGATTTATGAGTAGATTTGCAATGATTGCAGCCTTAACAGGCTTCTTAATGTACTATATAAATTTATATACAACTATATAAATTTGAATATCATCAGTCTTGACCTTGTGAATCTGAGGGTATGAAAAGGCAAACAGAGGTGGTAAGAATCAGCTGAGGGGCTTGCTTCCTAACTTGCATATATAAAATCTTTTAGGTCAGAAAAATGAGGGACAGAGGAAAGACTAAGCTGTTATCCAGAGAGGACATACAAAGCTCTCTGATATTTAGTCGTGTTTTTTCTTTCTTTTTTTTTTTTTTTTAAGAACATAATGTTATTCTGAGCTGTTACACACTAGTAGCTGTGACAGCCACTGACTGGGCTCATGGAAGGGACAAATAACAAAAAACCCATCTAGATATCTTAGTTAAATATTCAGTGCAGCTGACATTTCATTCAGGTGAAATTAAACCGTCAGCTAAATGACCCATTTGGACCAGTGGGTAAAGGTTATACTGGAATTTTACAATTTATTACACAGCAAGTCAATAAGGTGAATTAGAAAATACCCTGAGCTTTGGTTATTGGAGAAATATCATTGCTGTTAGATAAATGGACAAATTTATTCAAAAAATTATTTAAAGCTTCTCTATTTCTGTGGCAGTCACCTGAAGGTTAACCCACTAAAGTGGAAATGCCTTAAGATGGGCAGACATAGATGTCTTGACAAGAAGTATATATGTTGTGGCCTCTGATAAGCTTTTATGGAGGAAGCTGATTAAATTTGTCTGAGCTCTTTTGAGGAGGAATCCTTGTGAGGAGAATTCTGTCCTAATACAGAAGTTGCTTTCAGAGATGAGCCTTTGTGAGATCTCAGCTATGGCATGAATAAAGCTGAACTCACACTGATTTTATGTTAAAGTACCATGATTTTTTAAAACTGCTTCCACTAGTAAGAATGACTTCTTTTGCACTTAGCAAAATGCCAAAACCATTCATTTCATTTTATGCATTCTGTTGTGCCTTAAACTGTTGTAAATACCATCACGTGAAGTAAAGGAGTAACTTGTCTATTTCAGAGATGAAAAATAAGCACAATATTTCAGTTGAGGACTTCTGAGTAGAACAGAAGATTTACTTCACGTCTTACCATTGACTCCTGCTCAAGAATCTCATAATTTTGTTTTCCTTTTTTTTTTTTTTTTTTTTTTTTTTTTTTTTTCAGCATGACGACATTAGGTTATGTTTAGATTGTGCCTGTTTAGACTGCTGTTAAGCCAGTTGTTCCCCACCTAGTTGCTTGTTAATACAGAAATGTCGAAACTAGCACTTGTTTTTATTAAATTGCATCTAACTTTTTACAGACCCCTTCTCCAATGTGTCAGAATTTTGAGTTCTAACCCTATCACTCAAAGCTCCTTTAGCTGCTGATGTTCTTATTTACGTCTTGACCTGTCATTAAGATAAAGATATTGACCAGTATTGGAACCATACCATAATTCCACTGAATACATATTCTCACTTTGATACTTCATGTTGAATACCATCTTCAGTCTGAATACCATTTTCAAATAAGTTTTGCAATAGCCTGTGATGGTATAACCTAGGCCACATTCCCCTATTTCTCTTCCAAGACTATTCCCCTACCTCACTTCAGGAAGGCAATGTCAAAAGTCTTATGAAAGCTGAGATACATGTATTGCATTCTCCTATCTCCAGTGTCACTTAGAGAAATTTATTGGTTGATTGAAACATAACACACCCATGTTATTCATATAAGTAATATATGAAGGTAACCTGCTAAAATGACAGTGATTAACACTACTTAAAATGGCCTCTGCATGACTTTTTTTTTTTTTTTTGATCATGTTAGCATAGTGCTGTTCATCCGATTCTGCTTAAATATGACTGTGAATTTTGCTCCTGGAAGGAGCTTTCCTGTCCATACTATTTTTGACTACTCAGTTCTCATGAGTTCTTTTTACTAACAAGAAGTATAGAGAAGTATTCCCTGTATAGAGGAAATGGTTACCTCACAGTTGCTCTTCTATTTTTTTTTTTTTTTGACATTCCCAAATCAATCTCACTTTGTGAGCTACTTAAAAAATTAATCTCTCTCTTTTTCTTTTCCTCCATTCAAAAGAACAATACAAATCACTAAACAATTAGACCACTAGGTTAGCCCCTGCAGGCCCTTATTTTTTAAAGGTCTTGTTTTCATATCAGTGAAATGCAAAGATGTATTGCACTTGGCACATGCAGAGACAATGGAAAATAACATTTCCTTAAGAATAACTTTCCTGTACTTCAGTACAGTCTTCCCCTCAGCTGACTGAAGGGCAATGCAGCGACAATTTAGGAAAATAAAGAAATAAATGCTCAACAATAGTGATTACTAAAATATCCCTGCAAAAAAACAAGAGTTCATGTAAATTAACTTGAAAAGGAAAATGCTGATTTTCACACTGTATTTGACATTTATGAATTATACACAGTTTGTTGCAAAAACTTGGTAGCCACATGATTTTAGTTTTGTTTGCAAAGTGTTTGGGGATACCTTATATGAACATTTCTGAACAAAATTAAGCTGCTCTGAAGCACAGTGGAATTGCACATTTATTTTGAGCTTTTAAAACAGATAACGATCAAATGAACCCTGGTAATAAAACAGACAAAACTCTGAAAAACAATTCTTTTAACATCTGCAATATCTGATTAAAACATTGTGGATGTTTGTGGTACGTCTTCTAGAAGAAGCACAGAATATTCATCCATGTATGAAAAACACAATGTTGACCAAATTTATCATGCAAAACTTTCTCATCTCTTTCCCGGGACTATTGTAATAGTATAACAAATGGTAGCTCTGTTCAGGCTCTGTAGAAAAGGAAGTTTCCCTTAGTGCTGTAAGACATTGAAGGCATGTTGCCACAGTAAGGGGAAGTATTTGCAAGTCTGCTGTGAGGTATTAAATGTGCTCTGATTTATTATAAATATATTAGGGATTCTGAAATTCCATTGACAGAATAGAGAATCTCTTCCTGAAACATAATCTCTCCAGTGTTAGTTTTCTTTTGTATATTATATATACGTATATTTCTTTTGTATATTATATATATATACATATTATATAATGTGCCTGATGTGAGACAGAGAAAGAAACATTTTCTTTGGTTGTATCTTAGATTAAGGGTTTGGATATTTTTATATTACTATTAGTCTTTTTTTTTTTAACCACGGTCCTTTCCTCTGTGATAATTTGTCTGTCTAAATTCCTTCTCCATCACATAGGAAAGTCGCCTGCAAAGACTAGTGTAGACTAATTGTAATTTCTTTGTTTCCTGACAAAAAGCCAGCACTTCTATTAAAATGGTCGTGCTGTATAGGTTAACTATTCATGACATTCAAGAAGCGTTGGCTAAACCTGTACTAGTAAGCTTGCACTAGCCAAGGACAGTTTTCTGCCACAGGGCTATTCGAAACTGTCTGGTCAAGTCCCTCCTCTTAAACTGTCTTACCCTACAGAACAGGTGGCTGTGCCCAGGTGTTTACTGAGAAAGAACCTGGGCCCAAGCCAGCTCCCTGGCTGTGCCCAGCACACATCTGAGCTGTGGCTTGTCTGGCCAAAACCTGCTGGGAGCCACGCAGGAGATTAAGTTCTTGTGTCTGGAAACATTCCCTGGCACTGCTCATTTCACTTGTATAAATGTAGCCATGATGTCTAACTTGAGCACATGCTAAGTAGAGCCATCAGGACAGCAAAAGTTACATTTAAAAAATCAGATTCTGTTTTTAAATTAATATTTAAAGGATAGTGATTTATAAACATACAAAATTGGGATTCAGTTTATTTGCATACAAAATTAAAAGGTATCAATTACTCTAAGTGCTGTACATACACAGCTGTTGTAACATGGTTGCTGCATGTAGGATTAAAAATTTTGACTTGCAAAATGCTGTGAATTGTGACACCATAGTGCCTGTTCAAACTTGCACCCCTCCCTGGTCCCCGACAAAGCTGCTGACTGCAGTGGGCAGCAACTCACAGGGTTGGACTGGCTGGTGTAGTTGTACTTTCTCTTCTTTGTCTCCTTTGTTGCTGGCCCAGGATCCCATGTTAGCCCCAGGGTCACCAGCCACTGCCCCAGCGACAACAGAGTAGGGCTCTTCCCCAACTGCCTACAGCCTGGCCATGTCTGGCCCACCCACCCCAGGGGGTTATGTCCTGGCCTGGCCTGAGTCAGTCCCTGTCCCCAGGGATGTGCCTGGTGCCAGGCGGGCAGTGCTACCCATTTCTCTGGCTTCCCTGCTCCTTCCTGTTGGACCGTGTCATAGCAGTTTCATCTCTGTACTCCATATCCTGCTCAAGAGCCATATACTCCAGCTCGAATCAGTAAAACATTTATCTTCACAGGGAAGTACCAAAGCAAAGCTATCTGAAACATTTTGTTGAGTATTTTACATATCTGGAATTCTAGGTAAGGATGCTCCATCTGCATTGCTGTAGGAATTAGGGAAAACACCCCCAGATACAACTTGCTGAGTGCCCCTTCTTGAATTAATGTAAATTTTTCAGCCAGTAAGATTAATTTAAGGTCTTTCCTAAGGTTTCAACTTCTCATCAAAAGCACGTACTCCATCTAAATTTTGTTCCACTCACGTCACATGGCAGGACATGTATAAGCTTTTACACCTAAGGTGAGGAATGCCATTGTGATGACTTAAGAAATCCCATTTAACAAATACATATAACAAATCTTGGAAGAGAACACCTTGAACAGTTTAGTTTTCAGAGGGAATGGAAATGCCAATTTTATCTGATGTTCTAGCTATATGTAAAATTACAGTTCTATTGTGATTAAACACATAGGAAAAATGAACAAGCCCCATCTGGAACTTTAAAAACAGGAAGGATTTGCAGAGTTAATGCAGAATATGCATAAAAAGAAAGCATAATAACTCCCCAAATAGTATATGGAATTGTGTTTTTTAAAATGATCATCAGCTACTCTTTTATTTTTAATTGTTCAAATACAGCCATAAGACAAGAAAATATAGCATGCATTTATAAAATAGAGAAGTTTTATGATCATTGGTAAGCTCATTAACATGTTAAGTAGTGCAATACATGTGTAAAATCAACTATAGTTTCTCAGATCCTAGTTCTCATAAAATTCAAACCTGTTCAGGTTACTCAAAGTAATAACACAATAAACACTTTACATTTCCTATGTAACAGAATTTAGTTTACTGCACATTCTTGAGTTAATTAGCACAAGGCTCAATGCTATTTTCAATTTATTTTCAAGATAATAATTTACCGTCAACAAACAGTAATTGTTACAGAGAAGTCCTAATTATATTAAGAATATAATATTATTTCAGCTCCTGAAGGATTCTTAATTTTAATGTATGCACATTTAAAAATTGCTCATGGATTTCATACATTCCTTATGAATAAGTCTTTATATATCATAGAATCATAGAATCATAGAATGCACTGGGTTCAAAAGGACCTTAAAGAACCTCTAGTTCCAACCACCCTGCTCCCGGCAGGGTTGTCAACCCCTACAGCAGGCTGCCCAGAGCTGCATCCAGCCTGGCTTTGAATGTCTCCAAGGATGGGGAATCCACAGCCTCTCTGGGCAACCTGTGCCAGTGCCTCACCACCCTCTGAGTGAAAAACTTTCTCCTGATATCTAACCTAAATCTCCTGTCTTAGTTTAAAACCATTCCCCCTTGTCCTATCACTACCAACATGTATAAACAGGCATTCCCCCTCCCTCCTACATGCTCCCTTCAAGTACCAGGAGGCCACAATGAGGTCTCCCTGGACCCTTCACTTCTCCAAGCTAAACAAGCCTATTTCCCTCAACCTTTCTTCATAGGAGAGATGCTCCAGCCCTCTGATAATTTTAGTGTCCCTCCTCTGAACCCATTCCAAGAACAGCACATCCTTCCTGTGCTGGGGGCCCCAGGCCTGCATGCAGCTCTCCAGGTGGGGTCTCACAAGAGCAGAGGAGGGGGGACAATCACCTCCCTCTCCCTGTTGATCACCCCTTTTTTAATGCAGCCCATGACATAGTTGGCCTTATGGGCTAAAAGTGCACACTGTTGGCTCATATCCAGCTTTTCATCCATCAGGACCCCCAAGTCCTTCTCCACGGATATATAATTATATAAATACTCCTCCATTTGTATGGTGTGAATTAAAGTGCAACAAAACACAGACAAAGGGAATAGATGATGCATTTGAAGTCAGAACATTTTAGCCCTGCTTCTGGTGAGTGAAGACAGGAAATACCATGAAAAACAGATTTTAGAGGTAATTGATATCTATCCTTCTATATGTTACTTTTTCAGTAACAGAGCTGGCAATCTTTTGTAAATCAAACTGAGATTCATTGATTTTCATAAGTTTGACTAGATATTCACAACTGTCTTTGGAAACTTTGAGGATGATAGAATTAGTTCAGGAGACATCAGAGTATAGTCCAGGACTCTGCAATGAGGGATTCTGAACAGATACACAGCATACCTGCTAAACTTCTCTGATTTTTTTTTTTTTTTTTTTTTTTTTTTTTTTTTTTCTAAAGCAGTCTAGCAGTCTACTTTATATTTTTACCAACTTGCTGGCTGGAGATTTTGTTTCATGCTCAACACCACATCTTTTTCTTTGGAAATTATACCAATTTATTCTGCACATTTGTTGAATCTGAATAAGAACAGCTGAATTGCTGTGGAAAACAGCTGGTTACAGTCCTATTTATAGCAAGTTTAACTCACTGGAAAAAAGTGATCCTGTTTTCTTTCTGCCTTTTTAGAGTAATCAAACCTAATTTCTTCATTAATCATGTTCTCTAAATCTCTAAGTGCTACTCTCACCTGGATTGTCCCAAGCTGTCCACCTTTTTCTTCAAGGATTACCCTGGAACAGACTTAGCGGAGGCCCTCCTTCTTCTGCATACACTCAAATACTCACCTGTTGTGCCCTGAGTTGGATGATCTTTAATGCAACCTAGGAAACACATGATTTTCATTCTTTTATTTGAAAAGCTTCTGTAGGTTGACCTTGGCTCGCTGCCAGCTGCTCTCTTACTCCCTCTCCTTAGCAAGACAGAGGGAGTAAATATGATCATAAAATCATTTAGGTTGGAAAAGACCTCTAAGATCATCTGGTCCAACCTTTAACCTAGTACTGACATGTCCACCATTAAGCCACGTCACTAAGCTCTACGTGTGTTTTGAAGACTTCCAGGGATGGTGACTCAACCACTTCCCTGGGCAGCCTATTCCAATACTTCACAACCATTTCAGTGAAGAAATTTTTCCTAAATCTAACCTAAACCTCCTCTGGCATGACTTGAGGCCATTTCCTCATCTTATCACTTGGTGCTTGGGAGAAGAGCCCGATCCCCACATTGCTACAGCCTCCTTTAAGGTAACTGTGGAGCGTGATAAGGTCTCCCCAGAGCCTCTTTTTCTCCAGTCTAAACAACCCCAGTTCCCTCAGCTACTCTTCATAAGACAACATAAAGATGGGGAGATAACTCACCAGTTACCATTACAGGCAAAACAGACTTGACTTGGGGGATTCATTTATTGTCAATTAATAACAGAATAGGGTGGTGTGAAATAAAATAAAAAACTCCTTCCTTCCTCTTGTTCCCAGGCAGGGTTGCTTCCTTCACATTTTATCACTCTTCTCTCACAGCTACCTCACAGCATTATTTTTACCCTTTCTGAAAAACATTTCCCAGAGGTGCTGCCATCTTGGCTGACAGGCCCAGCCGTGCCCTGCGGTGGGACCATTGGAGCTGTCTGGAGGTGGCTGTGTCTGGCCTCTCCTCACACAAACCACATTGCAGCACCTTCCCGCTAACACCTGGCCACATAAACTCAATACAACTTCATTTTTACTGCTGCCTCATTTCCTTTATGAACCACTAAAGCCTCTGGATCTTGCTTTACTGGTCTCTACCCCCTTTTTTCCCCTCTTCTCGTGGCTTGCAGTTAATTTTTCCTTCCTACTTGTCTTGTATTGATCTTTGCAGATCATTTCTCCATTTCAGCATTATTTTGAATTGTAATGTGATTGCAAGTCTTCCTAGTCTACTCTCACACACTCATTTTATCATTATCATTTCTACTTCAAATCTAAGTTAAAAATTAAAATAATGATTGGATTGGGTGTCACCAAATTTTTGTCAAACCTTACAGGAAATGTTCTCCAATTTGATTACTACTTTTGAGAAAAAATTTCCATCATTCTATACCCATTTCTAGGTTATTCCAGCTAAATCATATTTCCTTGCTCTTGTTATGAAAAATATATACTGGCAGTGTCAAAAGTCTTATTAAATTTGAAATGTACTGCTTTCCACCAATGCACCTAGTAATCTATGCTGCCAAAGAAGGTTACACTAACTTAGCAAGACATCTTCTGGAGTAATTAATTTTGACAGGTTTTTATTCCTCCTTTATTTCTGAGGAAGTTGCAATTTTATATTTATCTATATTTATCTATATTTATTTTTAATTCCAGATTCTTTCTGAAGGTAGGCTGTAATTACTCTATTGCTTTTTTTCATTTCTTCAAGCAGTTGTATTCTTTAATGTTCTCTCACAGTTTTCAGGAATCTTCACTATCCTTGGTGACTTCATAGCACAATAAAAATATTGATGGTAATATATTGGAAATTGAAAAGATAGGATACTAAGAATAAATTAGCTTTGTGAATCTCTAATGAAAAATAGTGAAACATTAGCATCTCTACAAGTTGGAACTACCAGGTGGATTATCACTTCAAAATAACATTTGTGCATCCAGGAAACAACTTGAAAGAAATACTAAAAAATGACAAGAAGAATCCCAACAGAAGTGCAAAGAAATTGGCCCTTCTAGCCTAGGACATCTGTGCAACAAGGCTCAGATAAAAGGGAAATGGGAGATAAAAGGAATAGGAGACAGGGAAAAGGGAATAGGAGACAGCATTGTACTCTAATACTCTTTATGTATGCATATTTTCATTGTTTACTGATGGCATCCTATGCTAATACAGATTAAAATCTCTCAGATAAGGCAAAATTTCCTATGAATACCCTCAGTGATGATGTCTCATTGCACAGATTATGATAATTTCTCAATAATCTGCCCTTTCAGGCCTGCCAGATACAATGACAAATTCAAGACTATAGTTTAAAGACGTGTAGTTTTTTTTGTTTGCATTTGTAATCTCCAGCTTCATGACCTTTTCGTGGCTTCTCTAACTGGACGACAGCACACTTGATTTCCTTTTAATGCTGTACAGCTGAAAATGAGGTGGTGGTGAAATATTTGCTTAATTTCTCTCATTTTTGATTAGTTCAACATTTTTGAACTCTTTTTTTTTTTTTTTTGTCTTTATGGACTCTAGTCAGCTGCATTGCTAATTCTATACTGTAATCCTGATTGATACTACGTGTTGACTAGCATAGGAGAAGTTCTGAGAAAGTATACAAGAAATCTAAGCAAGTTATATATGCTCTTGAGACTTAGTCTATGCTGTTCGACTTTGGCTGAGAATCTGGCCCTGAGCCACTGTACAGCTTTTGAGTTGTCTTGCAATTCTATTTTAGACACCTAGGAAATATACAGCATTTGAAGTGTATTATCCATTTGCAAGCTTACTATTTTCCTTGAACTGGCTGTTTGTGTCTGATGTGAAGATTTTTAATCTTACAACATCAGTGAAGATGTGAGAATTATGTTCCCACTTTTCTATTGTATATTTTAGAAGTTACCATCTGGAAGAGAAAGAAGCTGAAATTCACGAACAAGTCCTTTACCAGACATGATGAGGGAGGGGGTGAGAAAAGTGGCTTGAAGTTAGTGTTCTGCTTCCAGAGCTGAAAGCCAAACCTACTTCTGGCATGTCTTACAACAGCCTGAGGGATGCACTAAACAATTCTGGCTTTGTGCCTGCTAATGACTCATGTAAGCATTCTTATCACAAAGGGACTTCAGCAGAAGCCAAAGACCAGACCTTATTTGTGTATCTGTGTGAGTGATAGCAGAAGGGAACGAAGCAATTCTTCATCTTCTTTTTCTATAGGTAAATGCTTATCTTGTTCTTCTTTAATGAAATACCTTGTATGGGAAGCAACTAGGCATCAGTTATTCTTAAAATATCTTTGGAGTTGTAAACAACTTACATATGCAAGTCTTCTGCAAATGAATCTGTGAGAGTTGAGCAGAGCATATCATTTTGGAAAGAATGTGGACTTTTTCTAAATAGGAACTATTAAGCTTTAAGCCATAAACCCTTAAAACTCCTTCACTTTAGAATGTGTTGGATATTGTCTTTTCCAAAAGAATGGGAGTTGAAAAAAATGAGCAACTTTGCTAGACTTATGCAATATTTTGTGTTATCATGTTGAGTATGAAAAACCTGACACATCATCTGGAGCTAAGGAAAACTAGCAGTATATACAGAACACTTTAGCCTGTTCTCAGAACTACATTTCTGAAGCAAGATAGGACAGTATTGCCTAGAACGTGGGTTTTAAAACTTGAAGATAGGCTCAAGACAATATTAGTTGTGTATGGCAAATAAATATAAATATAGCGTGAATATGGTGACTTTTTGTGATTCTATTACTAATTTAAGTTCAAAATTGGAGTCTAACAGCTTGTTTCTATATTATTTTGTTAAAGTAACTCACTATAATCTAGACTATAAAAGAATACCTTTTTATTTATTTATTTTTGAAACACAGGCCCCATATTTACTTTATTTTATTTATTTATTTATTTATTTATTTTTTCAGGTTGTTTTAATCAGAAGAAGCTGTAAAGTCAGCTTCTTCCTATTATAACCACGATTTTAGTTTCTGAGAGAACAATTTTCATTAAATTCTTATTTTCCTTGAAGGAAAATGGAATGTTGACAGTAAATATAGGTTAATGCTTATTAATTTTAGTAGTGAATGAGAAGTAAATATGGGGCTGATTGCTGTATAGATTTTTTCCAATCACTTATTTTTTCCAACCACTTATTTTTATACTTTTTTTTTTTTTTTTAAGATGAACATCAATTTCTATCTCATATAAAGTATAGACTATTTCTTTTGTTGCTTAACAAAAGCAAAGCATTTCTACTTTATTGCAATGACCTCTGACTGGGATAAGTTGAATGACTCCAAGGAAAACCATGGGTCTTCATTTTCCAAGACCTTGAAGGAAGTTTTTTTTTTTGAGGCAGAATTAATGCAAGTCTCAAGCTACAGGAACAGAGGGAAGGCAATGCTGTCTCATCTTTTGAGTCAGAAAGTTGCATGAGAAGAGGAGGATATTATGGAAGCCAAGACTTGGGGAGTGAAAGTCATTCCAGTCCTTGACAAGCTTCTGTGAACCTCTGGGAAGCTAACAAAGGTGAATTTTTGTGCCAGCAGACCATTATGTACTGGCTCAGGGTTGCAGTTCTGTCTGTATTGTCTACCTCTATAGTCTGCCAGTGTGTGTTTGAAGACTTTTTTTTTTTTTTTTTTTTTTTTTTTTCTATTTTCCTGCTTGCTTTTTAAATAGCCCATGAAAAGGCATCATATGCAAGCCTTATCATTTTTTTTGGCTGTGAAAGTAAGTAAATGGCTGTGAGTATATACATTACGTCAACAGAGAGCTGCCCTCAGTTTTGCACAGTCCTGTAGATTGTACTATTAAGAGAACACAAATTGGTACTAATGCTTAAGATGCATCTGGACAGATGAAGGTTGCCAAATGTAATTTTCAATAAATAAAAAAATTGTCAGTGTGCTGATCAAGAATACTATGTATTTTCTGGAGGTGAAAGATGACCCCAGTTCCACATCACATAAGACATATTGAGAAGAAAAATTCAAACTTGGACCTAAGGTCACAGTATAGACATTTGCTTTTAGGCTTTTAACATTTAAACACCTCCAAATGACATTTAAAAAAGATTTAAATCAGTCTTCAGTGCTGACTTGCAGAAACTTCTTCATACGCTATAGATTCTTTGAATTGATATATTAAACTTCTGTTCCACTTTTAACCAAATGTTCTTCATGTTGTGATCTAGTTTTAGCCAGATGCCTTACTACATTGGCAGTTTAGTTTTATGTTAGTGATGATAGGTTATAAAGACTTTGCAATGTGAATGAAAGAAGGAATTGGGAAAACGTAGTTTGGAGGTGAAAGAAGGGAAATTCTCCCCTACAGGAGTTATATTACTTTTATTAGGATAACAAAACCAAAAAAAACTTTATTTGTTTGTGCTAAAGCATGTACAAAGGACAGTAGACTTGTCCGTAGTTGCAATATTACTTGTGGTAGTTGCAGTGTTTTATCTGTAACCAGAAATAAAAATAAGGAGAAAGAAATAAAGAGAAAGAAAAGTAAAATTGACTGTGTAAATAGGCCTCATGTATAGTTAGGTGTATATAGGTATATAGTTATTTGGAAGCTAGCTTTGTTAGTTTTCTAATTGTGCAAGATAAAGGACAACATGTATGATACTGATTAATAAAAAGATAAATATTTGGAACTTATATCTCTGATATTCCTAATTTTATTTCCTATGTCCATTTGATGAAATCCAAAGGTTCTGTGTTATAAAAAGAGAGAAAAGGCTTTGTCTTATAAATTATAACATAAATTTTCTGAAGGTATAAGAAGTTCACTATGTAGTTTGAATGTCATTTTACTAGATGTTTCAAGTTGTTTTTTATTGGTAGTTCTGTGGTAACTCAGCCTGCTTCATACCATTATCATTCATAAGATTTAATAAATATTCTGAAACTCTTATTTCTGGTGGGACAAAAATTTTAAATGAGAGAGCACTCTCCTTGTCTCATATATATTATGAATCCTTTTCCTGTTCCTGCTTTGCTACCTTTATTGTGGTTAATGGTTAAGATTGCTGTCTGAACACAGCAAAATAATTAATTATGAGGTTTCGCTGCCAAGGACAACCCTCCCACACACTCAAGAGCAACAATATAGGACCTGAGAAGTGGTCAAGATAAGTAATGCATGTTTGATGACTTGTGTTCCTCACAAATCTGAAAATGCTTTAGTTGAATGCTAGCAAATTATATTTCATTATATCAAGTGAGTTTATGGGATTAAATGAAATTTTTTTTTGGAAAAGGAAGCAACTCAGACATTGCCAATAATTTTTGGATACAATATAAGAAATGCTATTAGTAACTTGAAATCTGAATCAAGTAAATTTATTATATTCATTGAAAAACTTTTCTGAACCTTCATGTTATTATAATTATTTCATTTTATTATTTCATTTTATTTTTATTTTTTTTTTAGCATTTTGTTCATCTTTATTTTCTGCTGTGCACAGAAACATACTGACTGTAAAAGGGAAGGAATCTCTGAAATTTCCTGCTAATTGGCACAGTGACCAATAAAGTAATGCACTGAACTGCAGACATAGGTGATCTGTGCTCGGTAAAAATCCTTTTTTAGTAAGAGTTAGTAAGAGACAAGAGCTCTAAGGAAGGATGGCATTCTCACTCTCTGCTGCAGAGTCACTCCAGTTGGCTGAGAGATGTTCTCAGTAAGGTCTGTGAACATTTTGTGTGTCTGTGTTAAATAGGAAGTTTGTGTCTTGGTAAGTGTTAAAAAATGACAGTATATTGACCTGTTAGGATAAGATTACTGTGCATTACACCCACACAACATATATATATACATCATATATATATATAATTTTCCCTGATGGACAAGGTAGCTGCCAGTTTTCAGTTACTGGGGTATGATATCTGAAAGCAGAGCAGAAATACACTCAGCCAGGGAGAAGCTATTGGTGGCAATGTCTGTGATGTGGAGACGGAGAAGGGGAGCACTGACACTTTCAGACAGTGCCTTTCAGAAAATGCCTATCTCTGCTGTGGCTGTGCTTTTGCAGAGCTTGGAGGACTGCAGAAGCAGTCCTGGAAGAAAGAGGTGGGGTGATCTCATTGCCAGCTGATCAGCATGGCTGCGCAACTGGGATGGGGTCTGTCAGGGAGGGAACACTAATGGGCTATGAATCACAGACAAGACAAAAGGCAGCAGAGCCTCCTCTAGGAGAGTGGAACGGTAAAGGAGTCTGGGCATGGCTAAGCTCAGTGTCTGCCGCCCTGGAGATTCCTCCTCCAGTAGCTAGTGACTTCCAGACAGCTCTGGACATAGTTTTCCTGCAACATTTTGATATCGCTTGAAGACTGGGCAAAATGTGTTTGTAGTATGAATCTGTACCAGGCTTCCATTTGAGTTGTTGAGTGAACACCGAGATGTCAACTGGATAGGAGAAGGAAACAGATTAAAAAGTTATCGTAAGAGATGGAGATAATCATCAACATATTATATATATAAAAAAAACAATTTCCAAATTAGAAAAAAAAATCAGAGGAAGTAATGTCTTCAGAAAGTTAACATGTTGGGAAAAATGACATTTTAAAATAATTGTTGGCATCTTTTTAAAATTAAATTTAAATGCAAATAAATTTAAATACAAATATTAAAATACAAATATGTACAAAATTTTATAATTTTTGGTATAACAGAGGACAAAATTTTTGAACGACTTTGAAAATGTCTTAAAAGTATATCTATGACCTATATTAAACCCAGGTAATGGTTATTCTAATAGTTATTCATAATTTAAACAGAAAACAGATAAATAATTTATAAATATTTTGGGAGGAAACTTGATGACACCTTGCAAGCTTATATGCAAGTTTATATACAATTTCAATTACAGTCAATTACATATTACCATCAGCTGCAGCCACATAGCACTCTTTTAGGACCAAAACATTTGATGCAGCACAGTGCTGATTTTTTAAATTTAGTTAGAGCTGTTGAAGAAAAAAAAATATAACAAATCATTCTTCTAGACATGTTACAGCTAATAAAAATCCTTGTTTGAAGCAAGCTTGTTCTGCAAATGTTATGTAAGAAAGCTGTGCAACAATAAATAGAAGGAAACTAACAAAATACAAGGATCCAAGTTCTCCAAACTGTGAATAGAAATACAGTTGTTTACAGTTGCTTGAAGGAAAATACCTTTAATTCATTAGCATGTTCATAAACTTTGATCAAAGCTGTTTGTCAGTAGTAGAATCATAGAACCATCTAGGTTGGAAAAGATCTTCAAAATTACCAAGCCCAACCATCAATGTAACTTATTGAGTCCCATCACTAAACTGTGTCCCATAGTGCCACGTCCACATATCTCTTAAATACCGCTAGGGTTGGGGACTCCACCACTTCCCTGGGCAGCCCACTCCAATGCTTGACCATCCCTTCCATAAATAAATTCTTCCTAATATCCAATCTAAACTTCCCTGGTGCAACTTGATACCATTTCCTTGTGTCCTATCGTTTGTCACCTGAGAAAAGTGACTGTCACGCTCCTCACTGCAACCTCCTTTCAGTAAGTACCTAGTAGATACTGATTTTTAGTAAAGGAGAATTAAAATATTATAGTTCATTAACAAGCCTGCTTTGCTTTGATTTACTTCTTTGATTTTGGTTTGCTTCTGGAAGTGAAGTTTTCCACATGTATCTGTTAACTTGGTTCTCAGTTTTAGCTGTGGATTGTTTAAATGCTCCATCTGGTATCCTTTGGAAAACAGTTTTAAGAGCTAAAAAGCATATCTGTATAACACTCTAGAATTTTGGTGAATAAAGCTGGAAAAAAATAATTATTATTCTGTGCTTTATATGTCCTCTTGAGTTATTAAATACAGTTATTAAATATTATTATTATTATTATTATTATTATTTTTTGGCCTGTAGTAATTGCTTCAAGTTGCTTGATGATGCTGGGATGATGCTCGCCAGATACAGTGAGCTGTCTGTGCCTCATACGATTAGGCACAGATGCAGTAGTTGATAGCTCGTAGATACTGCCGCCTTTTGGGAAACTATGTATCTATCCTTGGTTTTAGAGAGGGCTTACATGCCCATGGTTAATGGTTCATTCCCTTCAAGGGGCTGGTTACAAGTGGAGCTTCTTCAGATGTTCTTTGGAAGTTTTTCAAGGCCTTAAGAGTCAAATAAGAAGTAACCTGGTCTGAATTCAGTGCTGACCTTGATTTGAGCAGGGGTATGGACTTAACCTCCTGAGACCCCTTCTCATGTCAGTGTGTGTGTGATATGTAGGAAGGGACATTGAGCTGTGGGGTACTGAGAGATTGTGACAGCTCAGTTCCGGGGAGACACAGGATGTAAGACACAAGCCATGGTATACAGTCATACTTGCTAGATCCCACTGCTCCTATCTCAGCACTGAGGCTTTTATGGGTCTCATTCTTGGATGCAAAAGTCATCTTTTAACATAATGAACTGGAGTAATTTATGACCAAAAATTAAGTCAACATAACAATTTTCACTTGAGCAGTGAGACCCAAGAACGGAGGACTCATTAATGCAGTTTGAAAAACTCTGTGGCTAATCTGCAAGAATTTTTATGACTGTTTTATGGTAAAGATGATATCACTAAAACTTATTTTGGATGAATCATTCAGGTGAGGTGGGCCAACATTTTCTTTTCTTTTCTTTTCTTTTCTTTTCTTTTCTTTTCTTTTCTTTTCTTTTCTTTTCTTTTCTTTTCTTTTCTTTTCTTTTCTTTTCTTTTCTTTTCTTTTCTTTTCTTTTCTTTTCTTTTCTTTTCTTTTCTTTTCTTTTCTTTTC
>CM021767.1:86329688-86400996 GCA_011076525.1 Nettapus auritus | reverse complement strand
CCTCTCCTCCCCTCCCCTCCCCTCCCCTCCCCTCCCCTCTCCTCCCCTCCCCTCCCCTTTCCTCCCCTTTCCTCCCCTTCCCGTCCCTTTCTTTACTTTTTTTGTTCATAAATTTTATTTAATGGATATTTTATCTGTCTTATTTATCTCAGGATATTTATGTAGTACCTTGGTATCTCACCATCACTTACAGATTTTATCTTTCTGTCAAGAGAGACGAGAACAGACATCATAGTAAAGAAAAGGAACAGAAGAACATGGGTAGATTACATGACCTTAGCCTCACATGATAATCAGATGGGAAAAGTTACCTTAATCTCTGCAAAGCCATTCAAAAAAAGGAGCCGTCATAATATGAGTGAGAACCTGTCTATCTAATATTCTGTTTCTGATGATCAGTCATATCAGTTGCTTTAAAAGAAAAAACGGAAATCTGATTTATAACCGTGGAAGATTGCCCCAGAGAAGTTTCACCCTAATTCATGGCAGTTACATCTTTGCTTAGCCTTCTAAAATATTTTTTTGGATACTGATATTTACAGTCACTTGTAATCTATATAAATATCTGTTTACTGTTTCCTCTTAGAGAATAAAAATGTGAAATACTTATGAGGAAATCCTGAAGCCAAACAGAAGACATGACTCCCTCCAGTCTCATGGAAAATGACAGTGGGATTCCTTATAATATATAGATATGCACATATCTATATGCACAACAAATTTCCCATTACATACTTATTTTAAGATGCCACTAATACCTCTCTAAGCAATTTAAAGCAATACAACTATCCACAACTTTAGCTTTTTCAGTTTATGCATTTTTCTCTTATGTAAATAATTAGATTCAAGTGAGACCAGAGCATATGTACATACATACATGTACATGCACACCTTTTCCTGAAGACTAAATCTGCTGATTTTCCTGTAGGAATCGACAAGCATCTGCTAAATATTTTCTGCTCAAAGAGAAATGAATGGAGGGTGTTTCAACCTTTGCTTTTCAGCCATTAAGTAATGCTTATTCTGCATATCATTAGAACATCAAATCATGCTCTACTTCATGATTTCTATATTGCTTTAATATGTGATAAAAGAAATACTCTACCAATTAATCACTATAGTCAAATTGCTTCCCTTATTGCATTGAGTTGTTGAGTGAAGGACTGAGACAGAATAACTGTAGAGCAAAGTATTTTAAAAACAATTCAGAGAGAGACTCATGGGAAAATTTGGGATATTGTTCAGACTTGAGAAACCTGCCTCAAAATACCTTCAGCCTAATGATTTTTCCATTTGTGTCTCCCTTTTCCAAGGAGATTGTGACATCTCTAGCTCTGGGCAACAGCTTCTGAGAAAGGCGAGACTGACACTGCTACACTCATGATGGGTGCCTGTTAATTCTTGACCTCAAGTTACCAGCATATTTTGGTACTAATAGGCAGAGTTTGGAATGCATGATGCACTATTTTTCTCCCCTCAGGGTTTTCTGTTCTTCCATCATGATGAACAGTTCTGACAAGTGCAGACTGAGATAGCAGACATTTTGCAAATGATACATATCAGGAATATCACTGAGATGGAAGAAGCAGTGTCAGAACTGGGCAGAATAATGCAAAATTTCACCTTTCCAGATTAGCCTTTCCAGTGCCTTACTGTTATACACAAAATACAACAACTGGAAAAATGTTCTTAATACAGGCACAATTATGAAATAAATGGCATTTTTTCTACTGTAAAATTAAGAAACACACTGAAAACAGAGACTGTGTGAGCAGCATGCCTCATCTATCTAACCTTTGCTCTGGATTTCCTGAACTGCACTGGAATCTGGCCCTACGTCCTGACTCGTGTAAAGTGGGGGCAGACACGAAATTGTGCAGCCACTCCTGCTGTCCCACCTTACATAAGGGCTGTATCCACTTATGGCTTTTGAAGAATACACGGTTGCTTGTTTAAATACATAGCCAAAGCCTGCCCCTCAGGGATCTTTGAATTCATTAGAAGTCCTGATTTTTTGCTCTTTGCCTGAGGCAGAAAGAAAATAATATGTCTTGTGAAGCTTTCTTTAGTGAGGGAAGCAACTTAACCTTCCCACTTACGACAACATGTTGCACCAACTCTGCCATTTTGCTGTAGAAAACAAAATGCTTCTTGTCAGGGGCTGAGCAGCTTTCAGTTCAGTAATATCTGCTAAAAGGAGGATGAAATTACGCAGGTCTCTGGTGAGCACTGATCTTATCATGAATGGCTTTAATGGTGTTCACCTTGAAATTAAGAAATGGAGTCTAAGAATAAAGCAAGACCAATAATCAGTCTCCATCCTAGGCAAAGCACCCTTCCCTGACAGATAAATAAGTAGGAAGTAAAGAACATAGCAAAAGGACTGTGATTAGAATTTGGGGCAACAGAGAAAGGACGAATGATATATGAGAAAAGAATGAGATATGTTTATAATGAAAATAAAAGGATTTAGCATATTGTATAAAACGAACTATCTATAATATAGTGTATAAAAGCTGCTCCGAAAGGGTTCAGAAATTGCAAAAGTTAAATATTTAACAAAGGTCAGCTACCTTCCAACTGTTAAGTTTCAAACTGTTAAAAACATGTTTAAGAAAATGATCCAAAATGGTCTTTAGGCAATTTAATTAAAAAATTCAGCTCTAAGCAGTTCCTCTTGATAAATCTCCATTGTGGTGGTTTTATCCAGCTGGGCTGCACCATAACTGCTCTTTCATTCCACCTCCTCAAAGGGAAAGGGGGAGCAAATGGGATGAAAAGGGCTCAAGTGTTGAGATAAGGACAGGGAGATCACTCAACAATTACCATCACAGGCAAAACAGACTCAGAATAGTGAGATTAATAAAATGTATTACCTATTACTAACAGGCTAGAGCAGTGAGAAACTAAAAGCAAACTAAAACCATCTTCCTCCCATCTTCCCACTCTTCCACCTCCTCCCCTGAAGTAGCACAGGGGAACAGGGAATGGGGGCTGCAGTCAGTCCCTGATGCTTCATCTCCGCTGCTCCTTCATGGTCACTCTCCGTCCCTGCTCCACGTGGAGTCCCTCCCATGGGATGCTGTCCTTCCCAAACTGAGCCTGCGGGGGCTGCCCACAGGCAGCAGCTCCTCAAGAACTGCTCCCACATGGCTCCGTACTACGGGGTCCATCCCCCAGGAGCAAACTGCTCAAGCATGGGTCCCCCAAGGGTGGCAGCTCCCCCCAGACCTCCTGCTCCTGCATGGGCTCCTCTCCACAGGCTGCAGTTCTGGCCTGGAGCCTGCTCCTGCGGGGGCTCTCCATGGGCCGCAGCCTCCTCCAGGCCACATCCACCTGCTCCACCGGGGGCTCCTCCACGGGCTGCAGCATAGAGATCTGCTCCATGTGGGACCCATGGGCTGCAGAGGGACAGCCTGCTCCACCAGGGGCCTCTCCACAGGCCGCAGGGGAACTTCTGCGCCATGCCTGGAGGATCTCCTAGGAGGATCTCACCTGGGTGCCTGCAGGGCTGGTTCTCACTCCTCTCTCTCTCCCAGCTGCTGTTGCACAGCAGTTTTTTTTTTTTTTTTTTTTCCTTTCTCCCTTTCTTCAATCTGCTCCCCCAGAGGCCCATCCAGCATTGTTTCCTGACTTGGCTCTGGCCAGCAGCAGGTCCCTTTTGGAGCCGACCAGAGCTGGCTCTGATCTGACATGGGGCAGCTTATGTATTCTTCTCACAGAGGCCACCCCTGCAGCCCCCTGGTACCAAGACCTTGCCACACAATCCCAATACAGTTTTTGAGTTTCTATTAAGCTCTTCTTTTTTCTGTCTGTCCAGCAATTTTGATCTTCTCTCCCTGGTTTAAAGTTCTCACTGGTTTAATGACCTGTGATATCATATATAAATTAAGTTTTAAGCAGAATATAAATCAGTCTGTCAAAAAAATCAGGTATAGGTGTTATATATTCTTCAAGAGTAATTATTTGGTACATTTATGAATTGAATAGGTTAGGAAAATGGAACTGCTGACTTCACTTAAAAACTACAAGGTGAAAGTGAATACAATATAAAAGGTGATCTATTAAAGTTATATTTGAGGTATTAGAAAGAAATTAAAGGCTCAATCCTTGAAGTCAATGGGATAATTTATGGCATGTGATACAGCATTTTTCTGAACTAGGATGCAAAACTCAGCAGTCAGCACCTTGAACTATCTGTCTAGGAAACTACACAGTAGACATAATTCAAAAAGTCCTTTTAGTTTCATTTTACCTTACTGAAAAAAAATAGACTTTGGAGGTCTAATAACTTTTTGCTGATACCTTCACTGTTCATCCTTCTTTGTTTCAACTCCTTACCTACAGTCAATTGTAACAAGAGAAGCAGAAGGAAAAAACTGCTGTTCTGGGTAGTTTCTCTCAAAATACTGTACTCTACAGTACAGGAAAGTGGTGGTGAATCTGTTTAATTTATGGACTAAATGGATTTATTTTTTTTGGTTACTCTGACTACATACTAGGCAGGTCCTCCCTGCATGATGCCAGCAGCAGGGATGCCTGGTGCTGTGGAGGCATTTAAATACACAGCCAAAGCCTGCTCCACAGGGATTGCTGGATTCCTTAGAAGTCCTGAATTTTTGCTCTTTGCCTGAACTCATCATGAGTTCACCTGACTGGGTCCCAAATGTCTTGCACTCCAATGCCTGTGTTTTCCTGGACTCGGCATGCATATGTTAAGAAACACCCATCTACCTTCATTACTCCTTCAGTATTCAGTCAGATGGTGCTCCAGACCCCACCTGTTGAGTTTTTTCATATATTCATAGTGAGTGCTTCAAGCACCATCCTCCCAGAGCCTTTCAAGGTCTGATGTTCAAGCCTTGCAAACTGTTTGGCTCAACCAAGTATTAGTGTCCTTGACATTGTGTCTGCTTCTACTCCCATTCCCCTGCCACTTCTAAAAGCACTTGTCTACTCCCAGCAAAACAGCACATCCCTCCTGCCAACTTCAGCTTCACCATGACTGAGTTTCCTGCCATACACCCAAGGGATGTGACATATGGGCAAGTCACTGCTGAGCTAGCACCAGCCACAGAGATTTCACCTTAAATGTGAAACCCAAAGAGCCTCTTACAATTAAGACTATATTTTTTCAATTTCCCTCAGTCTGCTTTCCTCTAGTGATAAAAAAGTTAAGTCTGCAAAATATGTCCCCAAAACTTCAGCTGCCTCTGGTGCTGATCAAGGTGAAGTGTTTCTTTGCCCTTAATTGATTTTTAATCAGGCCTTTAGAGGAAAGGAGTAGTTTCTTAACTTGTGGAATGTTCTAATTTTTAAGCACAATTGGTTTTGGCAGGGCTCACATAGAATAGCCACTTTAATGATAAACTCTGTCGACTGTTATGATGCTGTGAATCAAATATTCTGCTGAAGAATTGAAACTCTGCCCTTTCAAAAGGTTATCATCTTGCATAGTCCATGGCTTTTCATTTTCAAGAAAATGACTTTGCTTGTATAACTGTCAAAGGTTTAAAATATGGTTTGCAAAAATGAGACATTTTCAACATTAATTAGCCTGAAGTAGAAATAAAATATTTTTGCCATTATAGCAGTTCCCCATTGTTAGCCATATTTCAACGCAACTCAAAGCTTGAAGTGTTCAGTTTTTTTTTTTTTTTTTTTTTTTTTTTTTTTTTTTTTTTTTTCCTGAGCAAAAGTACAACTATTTTAAAGACTCACGTAAAGCACATAACATTATTTCTCTGGCTCAGTGATCTGATTTTTACTGTTTTATATTTAGGTGAACAGTACATATGTTCAGAGCTCTTTTGGCAGGAAGAGAGCTAATGTATGTGCGGTACAGTCTTGTATAATTTCAGTGGATTTATTGTTCTTTTTCTTTTCTCTAACATTGTAACTATGATTTCAATTATTATTCTAAATTTTTGCTGAGTTTTATAATGACAGAGAAGGACAAGGTTCTTGACACAAAAAGTAACAAAAAGTAATTTTTTCTTACTTTTTTTTTTTTTTTTTTTTTTTTTAGAACTTCTGGTATATAAATACAGAAAAGACCCAAATCAATGTAAAGCCCTCCAAAATGCTTTTATTTCTGAAATTAAATAATGCAAATCAATGCTCTTTATGTCATTCCTCTTCAGTTGTATGAACAGCTAAGCTGCACAGCAAAGTTCCAGGTGTTTGTCTTTAGAAAAAGAACAGCATGCACCATCACATTTTAAAAGAGATGCAAATTTAATGTAGACTTTTGAACTGTCAAAATTAGAAGTAAAACGCAATTCTTTGGCTTTTGCTTTTCCTTTGCTTTTTTCTTTCTACCACACAGATATAAGTATTGTAAGAGCAGTTTCAATATAGCTTTGCTGGTGAAATCAAAGCTACAGAGCAACCAAAGCTATATTTATATTGGTAACTGGGACAAGTTGTTCATTCTCTGTGTTCTTCCACAGGTGAAAATATAGCTCTGTTAAGATGCAGTAATCAGTTCAATGGGGTATCCACAAGGCTACTTTATAGTTTGGAACGTAGTCTTTCTTGATGAATTTTGTATTTATTGCTTAAACATTAGTGTTTTGCAAAATATTGTATAGCTGAAATGCTCACAAAACAATTACAATGATTCAGATTTTGGAAAAACTGGTTGTACCTGACATAGAATCAGATATGCAGCTACCACAAATCATTCTGGGTGCGCTAATATCAATACTCACCTACTCTCCATACAGGCCTAACAATCACAGGTTGTAAGGAGAAAGTTCTTTAAAGATGTGATTCAAAAACCAATGAAGTAATTGAGAGGTTTTCCATTAATTTCAGTGACTTTTAGATCAGACTGCAAATATTTAATGTTAATCTATTTTTAAAAATAAAATACAGGTAACCTTGGAAGCAAGTACAAACAGACATATATTTAGAAAAGGACACATCCAAAACATTAAACTTCAAATAAAACTTCAAACGAGAAACAGATTCAGAATCTGTAATAACTTTAGGCAATGGATTCCACAGTTTATCACCACTCTACCAGGTTGTGTTTTGCTCTCTCACTATATCTCTCCAGTTTTTATCTTCTCTATGTGCACGTATATGCATGCACTACGCATAGGATAATAAAATACAACTAATGGAAATTCAATATAAATTGCAATTAACAGTATTTGTATCTGCTTCTTTTTGTACAAGGCAAGAATGTAAATACCTTTTATTGTTTAGGCTAGATATTATGGTAAACATTTTGTCAGATCTTGGCATTTCTCTAGATGTATGATTTCCTTTCAGCCAGTCATATAGTCAGTTTTGGTGCCTTCAAGTGAGAGTGTGAGGGCTAGGGGAGCTAAGACACTGCTTTTACTGCTCCAGTCCCTGAATCATCTTCATAGCCCTTTTCTGAACTCTCTCCAGGAGCTCCATGTCTCTCTTGTACTGGGGAGCCGAGAACTGGAGACAGTATCCCAGTTGCGACCTCACCAGTAGAGGAGGAAGATTACTTCACTTGACCTGCTGGCCTGTTGTCATGTCCTTGTCCAGAAGAGCTGGTGCCAAGAGAAACAGCACTAAATCATTTCTATTTAACAGGTCAAATCTCCAGCTGAACCCTTTTGTGACACTGAAGATATCACCATGCTGCAACAGTGATGACTTACCTTCCTTCCCTTGAGGCTTTTGTGATAGCCATGCTATATCCATATGGCTTCACTCTCCATTTCAGTCTTCCTGAGCAAGGTAGTAGAAAAGCTTCAACCTAATCTAACTCCGCATGGGGATTATCTACCTCCAGTATGGAGAACCTGGCATAAAAGGCATACAACAGGAATCTTATCATGTAACCCTGGGGTTTAAGAAGCTCATTGCTCAAGTTCAGTGTGGTTGTCCTTAGGTGTCAGTGCAGCCAATGGACAGAGACAAGCAGCACCAAAGAAACGTGATTTTTGTTCTCTAAAGTAGATGTCTAAGATAATGAAATAAATTGCTTTCTGACAATGCCAGTTTCCATCTACTGAAGATAAAAAGGGGTTTACAGCAAGACATACATGTGCTTGTGAGTATTTTGCTTGACTTCATGTACAACTATATGCATTAGAGCCTACATAACACTGGACAAGTGTTTATTGGAGGACAGGAGAATATGTGAAGAGAAACATCATCCATTTTAGCAAAAGTCCATTTTAACAAAGAAAAAACACCTTTGTCGGAACAGACTGATGTTGGAACTTTAGCATAAAATAAAACAACGCTATAGACATTGACTTAATGAATAAAAATCTAGGTCACTAGGTCTTTGAGCAGATAACCCTGACAAAGGTACAAGAACTTGTACTGGGTCTGGCTGGGATGTTAACTTTCCCTGCAGCAGCCCATACAGTGCCATGCTCTGCACTTGTAGCTAGAACAGCAGTGTTATCACACCAGTGTTGTGTCTGCTGCTGAGAAGTGCTGGCACAGTATCAGGACTTTCTCTAACCCTCGTGGGGGGTGGGCAAAAAGTGAGAAAGAAACATCACCAGGGCAGCTGACCTAAACCAACCAAAGAGATATTCCATAACATCTGATGTCACACTCAGCAATAAAAGGTGGAAGAAGGAGGAAGAGAGGAGGTGTGGGCTTTCGCTGTGAAAACGTCTGTCCTCGCAAACCCCGGCTACGTGCGTTGAGGCCCTGCTTCAAGGACGTGGTCAGGCATCGCTCATTTTGTGGGAAGTAGAGAGTAATTTCTTTCCTCTGCACTTCCATATAGCCTTTACTTGTTTTGTTTTTTTTTGCTGTTCCCTTTCCCCCTCCCTTTCCCCTTTCCCTTTTTCCCTTTTTCCTTTTTTCCCTTTAGTTGAATTGTTAATTAATAATATTTCCTTAATATATATATATTTTTTTCTCTTTAATTAAATTATCCTTATCTCAACCCGTGAGTTGTTCTTTCCTTTACTTCTTCCCCTCCTCCTCTGAGGAGGGGGAGTGAGAGAGCGGTTGTGGTGTTCAGCTGCCTAGCACGGTAAAACCACCACAGAACTCTTGTCATTAGGTTTCAGATATCCACTTTACTATTTTGGGGGCCTATTAATTCTCCCTTTTTTCCCTCTTCTGAGAGGAGTTACTTGCAGTAACAAAGCTTGGCAGTTAGTGCAAAATAACTCTTTGTATTTGTAATAAAAAATGGTCTTATGACCTTTTTGAAAAGGAAGTTTTATTAATTTTGCAAAACTTTTATAAAGAATGTACAAGTTCATTAAAATCTTGACCCAGAGACATGGACATTTTTCTGGGCAGGAAAAATCACTGCTTCCATTTATGACAAATGGAATCACAACATGGGAAAAAACGTTATTTACTTACACATCCAAACATATACGAAGAGAGAAAAATTACTACTAGCATCCAGTTTATAAAATCATTAAAATTATGGCTTCATTATAAAAAAATAGTTAATTGAAAACAGTTGACAATATTTTTTAGTCTTTGTCCAGCATAGGAGAAGAACCAATATGTGTGAAACTGTTATAATAAATCATTTAAAAACAAAAATGAGATCTGAATTTTAAAGAGACTCTCTGGTTTTGAATTATTAGAAATCCAAGGTCAATTTCAGACATGAAGAAAGAAAATTCATCTTTGTTGAGGTTAGCAATTGCAAAAGAGACATGAACAGTTTGCTTCAGATTATTATTATCACTAAATAATGTCTTCTGATTTGGAGAAAGAGTTATTCATTTGTTGCTGTTACTGTTGTTTTTTAAATTTATTTACACATTTAATTATTTTGAATTAAAGATCTACAAAGATCTAACTCTGTAAAGATCTACAGAGTTAGCATATGAAAATGATGCACTATAAGTTTCTTTAGAAATACTCTTCCTTTACCAAATAACATATCCAGCTCTGCTGAAGTCAGTGTGGACTTTTGGCAACAATTGTGTGCTGCTGTGTAAACAAATTCACATTTTCAAAGGACCTTTACCCTCTAGCTGGAGAGCAGTACAGCTGCTGGCACTTTTTCTCCTTTACATTCTTGTTGCATGACATGGAGCAGAAAGGTTACGCTGCTGACTCAGAAAATGATGTGGGAAGCAGTTCCTAAGAAAAGACACATGACAAATGGTAGAAGATACCATTGATACTGCTGTGGCAGGTCAGAGTAGTCTGTCATACCCAGAGGCTAGTGCTAGCTCTTATATTGCCATTGGTATCTGGAAGTTTGCTCATAAGCTTTTTTTCCCCTCTATTTCCCATGTCTATTCCTGGATTTGCCTCTTCCCTACCTGCTGCTCCCCCAGTGGGTTTCTGTTTTTTTTTTTTTTTTTTTTTTTTTTTTCTGAAAACAGAGAAAATTCCTACCCCAGTAACCTTACTCCAGCATGTTCCATGTGAATCTTTCCCTGGAAATCTGTGGCTTTGGAAGATCAAAATCAGAAGTAGTAGTCCAGAAAAACAAACAAACAAACAACAAAACCAAAATACTAGTCTTCTGAACTTGTTTTTCTGCTGTGATATGAAAACATGTTTTTTTTTTGTTTGTTTGTTTCCTTGAGCTCCCATGTCTATGTACTATGATGATGAATCCTTCTGTTGTTAAATTAAATGGAAGAATTCAATAAAATTTGGGTGTAGGATGCATTTTGCAGTGTTTAATTGATGCATATCTCTGCATTTATTTTGAGGAAGTAGGTGGAATAGTATCAAGTGGCAATGGATCTTTGATGTCCTGTTTGGAAAATTGAGATCATCAGCTCAGCCATAATTTTGTTATGCAGTTTTCCAGGTTCCAGATGGCTCTGACTTACTGGTAAAATTGTATATAGCTTTTGACAAAATAAGCTATATTCCCAACTGGCTTCTGCTATGGAGCTGTTTTCCTTGATTTAATACCCAGCAGTGCCATGGTAAATTGCTGGATTTATTTATTTATTTATTTATTATGTATTTATTTATTTTCTTTGCCAGTGTATGAATGGCATTGATTTCAGTTCTTAACAATGCTTTTGATGTGGTTCTTACTGTATACCTAAGGCACTGTCACAAAAATACGACAGGATAGTGTTTAAACAGGATACTTACTGCAGGAAAGACTACCATGATCATACACTTTGATTGTACTATTGTGGAAACATATTCTGAAATATTTGATTTTTTTACCTTGAAATTAATATGTTCTCAACAGTTTAGTGCTTTGTGAAAAGAAATTCTGCATATGGAAGTTTTGGTCTCAAAAATATTCTTCCAAAAGTTGTAAAAATGAAGCTTGAATGAGAAATAAATTATTCAAACCCATCTGGGGGCCTGAGTTATACTGTCTGTTTCTTGGCATCAAGTGTCTATTCGTGCTGGAGTGTGTCATAGTTTCTGTAAGAAAGTGTAAAAAACCTGACTGGATGATGTCAGCACAGACAAGGTGGCTCCTGGCAGAGATATTAAATAATAGCTGGGCTTAAATGCTGTAAAATGCGTTTGGCTAACTGACGGAAGGCTGTACTATGTGACCTCTCTGTCTAGGTGCATTAGCCTCAGCCAGCAGAGTCCCTGGCACAGGGATGTAAGCACGAGCATGGAAACGTACTTATTTCAGGCAACGGCGCAGAGGCAGCTCCTCGCCCACTGTTGGCTCCTCTTTGTTTTTCTCTGGCAGGAAACACCCCCATGAGTGCTGCTTCCTGAATCAGTGAACTTTTTCCTCTGGAAGGAGCAAAGTCTATTAAAATAGGGGTTCCCGAGGTTTTGTTTCTGGAGGGCTATTTGATAGCTGGGAAGATCGTAATAAAAGTTTACTGCTGTCCAACACCCAGAGGCTTCCCCATTCCCTCTCTCCTTTGCTCCAGACCTCGTGAGGCTGTTTATGAAGGCAGATGCCTGGTCCTTTTGTTCTCCCAGCAGCTGAAATAAAGGCTAAAGTTAATATGCTAGAATAGTGCCTAGGCCTGCCAATGCACTTAGTACAGACCTTGCTGAAGCTTTTGGGGGTTAATGTAGAGGTGTAAAATGAGCTTTGGCCTGGAGCAGGCACTAAAGTCTCCAGAATGCATCAGGTGGGTCATCACCATCCCCTGACTACTCAGAGACTCACCAAGGCCCCTGCCATGAGGATTGCAGCTCTCTTTTGGGAGTCTCTGTGCTAGAGGCAACCTGCCTTGCACACTCAGACAGGACTACTGTGCTGTCACATCCTTATTTGTTAAAAAATATACTTCTGTGCTTATGCAACAAATAAAATAATGTTTTGTAAAACACGGAAACAAAACCCCACCTGTAAACTAACAGACAAAACAAATTAAAAACAACCTAAGATCAAAAAGCAACCCCCAACACCCCAAATAAAAACAAAAACAACAACAAAAAACAAACCAAACCCAAGAGTGCTGTGCTAGCAGGTAGCCGGATCTGCCTTATGAATTTGCTGCTTGTAAGTCCTTCCAGGTATAGTCTGAACTCATTTGACAGGCTTGCTGCTCCTGTAAGATTTGGCTCAACTTCCCTTCAGCTCTGAGAATGGGGATGCCAGCCTCATTTTCTTCTTCTAAAGAGAAAACCAAATACTGATCCATGTTTCAGGTTCTTTGCATTACCACAGTTACACTCGCTTCACCTGGAACCAGGCAGCATTTACTCTGTAAGATATTTGACCTCTCTCTTCGGAATTGCTCAAAAGCAATGCCTTTCACATGTCTGAAAAATAACTAGTTAAAATATCTTCTTTCCCTTGTTCTTTGATATCATACACTACCTCTGACAGTCTGCATGCTTTTCTGAAGAGCTCCCGTTTGTATGGATGGTGTTAACTGACTACCCTGTAACACAAGTTATGTGACCAAATTGGCCACATTACAGAGGTGAACAAATCCTTATGGAATGGGAAATGTTTTTTACCTTTTCCTCTTAAATGATTTTTTATTGCAGAAGGCTACAACTCATATGAGCTCAGAGACTGCTAATGAATTCTACTTCCTAACGCTCATCCAAACAGCTCTTGCTGCCCTTCCAAATTAATTAATTCCCTCAAATGTCTTCTCTCTCCCCTTTCTCTGGTTAGTGTGGGCTGTGAGACAGTATGTGTTGTGCAGCCCAGGAGGGATAAGACGGGAGAAGAAACAGAGGGAAGAGGCCAACCAGGAGATACAAGTACCCTGGCAGGGCCAGCATGTGGCAGGTTTTTCTACTAGGCCAGCCAGCAGTCGGGAGACATAAATAGGCTGACTGGCACCAGCTGGGAAGTGCATAGTAAAAAGGTGCACGTTGCCTCATCCCTGGTAGGCAGTGGGAACTGTCCTGTAGGCCAGATCTGGCCTGCAGGCTGGCCTGCTTTACAATCCAACTCAGAGAATACAATTTTCCTTCTTCTAGAATAATGAAAAAAAAAAATCACTGTCTTAATTTACAGAGCTATTTTGGAATATGAGGTACTATTGCTAAGTAAGTTACTTGGATTTGTGTTGCTCCCTTATTTGAATTTTCCAGAGAATGACGTGCATACCATCAGCAAGGCATGCCTTTCCAGCCCTCCATCCTTCTCTCCTTCTTCAGCTCCACAGTGCTTTTTACTCAGCATTTACTATTCCTGCTACCTGACCTGGAATAACAGCCTCTGCCCCCTTGGGTTTATTCTCCACTATAATGATCTGACTTAAACCAAGGACTGCATTCTAGAAAAGGGTACTGGTGAATTTTCCAATTCAAAGTTATATACTGTCTTCCTGCCTTACACTTCCTGAGATCAGTTCAGTACTCCTATGCTACAACCTCCTGCCACCCCAAGCTCTATTACTTATTCAGGGTTGGCAGTGAGCCATTTGCCATTAATATTCTTTAGTGACCTTCACACGGCACCATTTTCTACAGTCCCCCTCTAGAGCTGAGGATTTTTCCCAGCTGCTCAGGCAATATAAAAATATGGTATTGAAAATTAACTCAGATTTCATCCTACAGTCCTGGGTCTTACTTGACATACAGGTGCCCTCTGATTTTCTGCTCTTTACTTTGATTGGCTTCCATAGATTACTACTTCATGTCACTATTTTTCTTATGGTCATATGCAAGCCTGAGGCACAGCTTCATCTATGCTGATGCCACAGACTTTTCCAGCCAGCAGAACAGTTCATCTTTGCTGTCTGGTCTGATTGTATTGCTGAAAGTTATAGGTTTGTGATTAAATATAGTATTCCAATAACTTTTTGACCTGTGTTAGCAGTGAGGTAGTTTTATTTTTTATTTATTTATTTTTGTTTGTTTGTTTGTTTGTTTTGTTTTGTTTTTTCTCTTTTTTGTTGTTCCTATATAGATGGGTATTTTTATACAAGAGAAAACATAGAGGGAAACTCTAGCTTCTCTCTATTCCCAAATTCTTCTGTCTAGCACTTAATGATCGTTCTTTCTAGGGTTACTTCCTAAACTAAGCATTTTTTTTGGACATTCTGATCAAGGAAATACCTCCTGGCTAAAGCCACAGCATTATGAGACTAGTTATGGATGCACATAGAACCAAGAAGCACAGTCATTATGTTACAGGATTTACAACACACTGACCTCATTATTTTGGTAGAGTAGCAGAGAAAAGGTTAGAAGAACCAGTCTTCAACTTCACCAACGTCAACCTCAGAACACAAAAAGAACTTCATGAATTGCTTGGGGAGTTGATAAACTAATAGTAAAGGATATATTTGGAAAGAAATACAGTTGTTAACACATTTCTGTTTTCTGGCAATAGGAGTGTGGGGCTGGAGTCAATTTCACTGTATCTGTGTTCAAGAAGAGAACACAAAATATGATTTATGATTTTTTTTTGTTGTTGTTAAGCTGGCAGTACACAGGCTCACAGTTTCTGAGTTCTGGAAATCCAGACATTCTTCTTAACTGAAGAATATTAAAGCAAGACAGTATGAACTCTGTTTTAGACCCAAGAGTGTAAATCTGGAATAAGTTCACTGATTTTGGTGAGGATACTTTGGATTTACACCAGTGACTGAGAATAGAACTTGGCTCTGTATCTTATCCTTCTGGTGATATTGAAAAATGAGATACTAATACAGATGTGCAAGTGATCACAGGAGTATTCTTATACTAGTTCTACATTTAATATTTAGATGCAGGTTTTAAGAATGTGGAATAGCATCCAACTTAGAGAAGAGTACCTTTGAGCAGCCTGCTAAGCAGAATCTATAAGCAGAGTAGCAATCTAATGCTTGCTTGGCTCAGATAGCTTTCCTGTATGGCTCTCACTTGCCTCATGAGAGAAGAGTCAGAAAATATTGCCATGTTTTTATTATTTTATTTTATTTTATTTTATTTATTTATTTATTTATTTATTTATTTTAATTCTTTGTTGTTGTGGTTGTTCTTTATTGAAGTTTATGGGTATAACATACAAAAGTAGTTTAGATGGCAATTAATCAGAAAAAGTAAATGTGTCGTTGGAAGAACTGAAGAAGTGTGAATATGCTTTGTTGTAATTCCTTTACAGAAATGTTGGCTATTAGGTAGATCATTGCAGATACCGACACCATCAGCTTTTGGACTGCAGCATTTTTCTTTCTAGCCCAAACTTGTTTTATTGCAAGTAGCTAGTTTGAGATGAAAACATTACAAACACATAAAGCTGCATAATCCTCCTGTGCTATTTTGACACAGTCATAAAGCTAGAATCACTTCTAGCCTTCATTTTTTTTTTTTTTTTTTTTTCCCCAGATAATATTCTATATCCTGCTATGACTTTCATATTACTTACTTGCTATAGGGTAGAGACTTCCTCAGGCACCATTCTTGGAAGGATATATCTGCAGATACTGTGCTTTAAAGTGATACACAGATGGGAAGTTTCTAACGGGCATCAAAGCCACTAGATTTGTATTGCTTTTCCTATTGTTCAGTAATCACTGAGAGGGAGTGGATCCCTCTGTGACCTGGCTAATTTACATGAAAGCCACAGAGTATTAAAAACAAATGGGAAGATGGAAAATAAAGTTGCAGTAGAATGTTCAAAGTTTTAAATCCCATGGACAGTCATTGTCACTTGAGTGCCCAATTGCCTCAGGCTGCATTGGAAGTCCCATCATGTGAGTTGGAAAAAACAGAAAACCCCAAATCTCCAAACTAAAAAAAAAAAAAAAAAATAAAGGAAAAAAAAAAAGGCTACAGTCACAGATGAAATAGAGCATGATTTAGGGCCATGCTGTGCTTTTGCCTCTGACTTTAATTAGGGAAGCATGTTTATATGTTTTGATTTTTATTTTTATTTTTCTAGAGACAGAAAAGAATCAATAAAAGGGTAATCAAAGAGCACATTTTACTCTTTATTCACTTTGATAATCTCTATCCTTAGCTGGAAACTTCTGCCAGTGTACTTAAAATGTCTTAATGTCTTAATCACACAATCCCTTAAATGCTATGAGGTGATGTTCTTTAAAGTTTAAAGAGTTGATATGAGAAAACCCAAACAATTTTGGTGATGGACATTGGGCACAATGGGCTTTTCTCCCATTCTGAATGCTTAAAAGTTGAAACCAAGTAATTGTGTTCCGATCCATTAAAGCACTTATTGTTTGCATAATAGTGCATGGACATGAATAGCTTTATGGAATTAATGAAACCACTTATGAAGTTCAAATAAGTAGGTAGTGCTTACAGATACCTTCTAACCTAGTTTACTCTGAAACAAAAAATAGATTTAAAAAAAAAATTTTTTTTTTGTGTGTGTTTCTTTCATCCTTCATTTTCCATTATTCTCCAGATGCACAAGAAATTAGGTTAACCCAACAGAAAGAGGCTGACTTTACTAATATGGGCTTCTTTTGAGGCAGAGAACCATGTCAGGATGATGTAGAAGTTTCTCAGTACTACTCACTGGGCAGAATGAACAGGGCTTTTACTGATGTCATTAGAGATGATTTATTTAATGATGTCTACTTTCTAATGAAGAGTATGTTCAGTCACACAGATGGCACATCTGTTTTATATGATATTTCTTGAAAGTTATTTACATGAAAATCCATTACTATTCTGGATTGTATTTATACTTGTGGTGGCTTTCCCACATGTAGTTGTTGGACACACTTAATGCCTACAGAACCACCAGCACTGCACAGTTACATTACAATACATACAACTTCCTGCATGATCTAAGGGTGACATTGGTGAAACCATAAACACAAATGAGGTCAACATACCTGTCTGATTTCTTTGTTCTTCATTTGCTCTGTTCATAGCTGGAAAAGATCCACAGAGTAAATCCAAACATTGCCCAGACATTACTACTTTGTTTCTATGTTCTTAGCATTTTTGGGCATATTAAGATTGATTTTTGCCAGCAATCACTATTTTATATTAGTTGTAGAGCAAAAATGTTGCTAAGGTTTGAGAAGGCTCTTATCAAACTTCCTTGACTCTTCTGTAATAAGAAGACTGAAGGATTTATTGATCATGTGCCTTTGGCAAAGACGTGATTTTTTTTCACTGCTGTGCTGATTGACAACTATACGGCTGCACCCTAAGAAATCTGAGATAATCTAGTAGTAAGAGAATCTTAGGTCTACAAGGGAAAATTGTAATTCATTTTTCCTTGGTGACCTTCAAAACCAAATATCGTTCCTTGTATTCAGACTATAGCTCAAGTAATTGTACTGTTTTCTTGCCTATTGGATGTGTTTAGTCAACGCTTTTCTGTTGGTGTAGATAATAAACATGGAAACTGCATGGGATAATAGTTAGTGGGGTAATTAGTAGTAAATATATTCTATTTGCACTTAAAGTGCTGCTTCTTAACGTATAAGAACTACTGGTCCTCCTCCAAAATTCCTCTTCAGTTAAATTCTTCAGTATCATTAGCCAGAAAAAGTTCAAATGAAACTAGAACAGCAGCTTTTACTCCATATTCTGAAAGAATAAAATGGGATACAGTAAGGATAGGATAAATACCTTCTTTCCTTTTCAGAGGTTCCACAGGTACAAAATACTATTGGCAAGCTAATATTAAGGACAAAAACACAAATCATACCAAACACTTTTGTGTAGAAAATGACATCCAAAAAGAGAAGACTGAGTTTAGACATGGTAAACTTGCTTCCTTAGAAGACTGTCTTGCTAGCTACATTTAATTTTAAAAGTTTTATAACTATCTTTGTATAAAGCATTTTGGAAAATCAGTAATGAAAAAGCAGTAACATTAAAAAGACTGCAAAGAGCAAGTAATTATGTATACTCAATTATTTTTTCCATTGATTTCCCAAGCATTTTTAATTTTCTAGGGATACAGACAATAAAAACAGAATCTACAAGATTACGCAAATGGTCTGTCAATTAATAAACCTTCAAGTGTGGATCTATTGCTATAGATAAGGTTATGTCAGTTCTGACATACAGTGTCTGTACAGTGTTTATGGCATCTCAAACATGCAACAAAAGTGCTTTTAATATCTTATTGCTGAAAAACATTATTAATATGAATGTCCAAATTTGTTATCTTTTTAGACTATATAGTCTTCAGTAAGGGTGTTGAAATCCTTGGGTTGTCATGCGATGCTTTGAATGTCCTGGGATTGTGGAAAAAGCAGTGTGACCAAATCTTTGTCCTCTTTCAAATAAGTCTTTCAGGCTCAGTTCTGACGTTACATCAGCAAAGCCTAGGCTGACAGTCATGACCAGGCTAGTAGGAGGCTTTTCTTCTTTCCTCTCATCTTTACTGGTCCATTTGTAGGCCATTATTTCATCTCTCTCTTCCTCTCTTCTATCTCCCAAACAATCATGACAAAACAAAGAAGAGAAACAAACTTTGTAATGCATGTAACTAAGAAGGCTTGTTGGACTTTTAACCCCTCCACCCTCATTTATTTGTGTTTTTACTTGGTAAGTCCTTCACAGCAGGAGCTGTCTCCTTCCCAAGTTTGTACAAGATGCAACCCTGGAGGGAACCTTTGGGAATGGCTGCCATCAATCCTAAAATAACAAGTGCTGAGTTTAATCCAGAATGGCGTATTTGCAGATTGTATGTGCAGTATATTCTGTTTCCAAACTTACTGCAGTCAGCAGATTGAAAGGGAAAATCTTTCCACCTCTTCCTTATACAACTAAACAAACATTTCTCAATGGCTTTTATTAGAACTAGTAGGGAAATTTCACCAGCTCTCAATACAATGCAACAAAAATAAACTATGCTACAACTTCCAGTCTTTAGCTTCATTTCTATTTGAGAAGCCCCTTAATCACTGGTGGTCTGAACAGTTTTCTGACATTTAGCGTATTCTTGAAGATTTTCAGATGAGTACACACAAATCATAACAGTATTGTAGTTTTATTTGAATATAGCCACATATAAAAACTGTTATAAAATTTAGACCAATAACGACAGTATAACTTTTATCATTGTAGTGTGTTTACATAGTAAGGCTGCAGGGGCAGTCTCTGTGACAACAATCCAGAAGCTGCCCCATGTTAGATAAGGGCCAGCTCCAGACAGCTCCAAAATGGACCTGCTGCTGGCCAGAGCCAAGCCAATAAGAGATGTTGTTTGCACCTCTGTGAGAGCAGATTTAAGAAAGGGAAAAAAAAGAACTGCTGTGTGACAGCAGCTGGGAGAGTGAGGAGTGAGACCCAGCCCTGCAGTCCCCAAGGTCAATGCAGAAGGAGGGCAAGAGGTGCTCCAGGCATGGAGCAGAAATTCCCCTGCGGCCTGTGGAGAGGCCCCTGGTGGAGCAGGCTGTCCCTCTGCAGTCCATGGGTCCCACGTGGAGCAGATCTCCACGCTGCAGCCTGTGGAGGAGTCCCTGGTGGAGCAGGTGGATGTGGCCTGGAGGAGGCTGCGGCCCATGGAGAGCCCCTGCAGGAGCAGGCCCCGGGCCGGAGCTGCAGCCTGTGGAGAGGAGCCCACGCAGGAGCAGGGGGTCTGGGGGGAGCTGGCACCCTTGGGGGACCCATGCTTGAGCAGTTTGCTCCTGGGGGGTGGACCCCGTAGTACGGAGCCATGTGGGAGCAGTTCTTGAGGAGCTGCTGCCTGTGGGCAGCCCCTGCAGGCTCTGTTTGGGAAGGACAGCATCCCATGGAAGGGACTCCCACATGGAACAGGGGTAGAGAGTGACTGTGAAGGAGTGGTGGAGATGAAGCATTAGGGAACGACCGCAGCCCCCATTCCTGGTTCCTCTATGCCACTTGGGGGAGGAAGTGGAAAGAGTGTATGGGAGGGAGGTGTTTTTAGTTTGTTTTCTTTGTTTCTTACTTCTCTAGCTTGTTAGTAACAGGGAACAAATTTATCTAATCTCCCCTTGCTGAGTCTGTTTTGCCTGTGATGGTAATTGTTGAGTGATCTCCCTGTCCTCATCTCAAACATTGAGCCCTTTTCATCGTATTTTCCCCCCTTTCCTTTTGAGGAGGGGGAATGAGAGAGAGGTTGTGGTGGAGCTCATCTTTCTGATTACCCCACTGTTTTTGCAGTTACTGTACCCACTCATGACAAGGAATGGTAACCAGAAAGCAAAGCTACCTAATGCGTTACCCAAGATTTACCATGATAAATGGTGTGCTGGTGTGAGCTACAACCTCTTCCTCAGCAAGGAGAAGGTGAAGTTTTTCCCATATCTTGCAAGCAGATGCAGGAGGTCTTGCAAAGGTAGCTGCTTATAGGGCATGAGACTCAGTCTGGAATGTCAAAGATAAGTGTTCACGAATCAATTACTGCCTGTGGTGCAGCCTGGGACCTTCTGGTCTGTGTTCTGCAACTCTGCCTCCTGCCGTGCCTGGTTTTTCCAGCTTGATCTTTTGCCTGTTGTGCTCCCTGTTTCAGTTGCTGTTCTGTTATTTTGCTGCAATAGACAGGGTTTATGACTGTCTTATACAAGCCCTGGGAGATAGCCTTGCTGGTGTGAATAATTCTCTCTCTAAGTCTCCTAATTACTGCTAATATTTGTTTGTTTTCATAACAGCTCAGAGCCAGATTTTCCGTGAGGAGACTGCTAATGTTGCTACATACTCTGAGGAGTTCATGTGCATGCTCTCCTGCTGTGTCAACTTTGTGCTTCATTCTTGGTAAACAGATCTTGTCTGGGACAAGTGTGGCCTGAAAGACGACACGTAGTGTGCTGATGCTCATCTGGGTTTGAGGAAAATGCACGACCAGTTGAAATCATTCCATATCTGTGACTGCTGGTGGTATCAGATTCCTCTCACACACAGTCTCCTCTGTGTGAGCAGCCAAAGCCAAGCTGCTTCAAGGTACAGGCCAGATCATGGCTGTGCTGCTTAATTTCCTATCCAGCATTTAGCTCTCCACATTTTCCTCATGGATTTCTCCAAACTGCCAGTCTGACCGCGTGATCCAGTGTGCAGCCAGCTGGCTAGAGTACAGTCAGAACCTGGTCAATATTTGGAATGAAGTATAGTACACTGCCTGATTTCAGCTGAAATAATGGAATATCCTTAAATACATACAAGTTTTGAAGAGGTTGCCTAGCTAGTCATTTGCCAGATTGGTTAACAATGCCATTCATCTACCTATTAAAGAAATGAAAGTGCTTCTATGAAAGCAAATCAGAAAAAAAAAAAAAAAAAAAAAAAAAAGGTAATGCTCCAACCCTGGTCCTTTTCTCTGCAAAGCTGTCTCAGACACCTTGCCTGAGGCCCAAATCCTAAGCTTACTTCCTCTCTCAAATAATTTTCTCAATAGAAACACCAAAAGAAGTAAAAATAATAATAATAATAATAAAAAAAAAATAGAAAAATGTTTCCATCTAAACATAAGGAAGCACTTCTTTACTGTGTGGGTGATGGAGCACTGGCACAGGTTTCCCAGAGAGGTTGTGGTCTCCCTCCTTGGAAATGTTCAAAAGCCACCTGGACAAGATCCTGGGCAAGCAGCTCTAAATGGCCTTGCTTGAGCAGAGGGTTAGACCAGATGACTTCCAGAAGGCCGTTCCAACATCAACCATTCTGTGAGTCTGTGAGAAGGTAGGGAGAGAGGATACTATCATGAAGTGACTGCAGGATAACATATATTTCCACAAAGATGTATCTCCAGTGATTTAGCAAGGCCTAGGCCCTCAATTTCCCTCTGCATTTCTGTCTGACCTTTTGAGCTCTACTGCAAAGAAACCAGAACAGGAAGATGTGCTGACAATTGCCCTCTGTGACTTGAAGAGTTTGGGCAACAGCAGCTTTGTGCTACAGGGAAAAACAGAAGCAAGGAAAAGGAAAAAAAAAAATATATAAAAAGGATGTCTCAATTTTTCTGCCTGATTTCATTCTTTTAAGAATTAGCAGAAGTACACTTTCATTTCCATTCTACTTTGCTGCTCTTGCTAAACTTTCACTTAGTAGATCTGAGCTTTGTGAGTATGATTTTTTCAGTGTTTGTTTCCCATTCATTTGTACAGGAAGTTATAAAGGAAGCTGCAACCAAGCAAGATGGTATTACGAAAATACAATATGTTAATAAACATGGAAGAATGCTGAAATAGCATTTCTAACACTAGGTTAGAAAGTTCAACTTAAATCAATACTAATTTCTGTAGAAAAAAAATAATATTCTATCTACCTCAACCAATAAATTTAGCAAAAAAGTACTGATTATGCATGTTAGACATGTAATGATCCTAGAGTATAAATAATAATGGAACAGCTCTGAGGACTTTAAACATCCTGGACAACATGCAATAAAGCACTGCACAATCTGCCAAAGAACAGCTATGTTTGGCATGAATATGCATCTCACCTGCTGTTCCACTCATTTATGAACATGTGCCTGTGCTTCACTGGGTCCTGGAGAGCAACAGTTTAGCCACTTTGCATGTAACAAACCAAACTACCTTAACATGGAGTAAGTGTGGATTTGCAAGGTGAAAACATGGGCAATCCTCATGGTCCTGATGTCCTCACTATGCACATTTCAGAGGGATTTTACTTTGTAATTTTAGTCTGTGGTTTTGGACTGATGGACCATAGAGATTGGAACATATTAGGAGCTATTTTATTTTATTTTATTTTATTTTATTTTATTTTATTTTATATTTTTTTCTTTTCCCTTCTCATTTTAGTTTTAGTTTCATCTAAAAGGAATCCAGCTTTTGTCCTGATACCACCTCACAATATGAGCCCAAGCATGTAACGGGACATGACCAAAGACCAATGCAGCATTAGGGTGCTGTAAATTCATGAGAAATTCGTGAGACCGTATAAAACGTTACACTCCACCATGGGATATGACAGGTTGATTCCAAGGAAGGCTTCACTGCTTGGAGATTAGAGAAACCCTGAACAAAAGATCCAGATACAGTAACAAACAAACAAAAGCAGATAGTTTGCATGACTTTACTTTGAAGGGTAGACAACAGGATATGACAAATCTTTTTTTTTTTTTTTTTTTTTTTTTTTTTTTTTTTTTTTTTTTATTGCAGGTAACCTGGCACAAAGAGTACACCTAGGTTAGATTATAGTAGCATTCATTCTATATAATAATTTACTTCTGTAGTTAATAAAATTAATAGCATATTTTTAAGTTCTTCTACACATGCAATTGAAAAAATCCTAACTCCCTTATCTTTAATAGACAGGAGCTTGAAGAAGGATTGGAATAGTAAAAATTTTATCTCTCAAATCATGAAAGGTAGTGATTTAGGTATTACTTGTTTCGCTAAATACAACCAGATTATGCTATTAACTTACCTCATCACTTTTATATTCACAAGTGTGGGATTTATTTACTTATAAGGATGAATACAAACAATAATGCTATCACATGTATGAGAAGCATAGTGAAAAATAAAAGCGGGATGAATGTCTTTCAGTAAATACACTTTAATTCATGACTCAGGCCTAATTCATGCCAGGATGTTGTTATAATTAATACTAAAGAAAATAAGATTACAGTGATAAAACAACATCTCTTACCAATGAGTACCTAGCACACACATGAAAGCAGTTAGGCTGTCTACTCAGCCAGCTAAAAAACACCTCAGCTTAATCTTTCAGTATTATTTCCAAAACCTTCTTTGAAGTTTGATTTGAAACAGCTCATCCCATGAACAAAGTCTCAGATATCCCTACTGCCCCCCCCCCCCCCCCCAAATTCAATTATTAGAATAACAAACAATTCTGTCATTCCCATTGTTAATACTCAATTTTGCCTGGAATCTATGTTCAGAAGATCTCTTCACTCATAAATCCTTTGTTGATATGCATCTGAGTTGCTTGAAGTAACAAGTTTCTCGATTACAGCAACACACAAGAATTAAATTTTTTTTTTTTTTTTTGGTCAAGAAATATCTATTCATTGAAAATATGTTGTTCATCAGGAATTAACATGAAAATAAATGAAAGAAGTAAGATTTTACTGTTTTATGTCTTTATACAATCAGTATTTATTTTGTAGTACGGAACTGGATTTCAGTGGTTTAGTATACCTTTAATGACCATTGGCTGTGAAATATATGCACAGATGATGAAAGTGCAGAGGTTCGGGAAAAATCAGAAAAGCAAAAAAGGAAAGAAAATGAAACTATTTGCTTTGCTTTTCCCTTGATGCAGTAGGTGATCCTCAGATGATTCCTAAAGTGCCAAAAGAGTTCATAAATGATGTGTATGTGTGCCTTTGTGGGTCTTTTTGCATGTTGTTTTGTCCTAAACTCTTGGTGATCATTTTCGATTATTGTGAAAAGACATATCTCCAAATTTTCTAATGTACCTTCAGACTTTTTAAATTTCTACTAACCACTGTTCATTAACAATGGAAAAAAAGTAAAAAAGTTTGTCTTTTTTTTTTTTTTTAAAATGGTCTGAAAACTAGAGATTTCACAGGCCTATCTTGCATAATTTTAGAGCCATCTTATTCATCAATTAAGCAATAAACCCTAGAGGATTGGGGTCTTAAAAAACACAGTTTCTGCAAAATCTGTCATTAAAAGTATACTTGAAATATATGAGTCAAAATGCCCTGTCAAACAGTGCACTTTCATTATTTTATTTATTTATTTATTTATTTTTTAACTCTGACATCAAATCCTTGAATGTATAAATTGTGACTAAGGGAGTATTTTTAACCATCTACAGTTTGCTCCTGGGATGTGAGAATTTAGTGCCTTTGGTCTGGTTAGGAAATGAGTGGGAACTTAAATATGTAGGTGGCACTCAGTAGAGTTACACACCTTTCTTGATTATATTTTTAAAGTGGGATGTTACCTTTTGTAAAAGGTAATACTATAAATGTTTTAAAGTTTTCTGCTTAGGTGTAGCAGTGGTGGACATCTCATAAATGCACATATGTCAAACTAGCAGAATAGATCACATTAGAAGATGCAGGGAGGAATTACTTTTTATGAATATTTGATTTTTTTTTTTTTTTTTCCCAAAAAACTACAGCTTCTTGTAAAGCAGGTGCACACACATATATATTCCCACCCTTTGATGACTCAATGAACTACTAAACCTACTACATCCCCAGCAAAAATGTTGGTTTATCTATGGTTTTGGTTATCAATTTAAGCTCACATTGTCATTTGCATGTAAATAAAGGCCAACCAAATGCTAATCATCCTTAGAGCTGGTAAACTGGGGATGAACTTTATGACTGACAAGCTTTTTCCAAAATGTTAATCTTATTTCACCAAATAAACATGTGTAAAAATAACACTATTGTTCAAACTACTTAGTAAATGTAGTAAGATTTTCAGTTTCTAAAAATGTAGATGGGTGTATGTGTGTTAAATGTAAAACACATTTTGAAATTGTAGTATTGAATGTTCTTGAATTGTTTTTTTTTCTCTTGGGATTTATAGCCCTGGTGCTGGTATGTATTTGTAACCTTGTCAATTAGCCATGCATTCTGATATGGTAGTTTTTTAATTCCATGAACTTCCTAAGGACTTTGTAATCTTTACATGTGACTTAACATCAACATAAGTGTAAACTGAGAGCAGCATCTTGGCCTGCCAGTATGTATTTCAGATGTATTGTATTAAACAATAGTAGGCAAAACCAATTCTTAGGTGAAATCCAGAAGAAACCGTGTTAAAACCACGTCACCAGAAAAATAAACTGGTTAAAAAGTAGCAGTGGAAAACTGGATTGTGAGAGGTGCACTTCCTATAGTGTCCCTGTCTATGAGTTCATGCAAATGATTCAGAACAGCATTTCCTCACATATGCTCCTTCTTTTTCTGTTGCCAAAATTTTTGGAAGAAATTGTTTCAAACCACTTAAAGACTTCTACTCCCCCCCCTCCTACCCTTACGATAATCCTTTTTCACATTAATGTTCTATTTAAACATGACATGGTCTGTCATAACTCAAACTGCCATCTAGTTTTCCTAAGATTTGTCTTAAGCCGCTGTGATTTTTTTCTTGGAAGCATAGCTTCATGGATGAGGCTAATTGTAAATAATAAGAAAATCATGGTAGAAAAATGCAATAGCTGGTTTTAAAAAAGGGGAAAAACAACACTCCCCTAAACCTGAACAGAAAATTTTAATAATGTATTTGTTCCAAGAATAGGAATAGACCAAACAAATTACCCTGATTACACATGGAAAACATTCAGACTCATTTGATCATCGTAAACTAATAATTTTAAATCATTTCAGTAATCTGTACTCTTTTCTGAACTACATCTGATATCTTACCATTCCAGAAACTCCCAGTTCACAGCTTCTTTGCTACACTTTATTGAACTGCAAAGATCTTCTGCATTCCTGTGCACTCTTTCTTTCATTTCCTTATATATGGCTGAGTTGGCTCCCTTAGCCAAGTATTTCTTTCTAAGGACAGTTCTTCCCCACCTTCCCACCCTTCCCAAACTTTCTAGTACACACTAAGGACCTTGGCACAGAGCTGTTTGCCAGAATGTAGTTGCATTTTCAGTTCTTGAGATGTTTGTCACATCCTGAAATTTAGTTCATTTTCATCCAAACTTCTGTTTTAAGCATGTTGAGGACAGGGTACTCAGTGTGCTCAGGGTGTTTTATATGCTGATAGTAATTTTTAAAATTAAAATATATGGGCCTTGAGTGGATACCTATCTGTTTTCAAAAGACTGTGGGCATCCTGAAGGTGCACTCATAGGTGTCACACCTCTGGTAGTGTTTAAGATCAAGGAGTTGTAATTTATTTTTTTTCCCGGTGTGTGTGGGAAGCCAGGCTATGGATAGATACCAGGTTATTTGCCTGTTCTTTTGAACTCAGGCACAATAACAGTGGCAATAACTAAGACACGATCTGATAATAGGGTTTCTGAATATGGATATTGCACACTACACGATTACTTTTTCTATAAATTCTGTAACAAAAGAGATTAGTTGGGAGTACCCATATCTCAGAAGAATATGAAACGTTTTCCATCCATATGACTGCGATATTGATACCGGTGTTGTGGAAGGATTTTATAACTCAAAGCATGTATAATGCAACAACCTTTTTTGAAACTTTTAAATTTATTTTTTAATAACTGCATCCTAGCAGAGTGTAATGTGGCTAGCTGGGTTTGGAATAACAGCTGAGAATGCTAACGCAGCTTTTAAGTTATATTAGCAATAAGAGTTCAGGCATGTAGGAACTGAACTCAGCTTGCTAACTTCACTTGTAAAACCCATGTAATGTTGACTTAGCTGCTGTTTTAGCCAAGGTATGTTAAGAAGGTTTGCTTTTTGTTTTTCTGATTTTGTTAAGCAGAGTGAACATATCCTGCACCTGGAGAAGAAATAGATAAGAAACAGGGAAAGAACTAAGGAACAAGAGACAGAATTACAAACCCAGAGAGTTCAAGGTTATGTTGCTAGAGTAACTATGGAAATAATATCTTACCATTTTTATTGGATTTGATAAATTGCATCTTATTGCACACTGTTATCTCTCCCCCCCTCCCCTTGTTAATTATGTTAAAAAATAAAAATAATAGGTAAATAAATAAAAATAAAAAATATATACTTTTTTTTTTTTTTTTTTTTTTTTTTTTTTTTTTGCTGTAAAAGGAAATTGTCACAGCAGGGTTAGATGCGGGAGGGAACAGATGGTAGAAATTAATAGACAGCTGAAGTAAAAGTAGTAGTATCCAGTATGGCTGGTTTACTAAGTATGCTTGGTACCAAAGTTAGAAATACATTTACTCTAGAGTCTTGCTATAGTCAGTAAAAATAATAATAATAATAAAAAGACATATTTCCAGAGTAATTAAAACATTTGGTGAATGAGAAAAGGCTCACCTGAAGTGTCACGTCAATATATTAGCTCTATATTAGCTCTATGTACATGAAAACCCCAGCAACCTTGAAAGACAGGAAAGCTGTGGTTTTGTTTTGACACTTTAGTGAAAAAAAAGGGCAAATGTGGCTTCACTATCTGGAATATCTGTCATCAGCAGAACTCTAAACAGATTAACCCAGTTCTGTAAAAACTGCTTGTATTTAGCTGCAGCAGCAAGAATAAATTAATGAAAAAAAACAACAAAACTGATAATATAATAAAGTATCAACAGTTAGAAAATGAATAATGCATGAATGATGGAAAGCTGCAGAGACTAAGAAAATATAAGGTAATGGTCAGTGCTCATGAATGAGTGAGTTCACAGCATATGGTTTTTGGATTTCAGATGGTAGGTATTTGGGCTGCTGTGTTGCAGTTTTGACAGAAATATACCCATGTCTTTCTTTCCATGTTGTCCAAATAAAGTCTCTGAACAGTAGAATTAATATTGTCCAGCGTCAGATGACCTGTGTAGTCAGTAAATAGAAAAGTCTTTGAATGTGTAACTCCTCTGAAGTACAGCTGTCTCAGAATAATATCTATTTTTTTCTATCAAACTATAAGGAGCTCAGAAACCATTTTATAGGTAGAGGTGTACATTTAGTAGGATGGATCCCACTCTGAGGGCTGAATCTCCTGCCAGATTGTGTTTATAAATTTGGAATTGGTAAGAAAAGTGGACTTCAGGAACACTTAGCTGGAATCGGGTACTCTGGAGTGATCTGCAATATCTTGGGTTTCTGTGGGGAGAATAAGGCAGATGATTCCAGGAGAACCATCCATCATAGAGACAAAAGCGGTCATTTCCCTAACTCAGATACCCCACTCGAATAAGAGGAAGTCAGAACTTGGTCTGCACAGAGTCTGCTGTCATTAAAATCTTAAGAACTATTCATGAGATGCCTCCAGCTACTCATAAGGAAGCTTTTTGAGACTAGAATTTTCTGGCTGTTTTACCACTGACATCACTGTATGGTAAAACTCCCCCAACACTGTGGAAAGAAAAAGTATTTTATAATTTTGGGGAAAGTGGCAATCTCTAGCAGAGGTAAAAAAACAAGAGATTGGAGCCAGTTTCAAGAAATTAAATGACTAAATGATGATTTTTGAATTTTGGGAGTTCTTAAGGTTGCATGAGTTATATTAATTTTTTTATTAATTATTTTTTTATTTTTTATTTTTTTTTTAAATTTAATACGTATGGAGGTTTGCAAGTATCCTGGATACTGAAGAATTTAATTAGCTGTTTCTTCATATTTTAAAGGGAACCTGGTGCAGAATATCCGATGGTACCCAGAAGCGGATGAAATAATGCTGCTGTGTTGGTATTCTCCTGTTGATTTTCTGTTTTTTCTTTATGTGCTCCTTTTTGATATAGAGAAATAGACCTATGTGCTCACTGGTATTGATGCCTGTAATGTTACCTTTTTTATATGTCAAAAAAAAAAAAAAAAAAAAAGCAACAATAGATATACTATGAATTATCCATAAATGTCTCAACAAGGCAGATCAGGAGAGATTAGGCTGTGTTGGGAGTCACCTGTCAGAAATTTGTTCTTTTCTTCTTTATAGGCTGTCAGTATATTTCTATTTGCTTATCAGCTGGTTACCTTTGTGACATCTACTGGCAGTTTAAACCTTGTTTCTGTTTTTTAGGTGTGTATCTGTATCTCATACTACTTCAATTGATTCAGTATAAGCTGAAAACTTGAAGAGTTGGGTAAAATGATCTCCTTTCTTCCTCTACAACTAGTACTTGTCTACAAGAGGTATGACTGAGAGAGCAGCTGTTTGTGTCATCCTGAACAGATACTGAAGTGGAAGGCCCAGCAAAGGACATAATCTGCAGTTCTGGTGATAGACATAGAAAAATACCATATGAACATTATTTTAGAAAAAAAAATCCTGAAAGCTAAAAGAGACAAACTTATTGGTGCTTAACTTGTCCTACAGAATTATTAAGCTAGGTTACCAGTAGCACAAATGCCAATAGAAGTCTTACAGAATGACTGAATACAGTACATAAAGGAGAGAATGATGCTTTGTTGTGAAGACAAAATATTCTTCCTTTTGAGCGTGCTGGCAGAAAACTGTGTTGAGGTAAAGATATCACTAGTAAGGAAGTGACCAAAATAGTAGACTGATTGAAATAGCAGAATAACTCATTTTTTCCAACTCTCATATAGTTTCTAGAGGGTTAATGATAAAGTGCAGACTTTGTATATGAAAGACTCAAGTCTAGACATGTATGTTAGTATGAAGAAGTAATTTATTTTCTTTTATTCTGTGAAGAATGAAAACTATTATGTAAGGTGTTTCAAAACTTATCATTGAATGGTTGAATGGAATGAAGCTTTCATCCTTCATGTATTAAGTTAATTCCTTTTGTGGTATTTCCTGAACTGGAAGAGCAAGTGTTTCAACTTCCATCTGGACTCAGTTCTGAAATATATCAAAGACATTGACTAGGCCTTGATGTAGATGGATTTAATAGAAAAGAAGTTTCATAATCATACAAGTATTCTTTGTCACAGCAAAATATTTGCAGTCTAATATACCTTATATACCTTATAGCAAAATTTATGTCTGATTTACTAAGACTTATTCTATGCAGATATTAAAACACTGGCTAACAGATGAAGAGTTTCTGATGTATGCATTGGTGGATATACATAAATCCCCTGCATTTTAACTTTCACTAGAAGGTTTTCCTGGACTGGTATTAAAGCTGTATATAAAGATGTATGCTGGACTCTTTTTATGATTGTGAATGACTGTATATGAAAATGGTGTGAAGAAAATCAAAAATAATTTTATTTAGACATCCCTAAAATAATCATGCTATGGGACTTTCTTTCCTCTTTTGGAACTCCTAGCAGCCTTTTGAAGATGAAGTTAAAAACAGTAACACCCAAAGTAGTATTCTTTTAGACATGTTATCAAGGGCTGTTTCCTCTAAGGTACAATTAATGCAAAATTTTCATCCACCAAAACATCTGGGAAAAACAAAAACCAAAAGACAAAACACACACACACACACACAAAAACAACAACAAAAAAACCAACCAAACCAAACCAACCCAACCAACCAAACAAACAAAAATCAAACCAAAAGATTTACTTTTAACAAACACCTCTGTGTGTCCTCACAGCTTTTATTTACTGTAGCCTCATGGTAATTTTGATACAGGATGATTATTCTTTTTGTTAATTACTGAAAGTAAACAGATGATGTGGAACGCCCCTCTCTCTCCATTCAACATGTTAGAGACATTCTCTATGAGAATGCATGGCTACAAACAGGTCCAAAAAGTCAATGGTACAACAATGGAAAAATTAAATTGTCTCATATTGCCATTAAAATATTTTCTTATATTGCTTTTCCAGCTGGCTTAGATTCTTTGTCTTAGTTCTGTTGAAATCAGATTCATCGTGACCCTGAATGCATTGATGAGTTCCTGGCCCTTTTGTTATTACAAATGGTTAGTTTTTAGAGGAAAAACAGTGGCAAGAAGAGACATCACAGAAATATTATCTTAACTGTGGCAGACTATGGGAAATTCACATTTGGGTGAAACTTTAACCTTTTGCTTTCACTGCAAGGTGGGAGCATTTCAATTCTACTGACTTCCGCTATTTTCACATTTCTTTAAAAAGCCCCTCTGTGGTCTGTAATACATTCTTTGGGTCTCTAAAAATAGCCATGTGGACTATGTGTGCTGTTTTTCTTAGTATTTCATCAAGTTAATTATTAACATTGGATATATCAAAGCAAACTGTAACAGCCGTGGAGACATTTTTGTATACTGACAGGTTAATTTCTGAATTATACTTTTTAACTAACCTCATTAAAAGTTGGCCTTTGGAAATAAAAGCATATCTATGCTTTTTCAAAGTTTTAAAATATCTTTTTTCTTCCCCAGCATTCTTGAAGTGTTGGAAATGTGGTGTGAAATATCTTAGGTTACAACAGAATCTTGAAGGACAGAAAAAATGCTTAAGAGATTTACAAACTTGAAAACCACAGCCATACTGGTTCCCCTTGTACAAGAGATTTCCTGGGAATATGAAGCAAACACAGAAGCATGCCTAGATGGTGGTCAGGGGCTTGAAATCATGGTTCAGCCTGTAGAAGAAGACCAATGGATCTGAAATACTGTACTCCCTTAAGTAGAGGGATGGCAGGGCCAGACTCTCCACAGAGATGTGTAATGAAGAGACAAGAGGCAGTGATCACAAACTGCAGCAAGGGAAATTCCATTGAGATAAAGGGAATAAAAAGAGAAAAATAGGATGGTCTAGAAGTCATCTAGTCCCATCTGCTTATAGTAGATCTATATCAAAATCAAAACAGGGTGCCATATCCAGTCACATTTTGAAAATCTCCAAGCATAGAGTCATGGCCACAGTTTATTAAATTTTTATGTGTGTAACTAAAATAATTCTAAAACTTAAGAATTATTTTAGAAAATATAGATAAACAGCACATTGAATAAAACTGGTTCAAATTAGCCCACCTTTGTAAAATTTAACATTTGATATCACAATGTATTTTGAACAGTCAACATGTTTCTGAACTACAAGGACATTTAATTTATGTTTGGATTTGCTGTGGTTTCTAATTACTTCTTCTTGAAGTAATAACTGAGATTTGGATATGAGTATTTTCCCAAAGACATGGTATCTTACACCTGTTTGACAAAGGCTGAACATGTTCCTTTATTAGACCATCAGACATAAATACTTCACCACCATTATGAAAGAAAAAAACACCACCACCTACAACCAACCTAACAAAAATATTTATGGTAGGATTGGAAGAAATGCTTTAGTTGTGCAAAAGGGACACTTTAAATGATTGTTATAATAGACACTGATTTTTCTTTAGAAATCAATGCATCAAAACCAGGATGTGAATCAAAACCTCAAAGCAAGTTATCTATGTTTGATTAGAAATGTACTTTTGGAAACTGATGAATTTGAATTTTATTGCCATTGGGATCTCATAGAATCATAGAATGGCCTGGGTTGGAAGGGACTTCAAAGATCATCTAGTTCCAACCCCCCTGACTTAGGCAGGGATGCCACCCACTAGATCAGGTTGCTTGGGGCTTCATCTATTCTTGAACACCTCCAGGGATGGGATATTGACAGCCTCTCTGGGCAACCTGTTCTAGTGCCTCACTACCCTCTGAGTGAAAAACTTCCTTCTAACCTCTAATATAAATCTCCTCTCTTTTTGTTTTAAACCATTCCTCCTTGTCCTAATGGCTCTGCAATTAAGTGTGTTACTTTAACCACTTCTATGAATGTTCCCCATATTTCTCATCTAGTATGGGCCTCTGGGTCTGTGGGGAACTCAGAGGAGGAAGACAGTGAATCTCTTCCTATTAGTCAGTTGAACTGAACCAAGCTAGTTGATCTGATGAACTGCTTCATACTCTTGGATCCTTTGCTAAGCTCTCACATTGCAGCATTTGTGAGTAATATTTCATATCATATCCAGTTGGCTCATAGACTGTGTCCCATTCTGGCAGATGATGCCCTGGCCTTTATTATTCATGCCTTCATCACTTCTTGGCTAGTTGTAGTGGGTTTACGTGGCAAGGTTTTGGTAGCAGGGAGGGCATAGGGGTGGCTTCTGTGAGAACGATCTAGAAGCTGCCCCATGTTTGGTAAGGGCCCCACTGCTGACCAGAGCTGAGCCAATAAGCGATGTTGTTTTGCGCCTCTGTGAGAGCATATTTAAGACAGGGAAAAAACGCTGGGCCACTCAGCAGCTGGGAAGGTGAGAGGAGTGAGAAACAGCCTTGCAGGCACCAAGGTCAGTGACGAAGGAGGGGGAGAGGTGCTCCAGGCGCCGGAGCAGAAGTCCCCTGCGGCCTGTGGTGAGGACCATGGTGAAGCAGGATGTCCCCCTGCAGCCCATGGAGTACCACGGTGGAGCAGGGTTCCACGCTGCAGCCCGTGGAGGAGACCACGGTGGAGCCTGTGCTCTGAAGGAGACTGCAGCCTGTGGAAGACCCCTGCCAGAGAAGATTCCGGGCCGGACCTGCAGCCAGTGGAGAGGAGACCATGCAGGAGCAGGTGACCCGGCAGGAGCTGCTGCCCTTGGGGGACCCAGGTTGGAGCAGTTTGCTCCGGAGGGATGGACCCCGTGGTACGGACCCATATATGGAGCAGTTCTTGAAGAGCTGCTGCCTGTGGACAGCCCACGCTGGATCAGTTCAGCAAGGACTGCATCCCGTGGGTGGGACCCCACGACACAGGGGATGAGAGTGACCGAGAAGGAGCGGCAGAGAAGAAGTGCTGTAGACTGACCATAACCCCCATTCCCCCGTTCCCCTGCGCCGCTCAGGGGGAGGAGGTGGAAGAGGGTGGATGGGGGGGGAAGGTGCTTTTGGTTTCTTTCCTTTGTTTCTCACTTCTCTAGCTTGTTAGTAATAAGCAATAAATCTTACTTTCTCTCTATGCTGAGTCTGTTTTGCCCGTCACGATAATTATTGCGCGATCTCCTAGTCCTTATCTCAACCCTTGAGCCCCTTTCATCGTATTTTCTCCTCGCTCCTCTTTGAGGAGGGGGAGTGAGAGAGCGGTTGTGGTGGAACTCGGCTGCCCACCCAAGTAAAACCATCACACTAGTTTATAGCAGTGTGATAAAACCAGGCGTGATGCCTACATCACTTAGGAAACTCCAACTAATAGAGAAGGCTAGAACACATCTTGGCAGGCACACTGGCTACCATGGTCCCATCAAGCCTCCCTACAGAGATTTCCCATGGAATTTCATCTCTAGTTTGAATTCGTTTTCTACTATAAAATATATACATATATATATATGATTTTAACCATGGGATGAAAACTGTTCATCCCACAAAAACAAAAGAAAGTCACTAGTTTGTTTCCCTTGCCTTCAAAATCCTCTTTCACTTTTCCTTCTCTAATATAAATGCATAATAGCTTTGCTAATCCTAAAGGCTAAACCCTACCAGAACACTGCTCCTTCTTGAGAAGAGGAGAAAACAGAAATCATGTGAGAGACACAGTCCTGTTTTTTACTACAAAGTAGGAGGTCAGGGGGTGAGTGAGGACCACAGCCAGAAGAACCTGTGTGGTGGACCAGAAGGATCATGCAGAGCAGATGCAAGGTCAGAGTCAAAACTGTGGCCTTCTTTTGAACAGAGGCTGAAAAAAGACACATCGGCTACATTCAGTGATGGAAAATATTTTCTGAGTTCACTGAGAAATTCCTCATTTGCTACCACTAGAAACAATTGATAAAATCAGAAAAATATTTTAAGGCTTTAACTCATCTTATTATTTACCCAGACATCTAAGTCCATTCCTATTCAGTGAGGTATGTGAATATTTTAGTGTTCTGTGTCTACTACTTTTCTCCTCATATTGGCTATGTGAGAAGTAGGACCAGATGTTAATAAAAAAGGAAGCAAGTTTCATAATTTTCTGTGTGCAAGTGTGGAAGCAAATACAAAATTGGACAAACCATCTACATTTGGCTAGTCCCCCTGGAATAAGTAATTACTCCTGAGAGCAGAACTTAAGATACTTGCAATTTATATGACTGAGTCCTAATAAAGAAGACATTACTGATATATTGATGGCCGATACAGCAGTGCAATTCCTAGATTCACTTTAGGTGTAATAATTTAGAAAAACCCTTGTTAGTAGAACTCCCAAAATAGTGCCTCTTGAGTATAATCTCTGATACAAACAAACAAACAAACAAAAATGACTTTCTAGATATTTAGGTGGAATCTCTCTGAGTAAATGTGGCTTGTCCTTAGGAATTATGTAAACCTCCTCTGTAATGTTTTCCTTGTTTCATTCTTCTGTACATGATCCAGTGAAAGCAATTCCTTCTTTGTACCTCAGCCGACATACTCTACCAATTCAGTTTGGGAGAAATGTAATAAAATAGCTAAAGAATGTGCTGATGAGAACAGTTATCAAGGGAGGCTGTCACGGGGTTCATAGCACTTTCTTTTGCTTGTGTGTAACGTCAGCTGATCTAGAAAAGAAGAAAACTGCAGCCGGGGATCAAAGCCAACTTTCAAAATTAAGTGTTATTGATATTGTAAAGGAATGTGTCTGAAGAGGAAAGCAGGATATGCCCTGACAGCACCAGACACCTGTCCATCATATTTTGCCTAAGTGTTCTGTGCTCCAAGTGGGAAAGAACTTAAAGGATTACTGTGCTAAAAAAGGCAGGTGTAGGTCTCTATGTAGGTATATTTCAAGTTCAGTAGAACTTAAAAAATGTTCTATTGAATTAAACATAAAATAGCTGTACTTCTATGATTATAGGTAATTCAAAGGAGTTCTGTTATGAATTGGTGGCTCTGTATCACATTGGAGCTATGCACACTCTTGTTGTCAACAAAGTTTTTGTATTTTTTTTTTTTTTTTTTTTTTTTTTTTCCATGTAACTTTCTAGTCAGTGTGTAAACAGGGAACTCCACCTATGGTTAACAGACATGATTTTGTCACATTCTATTGTTTTACCTGACAAAGCAATTCTGTTTTTGTTTCACATGGGTCAACTGAATGTTTCATTTGTAAATTTGACTTTCTCACGTCAGTGCAAAAAACACAGTAAATGAAAACAAGCCATCTGAAGAAGCTTTGCAGATTGTTAACTGGAAGCCTCTCCATTGGCATAAATTAAATATAAGATCCCACCAATTTAGGATTTCAATAGTTTGGCCACTAATCACTATGCACACTTAAATGATACCAGGCAAGAAAGAGGAGTAATAATGAAATTAACACAGTAATCACAAAGATTTGCTAGGAACTTTCCTAGAACTGCTACGAACCTTCCTAGTCATTCCACAGCATGTTTGAGGTGTATTTTGAAACATATTCTACTACACAAAGAAAATGCAAACAGAAGAAATAAAAAAATGGTTTTAATATGTTCTATTTAGTCAGTTGTTATTCAGCAGATAATGTAGATACCTACACCTACTTTCTTCACCCAGGACAGACCATCTGTATCATCCAGTACTTGGTGAATATCAGTAATAATTAATCAGAAGTTTCATTCTGCTATATCATATTGTTATCTAGCAAGTGCATTATATTCCTTTTCTATTCAAAATAGTTCTATGTATACCACAAAGATGATTTGGATTGATGCATGAAAAGATATATGTAGCTGAAGATGTGAAATTAAATTAATACATATACATATAAGGTAAATGCGACATACACACTGCTTTCACTAAGAAATGAGATGTAGACACTGCTTTCACTGATGTTATACTCTTCAGAGCCATTGCACAGAATGCTTTCACTGTTTCCTTTAAAAGCAATTTATCACTCAGTAACAAATTAAGATCCTAGAGGTCAGTCTATTTTTCTTTCTTTCTTCATTGTGCTTTATTTATAACTTCATGCATAAACTATTCAGGAATTTTCCAAACATAAAGAAATACAAAAGCTATTGCTTCATACCCTTGAGCATCTAAAATAACAAAGATACTTGTAAATGTTCTCTCTGTACTAAATCCCAGATGACAGCATTAGATCATTTCTATTGCTCTTTCCTTTGTTTGTGTTCCTAAGTATAAATGATGCTAAGTAGTATGACTATAAAGCATACCATGATTGTGCACTAACCAAGTGCTGGCATAAAGAAGTGTAGGGCTGTCATACTAAGGTTACATACATACTTTTCCCACTGGATAACTTCAATTTAATGAAGATCAGTGCCTATACCTGTTCTGACAAGCCCTCAGCACAGCATCCAATTGCTCTAGGAGCTTGCCTCAGGACTGGCAGGGAAGCTCTATTATGAGCAGATTTGGTAATGCAGCTCCTGCAATGTTCTAACAAAAAATTGTCTGTGACTTTTTGAAGGTAATTGTTTCAATATAATAAATATTTCTGGTGCTAAAATGATAAAACTTAGAAAGTGAGAAAATGAGTGTGTTCTGAGTATCGGTATCCTGCTGCCAGTAAAACAAAAAATTAAAGTTCATAAAAAGTCATAATTTTTGAAAGATTAATTTTGAAGAAATTTTACACTAAAAGCATGAAAAAGGTGTAGTGTGACAGGGAAAAAGACTATTTTATTTTTCCAGATAGCCACTAAGATAGAAATAGATTGTTAATTTGAAACTTAAAGAAGAATGCTAAGGATAATCGTTATGCCTAAAGTCATCTGAAACTTTATCTCATACATTTCTCCTGACATAATATTTTGACTAAGTGGATTTAAGGACTCCAAGAAACAATATTCTGAGTAAACAACATCCTAATTTATAAATATCAGTCATCCAATGAGTTCTCTCATATTATAATTAGGGAGTACATTTCTTAAAGATGATCTGCTACAGGGAGACAGCCCTGTTTATCATCAGATATTTTTGTCTTTTTCTACGAGTCACAATTACTGTAATTTCATGGTGGGTAGATTTTTTTGTATATGTATATGTGTAGAATTAGAGGCAAGTTAGGGGAATGAGGACAGAAAGAGTAAAATAAGCTTGTTGTTATTTCTGCTGAAAAAAGTCTAATTACTTACCTAGACATTAGACTATTCTTTTTAATTTTGCTCAACAGCTCTACTGACGTCAATGGAAATTCCAGATGCAGAATGAAGACAGAATATAGCCTATTGTCATTTTGGGGTATAACAAAATATAAAACAGGCATTTCTAAAATATTTCTAGTTGGAGTGGTTGCAAAACACATCATACTTGATAAGCTTTCACAAATACTAAGCTAGAAGTCATCCAAACTGATAAACAGAATTTAATGTAAAATAATATTAATATGTACTTTTACAGTTTTAAAAGCATTGGCTCTATATCTCTCCCTCACAAATGGCAGCCAAGAATTGTCAGATGAAAGATGCATGTTATCCTGGCTGATGATGTCACTAGTTTACTTTTTTATGTGTGTGCATTAATCATTTTTTTATAGTGCAATTTTAAAAAATAAATGTAAAAAGAGAGGTCAAGCTCCCTCATTTAAAACAACCTAAGAAGGTTAAACAGCTGTACACAGCAGATAATAAATAATTATTTAAAAAAAAAAAAAAAAAAAAAAGGATGCTATCATTCATTAATTAGTCTAAGTGGTTTTATCTGATTGCTGTGCCAGTTAATATGTCTGTGCCTGGAATGATTTTAAGATTAAAAATATTGGAATGGGAGAGGAAAATCTTTTATATAGGTCTGTTTCCAGCCAAACTTAATCCAAAATCCAGAATGGAGGCAGATTTTGATCTTACTGTGACCCTGACCGTAAATGCACATAAGCTGATTTCTTGGAAGTTCTTTTCAATTGTCTATTTGATGTGTAGCAACAGAGTGCTGGAAGAAAAAAATAGTCAATACTGAACTGCATTTTTTGACTCATTTCCTTTACTGCAACTGTGATCTACTGTTCAGTGGCACACCATGTCTCAGGAATTTGGTAACCTCCCAGTGATCTTTCTCTGAAAATCTGATGAATGTAACCAAGGTGGGTTGGTAATTCAGTCAAATGAAATGTCTTTAGGATGTGGGATTTCATGGATGATGATGATCTAGGTTGGAATACTGGACAGGAAATGATTTTATATATCATGTCCATTGTTTTGTAAATGCAAGCATCTATGATGTTCATTCTACATGAATCAATGAACCGTTTCTTCAACAGGCTTTGTCTGTCCCTCCTCCCACGCAGCAAAACTGACTGTGGTTGCTATAAATCACCAGAAACCACCACATGGACAACACAATCTGCTAAGCCACTGAGGGGTTTCAAGTGGCACTGTCAAACAGTCCAGACACTGGTGGACCTGCTCAGGACCTGGTGAAGAATGGGCCCTATTTACAATAAAGGTAAAGGTAAGACTATTGAATGTTCCCTGTCAAAGCAGACCAAGAAAGGATTCCTTCTTGAGCCCATATCTGATGTTTGTTACATCTAAGCAAGAGCCATTGAATTGGCAACCAAGGAGGTTTCCGACCATCCGTAGATAATGCAAGTCCCAGCTAAGCAAAACTGACTGAAAATTAGTAATTTACTAAATTTATACTAGTTCAGTTGAGAGCGGGCTTGCCTACAAACAGATTTGCTGTTGCTGACAGTGTTTACCAGCTGCGTTCTGCATGGATCTCATGCTTTATTAGGATGAAAGTAGCTCATCACTGCATCTTACTCAGCATCTAGGCAATGATGATCAGGAGTACAAAGGGAAGAAATTACAAAGAAATGAAACCTTTAAAAATATTTACAGTGTGTTTGGATAACAAGAGGTGACTCTTGAGATGAAGGAAAAAAAATCCCAGTGTTGTGATAACATGCCACTTTTGGGGTTGTACAATTGCTGGCAAATGCTATGGTTAAAAGAAAGAAACCAACACGGCCCCATGATACCCTGGCATAAGGGCTACTCTGGGGCACAGGTGATGAGTATTAGAGACTCTGGGGGGAAAAAACAGTGTTTAAGGAGTTAAGTACTACTGCTCTGGGACAACATATATATATATATTATATATAGAGAGAATATATAATATATATAGTAATATATATAATATGATGTGTGCAATTAACCCAACACAGCAACACATTTTCTCTGCAAGCACTCCATACAAATTAGAAGAGAGATTTTGTAGTTTCAAGTGAAACTACATGTTCTAACTACATTAATTTCTAAGTATTTGGCTACAATATTTCACAGCAGCATGGGACTGAAGAATTAAATGATGATAGGCTTTCACCGTTCCCTGGTATTTAGAATTAACACAACAGTACTTACTGATGTTATGGACAGGACACACCCCTCAGAGTGGTACTATCTCTAAGCACAGAAACAATATATGTTGCATATATATATATACGTATGTATTTGTGAATCAGGGGTATTTTCCTGTATCATTTTCCAGTTGCACAACGACACAGAAGGTATGGATAAACATGATGAAATATGTACAACTTTAAGAAGAAAAAGACAAATCTTTCTGCACAGGAAGTTCTAATACTTCTCTGGTCTGAGTTAGTCATTAGTTCTTATCATCTTCAGATGCTCTTGCAGATATTACTTGGTTCAAATAAATTAGATCTAAAAGTCATTTTTGAAGAGCTCATTAGAGTTTTACTTCCTTGTACTCTGTTTTATTTTATTTTACTTTATTTTATTTTATTTTAATTGTATTTATTTTATTTTATTTTATTATTTTATTTTTATTTTTGGACACTGTTCTGAATCCACACAGAGAACCTAATTGTGTCAGGAACTTATTTTCTTATGAACCATGTACTGAGATCCTCACAGAGCCCACTCTATTTTAACACAACTTCCCTGAAGTGTCTCTCATTTTACTTTAACTCAGGCCTTCCAAAAAGATGGAAGTTTCTTATAGGTCAAAGGCATGGGTTGCCAAAACATCTAATGAGGCTGCTGAGACTTACTGAGATGGGGGGAACTTCAAAGCTGTAGGGTCCTATGGTCTCTGGAGCTGTGGGTAGAACCTTTCCCTGCAGTTTATGTTCCAGAGGAGATTGAGTACCTCGGTGCTGAGAGAATCTCCTGTGCATGAGGTGGTAGGCCAGTTTCCCTGTTCTTACTGGGAGTAAATCCCTCCTTCCTTTCCAAAATGATGAGGCAATACATAAATGCCAAAAGAATTTGTTCACATCCAAATCAAAATTAGCTTAATCTAACAGCCTCCTGTCTGTGTCTCATTAAAAACAAGCTGTATTCAGAAATGTTAAGCAATGTCAAAATTTAATTACTATTTAGTGGGAATGAAACTACATATGTACGTTGCACAATTTTCAGGGAGAGTCAACTCTGGATGGTGTGCAAATAAGTACTGGTTGACCTTGGCATTTAATATGGAAAGAGAAATGCATTTCAAAGTGGAAAATAAAGCCTATGCTAAGCATGTGCAAAGGTACAGCAAAAAGTAGATAGATATGCTGGAAGAGATAATTATACTGAATTGATGTTTCTGACCACAAGGGTGAACTTCTCTAAAACATTGTAATGACTACAAGATCCCTAAGCCTCAACATTCCTTTGTTGTTTAGTAAATCACTAGTGAAATAGTGAAGTCTATCATGTAATGTGCCCTTCATCCTTCTCTAATAGTTTGTCCTCATAGAGAATAACTGCCTCATGGTTCCCACTGAGCTCAAATAGTATCTGTAACCTGAAACATAAGAAAGCATAAAATATTAACTCTTTGAAAAAATCAGTAGACTTCTCATGTCAACATATAAGGATGGTCTGCGTGTTTAAGTGAGGGCACCACAAATTCATAGGCATGTAAGAGTCTTGATCTGACATATTTTTTTATTTTTCTACCAGATTTTTACATCCCAGAACTCCAGTTAGCTAAAAAATTTTCAGTCCTCACTTTTGTCTTCAACGTATCCATTGTCAGAGAGATGGTGGCTCGACAGAATTTAGGAGTCCTGCAGCTGGATTCAGATAAGTCACTTTATTAGTTGCCTTCTTCAACCATTTGCCAGATTATAAAATACCTTCCTATTTCTCTGTTCTTTTAACTAAGAAAGTAATTCTTCCACTAGCTCTACTGGGGGGCTCTCAAAGAAAATAGCTGGAAGTAGTCACCAACCTAAGGATCTACATTAAAATAAAAGCTGAAACAGATGTTTTTGGAAAATCTTGAGACAATAATGGACATAGACATTGCATTTACATTCTAAGAAAATTATATGATTTTAAAATTTAGATTATACAGTAAGATTTTAAAATCTAAAATCATTCCTCGAATTTGAGAAGACCTTTAATGAGGACTTCAATTCAAACTGAGAAGATAATCTGATAATTTTAAAAATAATCTGAGAAATTCCCCAATCTGGAACATTGTAACCTATTTGCCATTAATTAAAGCAAATTTGCTCTACAGCATCACTACATTTTAACCTACTTTTCCAGAATTATTTCACCTTCTTCTATTCCATTCTTCTAAATTTCTTCAATTTTTCTGTAGTTCCTAATCACTGTCCAATAAGCACTGATATGCTCCTTTGCAAATACAGTTCACTATAGGCATGGTTATGGCAACTGCTTACACAGAGACAGTGATGCTGTTATGATCATATGATCTACACTCAGATCTCAGTCTTGAGAATCAGACTCATAGGAGATATTTCAGTTCTAATATCATTCCTTAAATATTTTGTGCTGTTTTGCTCCTGCTGATGATGCATAGAGTGTCACAACATTATGTCTTCTCACTGGAGGATATTAATACACCAGTATAATACAGCACAAGTCCAAATGAGTCTGGACAGAAATGATCTTGAGCTTTCTTCATACATTTTTCTATAACTGGCTGAGGGTGCTATTTTACATCTGCAGCTTGCATGCAGAAAAGGTGCAAATGCAAATGTTCTAAAGGTAGTACAAATATTAGGACAACATTGCTTTCAGTTCTACAATTATATGAAGCAATAGCATCCCATTAAAGAGTTCATTTTACTGCCTGGTTGTATGAACTTCGTATCTGGACTGGCATAATACTTTCATTACGCTTCATTATGAAAATATTTTTCAGAATTGTTTTCCATAATCTGTGCTATGTAGTGATGTAGGGTATATAGTGACTAATCAGTGTATACAATGACTTTTGCTTTAAATTGTGTATTGTGTGCATTTCTGTGCAGAAAAACACACACACACACAAAATTATTGAACAACATTCACCTATGTCTGCAGGATAGTATCACACATCAAACAAACATCATCATTGTATTATCAGTGTCTATACCCAAAGAAAATCCTAGCCTTTGCAGAACAGTGATGCCATTCCAGCTCCCAGCTACAAAGACAAACTGTGATTACTGTCTGGCTGGAGAATGCCATACAGTAAAAATTATGTTTATCTATTACAGAATAATGAAGAACCATGTCTGCTCTACTAGAAAATGAATGAATGGATTCAGACTTCCTAGATATTTCCAATGCAGTGCTTATGAAGCTTTTCTCACTCTGATTTTATTTGATAAAAACAGCTGTTACAGTCCTGGGAATTAACAAATTAATTTAGAGAGATATAGATAAGAAATATGCAATACATGCTTACACTAAGCACAATACACTGCTCTTTAACAAGAGATAGTGGGAATAGGACTTTTATTATTATTATTATTATTATTATTATTTTGTGTGTGTGTGTCTAAAATGCACCTCTCAGATTTTTCTTAGCTCCCTGAACATAATTTTCTAGAATTTCAGCGATACCCTACCATATTCTGGCACTGTATAAATCTTAAAAAAAATAATAATACTGATTCCTTGTAGAATGAAAGATAAAAATTGGATAATACCTTTCAGAGGTTTCATTTAAACAATTTTGTTATTTTTATTTTATTTTTTGTTATTTTTTTTGGGATTGTGATAAGCTGCTAAAGTGGAAGTGATTTAACAGAAGTCATGTAATGTCATCACAGGTCATGCAGACATCATAACGCCTCTTGTCAAAATGTTACAAAAGTCTACCTATACAGCTCTTGTGCCAGTGATCAGTGTGGTTACCTATATTTCTTGGACACAGCTGAACTGTGAAGAAAGAGAAGAGAAAACATTGCAGTCTTTCTGAAGTTCCCCTTCCTACTCCTATTTCCACCATTTCTATGATGTCTAAGCAAACAGAATGCAAACTTTAAGTTCTTTTGCAAGATCCCATACATGTTTTAATGAATGATGATTTTTTCCTGATAACATTGTATGCGAAAACACCATACATTTCAGCATAAAATAAGCTCATAAAATAACTTTCTAGGACTATCCTAGTCCTAGAAATGGCATAAAAATAAAGCAAGAAGGCATCCATGACAAAGAAACTATGAGTCAATGGTTCCTAGGTTATCCAAAGATAAGCAAAGATGAGAGTTAAAGAAACCAGATGCAAGAATTTATTTTCTGTGTTAGGAAAGTACTACAGTTTTATAGTTCCGACAGATATTCAAATGCTAATAATCATATCATAAAGATGTCTAACACAGAGAAAGGGAAATTTTAGTGGTACCATACATTCAATTTCTCTCTCGCTATCTAAGTGAATTTGACTAATCTGGTTCTCACCAGTGGAATCAGAAAACATACACTACAATTTACTTTTCTTTGTAAAAAAGAGGCCAAAGTATAAAAAAAGTTTAGATCCAGATGAACTACAATATACTAAACTGCAAGTGGAATACTACTGGGATTTGTCCTGTGATGTGCTACTGATTTTGTATCTAGCTTCTTTTGCTTAATGGTTCTTAAACTTTATTATTCCAGAAGTCATATACGGACACACAACTCTCTCACTCATGGTCCAAGCAGCACTGAGTCAGCTCAAAATATGAAAAAATAGTGAAAACAGGAATAATAAAAGACGTGCATGCCTTACTCTTTATTTATTTATTTTATTATTTTTTTTTTTTGCTAGTTTTTTAATAGAATGATGGAAGAGGGAGCATTAGGAAAAAAAAAAAAGAGGAGGGAAATTCAATATGTTTTTATACTGAGAACACATAATTGTTTGCTTTTCAGGCTTTTATTTAACATGAGTTTCTAGTGGCATTGAACAAACCCTCTAATCTTAATTTCTTTCTTTTTTTTTTTTTTTTTTTTTTTTTCTTTTTTCCCCACCTATCTGTTGTTGCCCATAATTATATAATTCTGTTGTTTGTCTTCATGGCATGCTACTTTTACAGCACTTTGAATTGGACAAAACTTGCAGAATGGCTATATATTAAAACATAATACCCAGTCTAAAGTGCATAGTACTTCCAAACAGCTATCTTGCTTTCGAAAGAATAATATTAAACAGGTTACTAACAATACTGTAGAGAACTAAGTTTAGCATCTGACATCTCTTTTACATCTCTTATATAACAAAAGGATTTGGGAGTTTTTTCCATGTAAGTATTTCCAATAAATGACAGTTACAAGTTATTTAGTTACTGTGTGGTGAATTTAAAGTCAGAATTTGTCTGAAGCAGAAAACCCCTTACAAGTTCAATAGAAAATCAGACATCTGATAATGATTTGGGGGGATGATTTTATATAAAACTTTGTGTGATGATGAGAGGGAAATATTTCATTAATTTTATAAGTGAGATGTTGTCTTGTTTAAGGATGTCATGGAACCCTAAAATCTTCTGAAGAGATATCTGCACAGCTCCACTGTATTACAGAAAACATTTTATTTAGAGCTTGTTGAACAAAATATACCTTATCTTGTCAGTAAATTAAATTAAATTATGTAATATGTCTTGCCAAAGCAACCCCAAAGGTTTATAAACACCACTGCAGAATTACCATGGACTAATAAAATTTGCATTGTTTATTTGCATTTTGGTGAACTACCTGATTCATTTCCAAAATGAGAAGTATTCACTGCCACGTGGAAGCCTAATTCTACAACTCTGGTTGCAGCTTTGCCCCCTATTTAAGCTATGGAATAAGCATGTTCCTTTCTTTGGCCATCTTTGCTAGCCCAGCCATCTCCCTCGTTCTCAAATCCTCATAAAACATTTACTTATGTTGTAGAAATGCTCTATATGAAAGAAACACACAAAAAAATCCCTGCGATCCATTGCCAAGATTCTACAAGGAGTTAAGAGCTGACTGTGAGGGCTTGTCTGCTTCCAGAGCCAGGAGCAAAATCTTTGCCACAGGAAATAAGATAATGCATCAACAACTTAATTTATCTTCCAATCGAAGTACCTTTCCCTGAGGAGGTGTTCTGAATGCCAGATGCTGTCACATGAAAATCTGAAGCAATTTCATTATTGGTCTTTCAAATAAGAAATAACCATTTATTCAACTTATTGTTCAAAGAAGCTGTGCACACTTTACTCGCATTAAGAACGTGCACACGTGAAGTAAATGGCAGTTCTTAGTCTTCAACTGTTAGTATATGTTTATGTGCTTGTAAAAAGAATGCTGATATATTTCTGAGATTTTATTTTCAATTTACTTTGGGAAAAAATGCAAAAATAACCTACCTTTTTTATTTTTTATTTATTTTTATTTTTATTTTTTTTCAGGATGGCAGTCTTTGGCTGTAATCAGTGGCAAACCATTGTGGTTAAACACAGAAAACCAGCTAAGCCAGTTGGAAATTTAGATAGCATCATGATTTTCATTGGAAATTGCTTGTTCATCACAACCTGTAGATTTCATGTTCAAACAAAGCTCTGACAGCAACAGGATTTCCAGAAGATCCCTGTATGAGCTATGATGTATTGTCAGTATGACTGCTTTGCAGCTTATTGGAGACTTCAGAGCACAGATGTCCTGCAGGCCCTGTCTGAAGCATCCATTGGGGCTCTCAGACCCTGGGTTCATGGTGGTCTGTCTGATGGACTGACAAGGGTTTGAGAACCAGACACCAAACCCTAATAGTCTCTCAGTAGACAGTCTGGGTGACAATCATTTCCTGGCTGCCAGCTCCAGGTCCACATAAACTACCCAGTGACTTCTGTGAGCCCATATGCCCTGCTCTTACCATTGTGTTAGATAGTGTTTTGATTATCTGGTGAGTTTCTGTAGAATATACATTAGATATATGAATTTCCAGACTTTCTGAAGTGCCCATCCCACTGATAAGCACTCTTCTTCACTGGCATACCAACAAACTTTTAGAGTCTATATGTTGCACTGTTTTTTCTCCCTCTGAGATATGTTTCAGGAATCAATTTGAGGAGTCCCTCTTTAGGACTTACAGAAAACATGGGATCCAAAGTAGTAGTTGATAGCAACCAAATGTATCAAAGGCAAGAAAGTAGCATAAACCTAGACAGTCTGCCAAGGCCCTGAGAGCACCATAAAATCCCTGTCAAGCCTCCACCGGGGGTACCCTCCACCGACTCTCATAACCCAGGACCCCATTTCAGCCCAGACCAGAGACATCAACCCTGTCCAAGTGACCCTGTAGCAATGCCACTCTCTAGCTCCATCCACAACCCTGTCAGTATTTGGTCTCCTGGACGGACCCTCCCCAACTTCTGATCATCTCTATCCTTGTCTCTGCCCCCAGCTCCTTTTTATCTTAATTGGACCACCTGGATGGACTCTGGTACTGGACTTTTGTTTGTAGCTGTAGATAGACACGGCCAAAGACTGAGCCAGACTACAAACAACAGTCATCTTTCCTCACAATTATTATATTATCTGGTATGTTTCAGGACTCCCCTTGTGCTTATATGTGAAGTGGAAGCTTGGACAGCATTTTCTGCAGTCATAAGACGAGGAAATGGTAGTCAAGGTAAGTCAAAGTTAAAAACCCACTAGTTAGTCATAGATTAAACTGCTGATTAACACAAGCATGGAAGAGGTTTTTAAGATGGTGGCAAAAATCTTTAATAAAAGCTGGATGATAGTTGAATTAATCTACCTTTTAGATAGTCTTTTGACTCAGATCAACTAAGTTGGTAACCAAACTGGCAAATATGTATTTTAGGCTATTTCTCTGTGCAATAACATGGCTAGAAACCTGGCTAGTACAGAGGGAGCTAAATGTCAGCAGTAAACAAAAAAAATTGACCTGTAACTAAGTGATGAGTGGGTGGAGTTGGGACAACCTTTATTAAAAGTTTTTCAAAATTACTTCCTAGCAGGAAAAAATGTCAGAGTATTAAATGAATTGATGATATAATTATAATAGGAACTACAATTATTGTATCACCTAAGAAAAAAGAATTGACCTAGGAAGAGAAATGGGGGCAATGGAGTAATAAATATATCTAGCGCTACAAATTAAAAAGTAATTGTGAAGAAAACTAAAACAATCATAAGGAATTTGAATGAAATGCAGCTTGGGGGGGGTGAAGATAACATGCTAAATGATTAACAAAATTGCTCAAGAAAAAACAGCAAAAAGAGTACTAAACTGGTAGTAATTTTACTCGTAAAGGGACTAAGACAACAGCTTAGTTATTACACGTGGCACACTTCAGGCTTTGCTTGAAACAGGAAATGTAAGTGTTGATCCAAAATCCAGTGAAGTCAATGGAAATATTCCTTTTGAGTAATAAAGTGCTTTGTGACAGGACCTCAACTGCTGGGGTGTTTCCAGATGACAGAGCAATGTCTCATTAAGAAAAATAGTTCAAGAACTAAAACAAGTGGAAGAAAACTGCAACCTTCTCTAATTATGTATTATAGAGACTTGAGCAGTACTGCAATTATATGACATTCCAGTGGCAAAGCCATTATGTGCATCTGTGTAAGGAGATGATCTAGTTAGAGATCAGATTGCATATTTCCAACCAGAAGCATAGTTTCCATTTAGATGTGGAAAAGGACATTTAGTGACAAAGTAGAGGCCATTAGTATTGTGTGTTATTTAAACCAACAGTAGTGTGAATATGAATTTATATATTCTTATTTGAATGTATGTGTAGAACATCAGTTTTCCAGGGGGTAGATTTTGTTTCTTTCCATTTGATTCTTTAAAATAAAAATAAAAGTGCTTCTCCATTTCCTGATTATGTTACATGTGGACTTTAAAAATTGTTGTTTTCTGCACTTTTCTCCTCCTATTGGCATACTAGTGGTATTTTTGATTTAACATCACTCAGTTGATTAGTGTTGCTCAGTTCTCTTATTTTTCCCTGTCAAAAGGATTGGAACTGTATATGTTTGCTAAGTAAAATGACTTCCCAGTGCACACAGAAATTAATATATTAGTTAAAGCTCTTAAGAACACTTTTGAAGCTCTATGTTATAAACAAATAGCTTCTAGTGAATATTTTGAATCAAGTAGCTTATTCACATGTCATATTTCCAATGATCACAGTTTTATCACAAGACTTGAAATGTTTGTTCTTTCTGTAAGTCATCTACTGAGAGAAGTGTATGTGGAAACTACATTCTACTACATGGAAAAATTCAGCTTATGTTTACAAAATATTCCTACCTTTCATGAATGTGGAAGATATCTTGAGCTTATGAGCTGAGATCATGTTGTCTCAGGAACATAAAAATAATTATTCACAAATTTATTATTATTATTTTGTTGTTGTTACAATGATATTTTAAATAAGTCTAACAACTGTTGAAGTCCATTCTGTGTTTGTTTGTTTGTTGGTTTGTTGAAAACTTTGTGCATACATTTTAACACCTGGCATGGTATGATTCAGAGTGTCCTTTCCGTCTGAACTCACTTCTGCAGATGAGAATATTAGGAAAACACCAGTGAATGTATTATATTCACTCAGATGCTCTGAATTAATCTTCAAAATATGATAAGTTAAGTACAGCAAAGCAAAGATTATCCTGGGCTTGCAGACAAGGGGTGAGGTAATAGGGTTATTTGTCAAAGATGTAGTTAACACTGCCCAGATATTTTGACTTGTGCCTTTAGCACAAGACCTTATTTGAACTTCAAATATTTCAGTAAGAAGGTTGAGAGGACTTCAGAGAACAAGGATCCAAGATCAAAGTGGACCTTCACACTCTGGAAAAGTAATCCTACTCCATATTTCAAGGTTGCAACATATCTGATATCTATAAATGAGATACTATTAACTATATAAAAATTTTCCTGACAGTTTCCTTCCTTTCCTGACACTTGCTGTTAACGTTTTCTTCATCCTCAGTACTCTCAAAATGTCCCTCTTGGATAAATCAACACATTTTTATTGTTGGACTAGAACCGTTCTAGAAAAAAGATACCTGATACAAATAACCGCTCTCACACATTGATGTGCTCACATTAGTTTTCTCACAGTTAAATCAGAATACAAGCACAAAACAACCATAGAGTACATACCGCAAGAGAAGCAAACCAAAAGTAAAAAGTCTTGGATTGAAGCATGGACAGTATTTTCCGAACCATTTGTGAATACTCTCCAGCTCTTCACAGCCACATTCTTACAGTGATGTCAAAAACTACTTGCTGGTTGTGATTTGGGATGATAAAGCTGCTTTGCAATGTCGTCTTTCATTTTAAAGCAGAGGATGGAAATATGCTTCCTTCCTGAGCAGAGTGTCATTTGCTTTATCTGTAGTTACATAACCAGGCTCTCAGACTGATGAGACCAATAAGCCTACAAAAATGCCTTGACAGCGAGAAGGCATGGTTTTCATAGAATAATGGGGTAATTAAGGTGAGAGGAGACCTCAGGAGGTCTCTAGTCCAATCTCCTGCTCAGAGTAGTTAGCTCAGAACTTTAACCAGTTAGATCTTGAAAACTTCCAAAGATAGAGCCTGCCAAACCTCTCTGGTAAATTTTCCACTGCTGGACTCTCCTCATGGTGAACAAGTTTTGCCTAATGCTGAAGCTGAACCTCTTTTTCTCCATCTTGCTCCCTTTGTTGTTTGTCCTCCCACTATGCACCACTTGGAATAGCTTGTTTCTGTCCTGTTGATATGCACCACACAGACACTGAGGGCTGCTCTTAGTTTTCTCCAAAGACATCTGTTCTCCTGGCTAAACAAGTCCAATTCCCTTAGCGTCTCCTCTAAAGACAAATGAACCAGTCTGGAAAATGCTGGTGGCCTCCACTAAACTCACTCCTATTTATTGTAGATTTTCCTTTATTAAGGACTGAAAAAGAGGCTCCCGTATACTAGATATAAGGGTGATTATCCCTTCTCCTGATTATCCCATGCTCCTGTAATATACAGCCCAGAATGGCTTCTTGCTGCCAAGGCCATTGCTGGCTCATGCTCAGCCTTCTGCCTGCCAGAGCTCCAGGGCTTTTCCTGCAGACCTGCTCCCCATGCAGGCAATCTCAGCCCGGGGCAGGGCTCAGAACTTCTTTTTGCTGATTTTTTTTTTTTTTTTTTTTTTTTTATGTTGGCCCATTCCTCCCTTTTATTTATGGTCCTGCCCTGCACCACCCAATTTCTTGCTATCTGCAAGCTTGCTGTCATCTCATCAAGTCATTAGCAAAGATGTTGAATGACACCCCACAATACTCCCCTAACCTCCAGAGTACAATCCTTTAACCATTACTCTCTGAGCCCAATTGTCAAACCAGCTCTTTTACCCATCTAGTCGTCTAAAGTGCTAATTGCTCATGTGTTATTCAGACATTTCTTTTATGATCACTCATCTCAAATGGAGAGGTGAGCAAAGATGCACCAAAATCAGAAAGTTAACTTATTATGTTTTCCACATTTTATCTTTGTGAATTTCAGAACTGTCTCTTAGGAAGTCTTTTTCTATGCCACAGGCATTACTCCGGATAATTTTGTGAATGAAGGCAAAAGTTTAAAATAATATTCTCTTACAGTCTTCAATCCCACACCTCTGAGAGAAAAAAAAAACAACTTAGGTTGCTAAAAGGGGCAACATATTTCCTATGGGGTATGTTAACACCATGCTGAATATTAACTCAAGGCATTCATGTAGTTATTAAGGTTTTTATTCAACTAGTTACTGAGTAATTGATGTTTTCTGAAATTCACTCTGAATTCTGTTTCTCCTTTGTGGTGTTCTCTGTGCAACCTCTTTAAACCATATTCATTTCTCAGTTTTATCCCAGGAATTTCCTGCCAGAGAAAATAAACCTTAAAAATATTTACAACCCTTAGATATCTTGTTGGCATTTAGAATTGTTTGCTGTGTGTTTATCTTAATATTTACATACATTTTCACAGTATGAGAGTGTTGCAGTTATGGTTCAGTTTACAGTCAGCCATTTCATTATGCTTTATGTGATCAAACTAAATAAAAATATATAACCTTTCTCAGAATATAAGCGAACCGGGAATGTTAAGATATGCCTTCCTCACAGAAAGCTAAGAAAGCTATCTGTAGTGCACTAAGTTAAAATTTGTTTCTACATGACCTGTTTTCAAAAGATCACCTGCTAACTTTGCTAAAGTTTTTATTTTTTATTTTTTATTTTTTTTTAAATGTATTTTTGTCTTTATATGAAAATAGGCTGCTTTGTTTTGGAGAAAAAAAAAATACTATTTTGTTAGGATGTGTATTTTGGTTGCTTGTTGGAACAAGTTCTGGCAAGCGACAATAGAGCCTGTTAATTGCGCTGATTCCTTTAGCTACAATTCGTTCTTGAGGCGGTTACTTCCTGACAACCATTGTCTATGTGCTGTTTGTGACCAAATATGTTCCATGACTGATTTATTTGTATAAACAAAATTTATTGAATTAAAATCTGTCAGAAGCCACAATCCAGGGAACTTGGATATGGAAGACATAGAGCTTTGCTCTTCAGAAACTTAAGAATTTCTTAGAGGAAGGGTAGCTGTCCTAGACTGGTGAGGTTCAATGCCACATAGGAAGTTATGTCTACTTCTAAATTCAAATTCTTTCAATGCCATGACTTCGTGACAATAATTTCATCTTCATTGAAAAAAACGTCATCAGGTACAACTAGAGAGACTCTTCTGCATTGTGACAATGCATATTCTGGTAACTACCTGTGTGGAAATAGTACATAAACACCTGTTTTGGAGAGTACAAGCTAATTGATTTTCTAAAAAAATAATGTTAGTATCTGCCATTGGTAATATAAATTAGACATGATCAGTCAAATGAACTACTCTTTCTTTGTGTACTTTTTGCTTCTTGATGCTTTTGCCCTTGACTTTTTTTTTTTTTTTTTTTTTTTTTTTTTTTTTTTTTTTTTTTTCTGCCAGGGTCTCTAATATCACTTTTACCAGCTCCTTATGATCATTAGTAGATGAACATTGTCAGTTTTCCTTTACTCTGATGCCATGTGGAATGATTAATTAAGGATTTTTCTTATATAAACAGGTTGCTCCTAAGGAAAAACAGCTGTGGTGACTGAGTTGTCCACATACTTTTTATTATTTGTGGTCTTTTGCACTCTACCCTTATCTTGTTCTCTGCCTCAATAACACTTGCAGTGATGACCCTTTCAGGAGTCTAGGGAACTGATGGTCTCCCCTATCATGGTATTATTTGGACTTCTTACTCCTTAGTTTTTCTTTTCCACAGACTGTGCTTTCAAAATGAAAACTGTAGCTAATAGTAGTATCCTTGTGCAAAAGCATGTGAGGACACGCACTGAGGGCGATTTTGCTTTCTCTTCTGTTTACTTGGAGTCCAGTAACACTCTTTCCAGACTCATGAAAAGTTTGCTTTTCTACAGATATTCCCAGTAACTTGCATCACATCAAAATATTGTTGAGCATTGCTGTAACCATCCATTTCCTCTGACTTGTCACAATGGAGAATTAAACAATTTTCAGCTTTTATATCTGGCAACAGCTTAAGAATTGTATGTAGAAAGCTGCTCATGGGAAACAACTTGACATGTAAAACCACCAGGAATTCAGAACCCTAGAGACAATCTAAAAATCTAGTAAGTAGTGCTTTCTATTGTAGAGTGTTACTGGAATATATTCTATGTACTGTTCCTATATTTACTGTGAATATATTTTTATATTCTACTTACTCTACTTACTCTAGCTTTATTCAGAATCACGCTTTTTGAAGAGCACTTTAGCAATAAAAATTATAAACACAGTTTGCTAGCATGTTGTTTGCAAACTTAAAAGTGCTTCCACGCAAATAATAAGTAATCTATCACTGGGCAGATATAGGCAAAACTCAGACACTATATTCATCTCCATTCTCCATTATGGGATGGCTGGTCATTTTCTAAGCTGCCTTAGGTATCCTAAAGCATCTAGGGCTCCTACATTTCTTCAGAAATTGTATCTGGGTTTCTCGACTGGTGGACTTGCTTGTTTTATTACATATACCTTTATCTACCAATGAGCCTTTGCTAGGAAATTGCTTGTTTCCTGTACCTGCAAGTTTAATTTGCAGCACAAATCATTACATACTAACCTTCCCAGTGGGGTAGAAGGTGTTATTGGAAAGTTAGAATTGGAAAGTAAAAAGGTAGAATTGGAAAGTTGTCCGACCGCTGAAGTATTAAAGTTACTGGTCTTCCCATAAGGGAGAAGACTTTATGCAGTGGATGAAGAGGAAAAAAGATGTGTGGGTAGGCTTTAGTGGTATATGAGCATGGAGGGTTGCAATGAGGATAATCATAGAATCACAGAATCATTTAGGTTGGAAAAGACTTCCAAGATCATCTGGTCCAGCCATCACCCTACCACCAATATTACCCACTAAACCATGTCCCTAAATGACACATCCAACCTTTCCTTAAATGCCCCCAGGGACAGAGACTTCACCACCTCCCTGGGCAACCCGTTCCAATGCTTGACCTCTCTTTCTGAGAAGAAATGTCTCCTCGTTTCCAACCTAAACCTCCCCTGGTGCAACTTGAGGCCATTCCCTCTAGACCTATTACTCGTTATCTGTGAGAAGAGGCCAACTCCCAGCTCCCCACAACTTCCTTTCAGGCAGCTGTAGAGAGCAATAAGGTCTCTCTTGAGCCTCCTCTTCTCCAGACTAAACAAGCCCAGTTCTCTCAGCTGCACCTCATAGGATTTGTGTTCCATAACGTGTGTTAGGAAAGTCTGGAGGTGGCTGGAGAGTTGCATATCAGTTTGGAGAATATGTAGAAAGTAGGAAGCTGTGAGAACTATGCAAGGCACAATCCGCAGACTACTAGGATTTGAATTGACCAAAATGGGCACCCAAACATACTCAGCCCAAAACAAGCTTGGTTTCCTAAACATGTTGTGAACTGAGCTGTGTTGAACACTCAGAAAAGGGGCAAGTGGCCTTGAGTGATGGGTAGGAAAGCAAGTTCAGTGCAGTCTGTAGGCTTTGTCTCTGAGGTACATACAAATCCCTGTAAGGGCATGCTCCTAGTGTTTTAGGGGATGACCACTTTCAGCCCTGCACGCCTCATGCTTCCACCGAGAAGGTAAATGTTATTACACAGACTTTTGTCACACTTATCAAACAGCTGTCCCATTCTCTCATTCAGTTCTCTTTCTTCATCACTCAGCTCATTGTTCCTACTTCATCCCAGGCAGGATGGACAAGCTGGGAACACTGGTCTTTCAGTGTCAGGTACAATCAGAAACACTCTTGGTTCAGAGGCAGAGTCCTTAGCAGTAAATTGTAGATTTAGAGTTGGTTCTAGCTGGTCAGTGTTCATCAAGCATCAAGAAATATCAGACATACAGGAGATATTTAGCCACTGCAGCCCAGAAAACCAGAATTTTATTCTCAGAGTTTGTATGAATTGTTAATATTTGGAAGCAATTTAAAACCTAGAGAAATAAGCTGTCCGAGAACAAGCTGAGACCAAGAAAATATATTTCTTATACAACATGAGAAAATGGTTTGTGGGTCAATCCTCATTAAAAAAGAAGTTGTTATAATTTGTTGAGTGCCTTCCCTGGAGAGAAGCATATAACATCATTCATTCTATAATTAGCTAAAATTCAGATTTATATTTTGGCTTCTTCATGCAATTTCCAGTCTTCCAAATTACTGGCTGTGAAACTTTACTTCAACACAGCTCCATGGAGATTGAAAACTGAATTGCTACACATTACTTGTCACATAGACAATTGCTTAGACTGTTACTTGCCTTTTCAGATCATTTATCCTAGTGTCTGTGCATCCTGTATCTGTGAATCAAATACAGGTAAGTGAGTTCAGTGTTTAGCTGCTGCTAAAGCTACCTTTGGAGGAGCTATGTTGAAATAAATCAACTGATGACTTTTTTTTAACATGTAGAAAAAGGATCTAGAGACAGATAAAATAACCTGATGATTCCTTTATGTAAATACCATTATGGTATTTACTTGGTAAAGGCATGCTAAAAGGGAAAGGTGTAAAGCTCACAACAAACTTTGATTGCTTGACTGAAGATATTTGGTACAACTTTGTGGAGCATAAAGGATCCAGAAATACTATATGAAAATTGTATTAGCCTGTAAAAATATAAAAAAAATGAAAAAAAAAAAGGAACACTGTCATTAATAATTTCACATCTTACTAATGATTTTTTTTGAAAAATAGAGAATTAGCTGGGTCAAGCATTTAGAATAACCGTTTTTAGCTTCAAGCCAATTTGATATGTACTGTTTTCACAAATAACTGACACATGCTCCCACTTTATTTCTTAAGTGGCATTTTTTTTAAGAATTAATTTGGGCTGTACTGAATTATGCCAGGTGGCAGAATTTAGGATGTAACCTCATCTAATATTTAAGAAACAAACTTTATATTTCATATGAAATGCAATATTAAGAAACAAGTTTTTAGGAATAAAGCACATTTCTTCCTACCAGTGACAAGAGGTCACTAATACTGACCAGTGGCAAGGCCAGTGAGTGACAAGAGGTCACTGACTTGGATAAGGCGTAGTAAAAACTAGGCCTACGCAATTAGATAAATTGAAAGATGAGAAATCCTGCCTGCGGGTAGTTAGTTTGCTGGATTGTCATCTTCAAGGGTTGCCAAAATACCTATGTAGGCAGCTGGAGAGGACTGGTTAGTATTGAGGATGAAAACCCAGGGTAGCTGAGGTTATTAGAACTTTGGTGTGATCCACAAGTGGTGTAGGAAAGTGATCATTTCAAGTAACCCCCAAAGGAGAAATAATAAAACCTACAGCTGAAAAATCAATCTTCTTTCACTGTGTTATCTCATGTCTACCCAACTCATAAAACAAAGGCTACAGAACTACCTTGTCAAATATATCTACTCAGTCAAAACTAAAAACACAGGGCAGGCATTAGGGAAAATTTTCTGACTACATTGCAAGTGTCTTTAAAGCTTGTAATAGATCACTGAGGCAGCTGGTAACATCTCCACAGGAAATATCCAAGGACAAGGTAGATGAATATTTGTCAGGGAATCTATGGATGAAGTTGATCCTGACTTAGGGTGGATAAAGGGAATTTAAATTTCCATTTTGCCCTGATTATTATTATTATATTTTAATTCCATTTTGGCTGGTGAGAAAAGCTGTTTGTTGGTGAAGATATGGGTGTCTTTCACTCAGGTGGTGAAGCAGGACAAAGTTTCCACTACTAAATGTTGCCAAACATTTCCATAGGTTTATTATACACTATATCCATCACACCCTAATATGTGAATGTGTTATCTGAGATCCCCTTGGACCGTAAAGGTATTCGCAAAAGTAATGTGATCACTGACTCTTTATATTCGCCTGTCATTTAGCTATCATCTTTCATATTTTTACTTACTGTTCCACTTTTATTATTATTGCAGTATTTAATGCAGGTGTATATAATAGTTTGTGAGAAAAACAGTATTAATTAAACTATTTTCTCTCTGGAAGATATTTGCCAAATTAAAATATTTCTTAATCTGACTGTGAAGAACACAAGCATCTCACTTCAGTTAAAAAGATGTCTTTATACTGACAAGGAACAATATCAGATCATACAAACAAGCATATTGGGAGAAATTGTGGTTCACATTGTTTTAAAAAAAGTACTGACAGTGTTAGGCTGCTGACCTTAAAAATATGACTGCAAAGGCAAACTGTATGGGTACAGATAACGCTGACAGTTATGCCTAGAGGAAGCTGACTTATCCAAGTGTAAGATTCCTTGACATATTAAATCTGTTCCAGTCGAAAAAAAAAAAAAAAAAAAAAAAAAAAAAGAAAAAGAAAAAAAAAAAAGCAAACCACAGAGGAAAATTACTTTTCTGAGTGGAATAAAGAAGTCTATGTACTCTTGACTATATCTGATATAGTCACACCATTTTTTTTAAAGGGAAATGAGGTGATTTATGGAATCTTATAAGACTGGAGATTACAGTAACGTTCATTTTAGAGATCAATAAATTAAACCAAAATTAAATGACTCATCACAGACTGCACTAGAAATGATTTGCAGACTGAGTTAAAAGAGTGTTAATGGTATCTCCATCTACAGTTTCTATCAAAATAAGTGTGAACGGATGAAAGTTGTATATTTAATTTAATTCCATGTGTTCTATGTTTTACATTCATAGCTATTTTCAGTAATATTTCCAAGCAAATTTATGTTACTTATTTAGTGTAGCCTCCAAGGAATACCATGTCACCTGTCTGCAGATATTTCCTTTGAGAGAAAAAAGTGATGTGGGCAATACTTTATCAAGGATGCATGCATTTGAGTTTCTAAATGTCATTTTCTGCTCACCATAATTTAAGCTATTCTGAAAGAAAAAAAAAAAATCTTTTTTTTTTTTTTTAACTGACAACAGAAGGAGATTAATTCACTGATGATAAAAAATCAGTTGTCTTCACCGAAATTACATGAGAAATCATTTAGCTTTAGAAATTACTTAGTTTTTATTGTTTCTGAGCATCTTGCTACATGTTATTAAAATTATCTCATAGCACTGAACTGCCTTACTTATCAGTTTTGGGGCTTGTGCCATGCAACTGTAAGACCCAACTCATGAAGGCTTGAGGCAGCCTTCTTGAAAGTTCCCAACTGGGAAAACTGATACCCACATCTCATGTTAATTCTTTGTGAACACATCTAAAAACAGACTGTAACTAAAAATGAGATACCATTGTTTTGATTCAAAAATGTGTTCTAACAAGTTAGGTTTCTCATTTGTTTTTCTCTACATTTGCCCTGGCAACATGGACAAGTAAACTCCTTCTTTCTTTTTCTCTCTGTCTCTTAAGAAGTGGATTAACTGCCATATAGCAATTTCCCTTACATTAGATTTTATTTTATTTTATTTTTTTCCATATATCAAGCCTAAAACATCTCTTTTGAATGATAAGCACATTAGCATTTTTTATGCCTATGTAATATCTCTTCTTTGGCAGAAGCTTTTCATGACAGTACTCTTGTTCTCAGTCTTTTGATACTTCACATTTGATGGTTTAAATCTTTTTGAATAAATTATATTTCCTGTAAGTCGGTATATTCCTGTGGCTCTCCTCTGTGTTGTTCTCTCATAACTGTGGTGTGCTGTTCACAGAATTGGTTTCATTTTCTCTACAGACAGCTGTAGCCATGGTACTGCATATGGTGGGTATAACACAGCATCATGTCCTTTACATGCCCTGCAGCCTTCACCCTTTTTAATCAGATCCAGATAATGATTATTTTTCTCCATCTTGGTGTTGTGAGTCAACGCCAATTTGGAATCTATAATAAATAATCCATCTGCCACCCCTTGGCCAGATGGGAAGTACCTTGATTTGTCACCTGTTTGTCTTGGTCCTGGTCTAAAGCCATTCTCAAAAGCCTCCAACTTATTTTACAGAATTCTTACAATTGTCAGTGAAGTAGAGCTGCGATCATACTGAAGGAAGCATTCACTTAGGGAGCAGTACAGACTGTATTATTAGCTGTTAGAATGGTGCAAGGTTGTAGGCCTTCAGCTGTCTAAAAACACCAGTGTTTGAAACCAGTGTAAATAAATAGCGTGCAATTTGGATTTTACTAGCTGATCATTTTACTGCTCAAATCCTTGTCAGATGTTAATTGAACTATAAAGAACAGCCCTTGGATGTTTTGTAAATAGTATACTAATCTAACTAGGATTTCCTGCTTATCACTGTTACAGCAAATAAATGATTCAAACTTAAAACACAGTAATTCAGGATGTTTTAAAATCTAGGCTTAGAAAAAGTCTAACAGCCTTAAGAGGAGGGTTTATCTCCCTGTTTGGTTTCAATTATGAGGTGGTGTGGGCTGAAGCTTAAGAATTGTAGACCTTTCATATGTTTTTCAGGTAGAGGTTGATTGTTTTTGCCATCAGTGAGATCTTATGTTCTTTACATTAAATTGCTGCCCTATTCTTCTTGAAAGGGCTAGTTTGCTGCTAGGACACAGGGACGCCAAACTTGATTACTTCAAAGAGAATTATTTTTCACTTTACAAAGATTAATTGGGGCTCCCTAAAGCCTAAATTGCTTGGGGAAAAAAGGAAACAATTCTTCATCAATAATCATAACGTCTTCCAGGCACATGGAAAAATGTGGTTCTGGGCAAAAATTACAGAGCTTAAGTAGCATGTAGACTGGAAAAGAAAGAAGCTGGGTACAGTGTCACTCACATATTTTTTGTATATGAATGTTCTCCAGTAACCAGTCCCAGTAACATCATACAGCATCACTCTGGGAAGCTGATTATAAAGTTTATCTGGTGTGCGTTATAGTTTAGCTCTAATAACTTTCTACCTGTAAAATCACCTTTAAATAGTTTGTTTCTTAACTCTTGAAACAGTTACATGCTGCAGAAAGGCTGTCACCTTCCCTGCCCAGCCATGTTCTGCAAAAGAGCCCACAGAATTTTGTTAGCCCTTTTGCTAGTATTGCTTTCAGAAAAACGTGTTTACTTGAAAGAAATCAAATTCATAAGAGAATATCCCAGCTTTGCATACTGACATATACTGTTGTTTCCAAGTAAAACACAGAGTGGTGGGATATTCATTGCAGAACATAACATAAAATTGAACTTGTCTGAGGTAAGTGTAAGATCTTTTTCCACAGGAAACAATTACTATAGGAAGTGTTTAGTTATATAATTAAAAATAAGATCATATTACTTTTTCTCAGCTGCAGATCCTACAGTAAAATGCTTTCCAGACAGATAGATGAAGATCCAAAGTCAATCATCTTCAACTGCTCTTTTTTTTTTTTTTTTTTTAATATATATATATAGGAACCTGCTCCAATTTCCCATTATTTGCCAAATTTCTGTCATTTGTATTTCTTTGTTGCCAAGAACAAGATAATAGATAACTTTAAAAATCCATAAAAGCGTGATACATTCCTCTTTGATGAGTTTTTTCCTTTAGAAAATATATGTCCCTTAGTTACAGGAAAGATGGAATTTTCAGGAGAAGGAAATATTTTGGTTTATATGTAACATTTCTTGAAACTTGATTATTACAGATATGTGTGCATGTTTTCCTGTCACATAGTGACAGACCTATTTCCCTGAAATTAAATGGAAGTGTTATTTTTGATATTTGTTAGCAGGTCTATTTCTACTACAAGCAAAGAAGTTTGTGCTGCCAAGTACTTCCTTTATTAGACCCTATGATATTTTGTTCATACCGTCTTTGAAAACCCAAACTGAGTGGGATTGAAATTGTCCCAGGTAAAGGAGAAAAAAAAAATTATACACGTGAGACCGTGGCAAGATTTGAACTAACTTGTCAAAGAGGCTGAGACTGTGATCTAGGATAAGAGAGAGGGACAGAGACTGGGGGTAAAAATAGGAAAGCTCACCTGGTTTGGTGGCTGGGAGAAGCTTTAACAGTTTGGACAAGAAGAGGAGGACCTGAAGAGAGGTACTAGAAAAATGGAAGTCAACAAGCATTCAGGGGGAGACATGGGCCAGAAGGATGTGGACCCTGAGACTGTCTGGGAAAGAACAAGCCAAGAATCATGAAGCCAACTGATAAATAAATTTCAAGAGGTGCTGCAGGAATGGCAAGGGAATCAGATATGGCTTGGGAAAGGAAACCAAGTGGAGCCAAGGACACATAGTCAGTGTGGACAGAGCAAGAGAGAGAAAATGGAAATGGAAGAGAGTGGGTAGGAAGTTGGTACAAATAGAGTCTAAAGATTGAAATATGGCAAGGTGCTGAGGAGGAGTATGTGAATTTATTAAGTGAAGGCATGCAAAGTAATTTCTGGATATCTCTTTCACAACCCTCTTTGTCAGTACTTCTAAAAAAGACTTTCTCTTCCTACAACCTTTTGGTTGCTGACCTGGGGTGTCTGTTATTCACCACAAACTCTAGTTGCAGTGTTTCCATTTTACAGAATTTCTTTGTCAGTTTTCCTTCTTCAGAGAAATTGCTTCATTCAGTTCTTATTGGGCAATTCCATACTATCCAGACATATACAGAAACCTAGTATTGCATTCTCTTTGGTTTGTTGCTGGGATAATTTAAAGTTTGAGTCTGTGGTCTCTTAGTAATCTGCTGGCAGTTTCTGTCCATTTCTCATCCCCCAACCATTTGTTACCATTTTTTTTCTGGTGGGTAATTTGTAGCTTAGATCATTCAATTATGCAATTCCACAAACAGTGGCACTCTCACAAAAGAGTGGGTGGTGGGTAAGGAGGACCACAGGTCTGCAGATGAAAGTGGCAGGAAAGCTCCACTCAGCACTGTTACATGTGCAGTCTCACACCAGTGTGAGTCTCATGGTATGGCAATATACAGATACTGCAGCAGGTAAAATGTTCCCAAAAATATTACAGAACATATTGTCATTGTTGTCAGAGTTGCCTTGGCCTTGCAGACCTTGCAATTTGGAGGTTTCACCATGCTTTGGTTCCAGTAAACAGTTTTAGAAGGCATGGGCAGAATTCTTCATTCCATCTAGCACCACTAATACACAGAATGACAGCCAATTAGTGCTGGTATTTATTCTGTTAACAAACATGGTGAATGTGTCTAAAGAGTTCGCTCAACTTTGCTGATAAATCACAAAAGTGTTGAAGTGCCAAAGGGTGATTTTTCTTTGTTTATGTTTCATTTTGCTTTGCTTTTTAAACTTTTTTTTTTTTTTTTTTTTTTTTTTTTTTTTTATATACATCTATGCACACACTAAGCTTCTGTACAGAGAAGTTTGTTTATGAACATGGTGCACAATCTGCATGTGTTTTTCCACTGCTGAGGAACAGTTGGTGACTCCATTTCTTTTAATTTAATCTGAAATTATGAAGGTTGGAATTATTTTACTTGAAGTAATGGGTAACTAATCAATTCCATCAGCTGACAGCAATTATATTTCACTTAGGCACTTTACTTAGTTACAAGAAGCTGAACTGAGCTGAACTCTTGTTCTTTTAAATATGATGACTTGTTAGTTAAAGATTTGTTTTTATCTTTATGTTGCATTATATGTTTATTTAAGTAGAATTTTTAAGTAGCGCAGAATATATCATCTAAATTTTGAATTCACTGTCCCCCATATTTATGGGGTTAGTGAAAAAAATATGTATATAAACAAAATAAGAATGCCTAACAAAGATTGCTGCCAGGGATTTGAAAGAAGCATTTTTTTCCTTCTACTTAGTATTTTTGAGGATGTACCATTCATTTCTGTGTTTCACATTTTGAGAAAGAGACTGGTAGAGATAGTTAGGAGTCTGGAGTACATAATATATAAGGGTTTGCTTTGCATGGACAAGGGTACCCAGAGAGGTAGTGGATTTTCCATACATGGAGGTTTTGAGACCTTGACAGGACATTGCCCTGCTCAACCTGATCTAAATTTGAAGCCATCCTTGATTTGAACAGTGGGTTGAACTTCTGAGGGTCCTTTCCAAACTTAACTATTCTATCACAATATAATAATAGAACCACAGAATTGTACAATATTATGAGCTGGAAGGGACCCACAAAGATCACTGAGACCAACTGACGTCTCTACACAGGTCTACACAAAAATTAAACCTGGGGAGCCTGTCCCAGTACCCAACCACCCTCTCTGTGAAGAATATTTTCCTAACACCCATCCTGATCCTCCCCTGTTGCAGCTCCATGCTGTTCCCATGGGTTCTGTTGCTGTCACCAGAGAGGAGAGCTCAGCACTTCCTCATCCCTCGTGAGGAAGCTGTAGACTGCCATGAGTTGCCCCTCAGTGTCTTCTTTAGGATGGACCAAGTGACTTCAGCTGCTCCTCATATGTCTTACCCCTTAAAACTTTCACCATCTTTGTTGCCCTCCTTTGGACGCTCTCTAATATAGTTTATATTTTTCTAATATTGTGGTCCCCAAAGCCGCAACAATGTTGTAAAGTATACATCAGCAGTAATATGATATAAATCAGACTTATTATCACACATTTCTTGTCTGGAAATGGATCTTTCTATCTTGCCTAGAGAGAAAAGAAAAAAAAAAAAATCTTCTATTTGTCTTTAACAGAGATCACATTGCCGCTTAAATGAATTGAGATTTGTGGTGTATATGTTCTTGACTGCATAGTTAACTTATTGCTTCCTGAAGCTTTCTCTTTATAGTCACAGCTTTATAGACATAACCTAAGAGATTTTAAAGACAGAAGAAACTATCTGATTATAATGTCTCACTTCTATACCCTTCTACCTACCTATTTTATCTTGTTACCCGCTGTGCAGTCAGTAGTAACTTGAGCTTGAATGAAGAATATATTTCAAAAAATATCCAGTTTTCATTTCAAGTCTTCAATAGACAGAAAATCCATCAGTCTTATTTTTCATATGTTTTCATGATTAATTATCCTTTCTGCTTAAACTCTGAGCATCACTTTTAATTGGAAGCTTTTGTCCTATATTGGGTGAAAAGAACAGGGTTTTGATGTTGGGGCTGCAGGATGTCCTGTGTGGAAAGTGGTGTGAGTTGCCCTAGGCTGGTCACAGATAGATATGAAATGCATCTAGATGACCCATCACAATCCAAGACTGCAGCCAGGCATGGTGGTGCAAAGAGCCATGGCTCAGAAATATTTAAGAAGGAGCAGCAGCCCCTAGAGGAGGAAATCTATGAAGAAATCTTGTTTGGAGAAATGTGGGGTGATGGTCTTGGCAGGACGCATGGAGGAGATGCATTTGGAGATGCACAGAGAGACAAGATTCTGAGGAGACATGCAGCTGGAAGCATTCCCTTGGGAGATAATACTCCATGCCAAAGCGGGAATCACCTGAGGTACTGCAGCTGTGACCTATGCTGGGGTGGAGACATTCCTGAGGGGCATGCAGCCATGGGTGACCCATGGCAGGTCAGGAACATCCTTGCGGGACTGTGGCCTGTGGAAGAATCCAGACTGTGGCAGAAGCAGAGAGAAGAACATACAAATAAAAACTTAATTGTAGAAATAAACCTTTGTGTTTATGATCCAAGCCTACTGCCTAACTTTTTGCTTCACCAAAGAGCTGGCACTGAGTGTAACCTATAGCTAAAGCAAGGGGAGTTGAGAATAGGAAGAGGGTGAGGACAAATATTTGACTTGAGTCTGAGAAAATGGTGGATAGGTGTTTACTTAAGCGTTTGCTTAGCTCTTTGTGTTTGTGCTTCACCTTTCACAGGTATAACTCCTGTCTGCCTCTGTCCCCCATGAATAGATGTGCTCTACATTCGGTCTCTCAGAACTTTACACTTACCTACATTAAAAAAAAAATAAACACATGTTCCAAAATAATCCAAACCGCTTGGTATGACTACCGTACTCACGTTCAGAAACAGAAACTCCTCTCCTCTCCTCTCCTCTCCTCTCCTCTCCTCTCCTCTCCTCTTTTATTCAACTTGCTCCTCTCTACCTTCTTCCCCTGAATATGTTTCCACCTGACTTATGGCTACCAGTTTCCATAAAGAATTGATTATGATAGGAAAAGTGACTAGAGTGCAAGAGATCAAGCATAATCCTAAATTTGAAAAACAACAACAACAAAAACACTAAAAAAACCAACTCCATCAAGAACTACACACAATTATTCTAATTTGGCCTTAGAAACAATGACTTAAGAAGTTATATAACTATCTCTACAAAAGATAAACCAATAAGAATGTAAATAGCCAAAAGGCAAGGCAAAAACTAGCCAGTATTCTTTATCTAGGACAGGTTATACCAAATAAATCTAATTTTATTATGAATAAATCTAATTTTCTCCTTTGACAGGTTAAGTGGCTAAATGGATAATGGGAAGGTACATGCATGATGTGATATATTCTGAGCTTAATAAGGTTTCTCATACCTTATTGCATGATATTCTCTTAAGCTACCTAAGGAAATATGGTGCAGTAATAGTGATTATAAGGCAAGTGCAGATTTGGTCAAAAAATTTGTCTCATAAAGCAGCTATCATTGTCAAACTGAGAAAGATGAAGTCATATTTACAGATGATGGATGTAAGAAGAATATAGATTTTAAGGCTTCCAAAGGAATATGAAAATGTGACTTTTTTAACCATGGCATTGTAAAGTTTTATCCTTATCATTGTAATTAATTAATTTATTTTTTAATATATATAAGAGAGTGGAAATATTTCATAGGAAAAAGCCTTGCTTAGGACCAGAAAACGTGAATGTCTGTCACTTCAATTTTTTCTTATTTATCAGATTTTATCAAAGTATTCTTTGAACTTTCATCTAGCATACAGAAGTGTCTAGAAATGAAAGAAAGGAAATCTTAAGGTATAAAACTGTGGATAAAATGTTAGTGAAGAAAAAGAAGATGCATGATTTAGGTTTTTAGTTTTGGTTGAATTAAATAAAATCAAGAACTCCAAGAAAATTATGGTGTAATCATTAGTAATCATTATCCATGTAATCATTTCCAATAGAGTAAAAATGGCATATATTTTTTCTTATGGGGATTCCAGTACACTTCTCAAAAGAAAGGGATGAAAAGATTATTGTTCTTCCCTAGAAAAAGAAGGGATATACTTACCGTGGCAAGAAAAATCCTTCATTCCTAATGGGATGGTAGACATCTGCATTTCATTAGGGGTGAAAGACTTTAGGAGTTTTTAGGATGGGGAAAAGAACCTTCTTTCCAAACAAATGTTGCAACAGGATTTGTTTATACACTCACCCTTTCCTGACGAGGCCACAAATGAAGGTGTACAAAGAGCCTGTTCTGCAGCCACAGTACTGTTTTCATATAGCATGTTATGCATGGGAGGACCATGAAGACAAGGGTATCAGGAAAGGATCTGGAATAAAATCCTATTTGCTGTTTATAACTGTATAATAGTCTGCAACATTATGCGCTTAAAGCTGACCCCTCCTTAGCAGCCTATTTCAATGCCTGAACATCCCATTTGTGAAGAAATTCTTGATGTTATCAAGTCTAAACCTCCCCTGGTGCAATTTGAAGCTATTGCCTTGTGTCCCATCACTTGTCACTTGAGAAAAGACCCTGAAAACTTCTTCATTGCAACCTCCTTTCAGATAGTTGCAGAGAGCGATGAGGTCTCCCCTCAGCCTCCTCTTCCCCAGACTAACCAGGCCCAGTTCCTTCTGCTGTCACTAATGTCTTTTTTTTTTTTAAAAAAAATTATTATTTTATTATTATTATTTTTTTCTTAGTCCTTTCACCAGCTTTGTTGTTTTTATCTGGACATGTTTGAGCACCTCAGTATCTTTCTTGTAGTGAGTGGCCAAAACTGAACACAGTAATCAAGGTGTGGTCTCACAAGTGCCAAGTACAGAGGGACAATCACTTCCATAGTCCTGCTGGCCACACTGTTTCTGATACAAGTCAAGATGCCATTGGCCTTCTTGGTCATCTTAACTAGCTGTTGGCTCATGTTCAGATGGCTGTTGACCAGTACACCCAGGTGGTTTTCTGATGGGCAACTTTCCAGTTACTCTTCCCCTGGCCTGTATATGGAGTTGTTATCACCCAAGTGCGGAACCCAGCACTTGCTGAATGTCATGTGATTGGACATTACCCATTGATCCAGCCTATCTAGATCTCTTTGCAGAACCTATCCTCAAGCAGATCAACATTCACACCCAACCTGGTGACATCTGCAAACTTACTGAGGGTATACTAAATCCCTTCATCAACATAATTGATAAAGTAATTAAATAGCACTAGCCCCGATACTGAGCCCTAGGAAACACTACTTGTAACTGTCCACTAAACAGATATAACTCCTTTCACAATGACTTTTTGAGCCTGGCCATCCAGCTAGTTTTTACGCATATTTAACTGCACATCTGTACAAGCCATGAGTAGCCAGTTTTTTCAGGAGAAAGCTGTGGGAAACAGTATCAAATACCTTGCTAAAGTCCAAGTAAGCAACATCCACAGCCTTTCACATGTCCACCAAACAGGTCATCTTGTCATGGAAGGAGATCATGTTAGTCAGACATGACCTGCCTTTCATAAACCCACAATAACTGGGTCTGGTCATCTGTTTGTCTTGTACGTGATGGCACCCAAGATGAGTTGCTCCGTTACCTTTCCTGGCACCAAGGTCAGACCAATAGTCCTGTAAGTCCCTCGATCCTCCTTCCTGCCCTTCTTGTAGATGGACCTCACATTCACCCAGCCAACAGGGACCTCCCTGGTTTGACAGAACTGCTAGTAAATTATTAAAAATTGCTTGGCAAACACATCCACCAGCTCCTTCACCACCATTGGGTGGATCCCATCTGGCCCCATAGATTTATGGGTGTCCAAGTGGTATAGTAGGCTGCTAACCATTTTGTGTTGGATCATAAGGGTTTCATATATATATATATATATATATTTATATAGTATAGCAATACACAAGAATAGAAAGTTATTTATCAGGAAAGCAGTTGCCCAAAGTATAGGAAGTATTGCTATAGATTATTATAAATGTTAACAAAGGGAAAATTTGGAGTGTCTCAAGGTCAACGGATATTGATTCTATTTCCAAGGCTCTTTTCCATTACCTGTTAATATCCACTCCTGGAGAGAGTCATGAAACTAGATGAAACACAGACTAAATCAGGCATGGATGCTCATATTCTTTTCTCTGTGTGACACAGACAGACAGATACACACACACACACACACACATCATTTCATGCTACCAGTGTGGGAAAAGTATTTCTCTGCCTTTAAATATTTTATTCCATCTACATACTTAATATGGATTAACTTAGTCTGTAATGACGGTCACTGCTTCAGCATATGTCTCTTGTTCCAGACCTGTTCTGAGCACCTCTGACACAATCACTGTAGATGTATTTAAATATCTGTGGTGTAGACTACTGACCTTTCTTCATCTCTCTGTGGGTTCCCCCCAGGTTTTAATGTTTCCCTGTAATTGCTTATTTGTCTACCTCTGTGTCAATGGACCCCAGACATTTTTTATCCCAACATATGATCAATTACTTTGCAGTTTCCAGAGGATAATCTGCTATAAATCAGCCTCTTTGGTGCTAATTACACAACTACTCATAGAGCCTGTTCCATGCAGTATGATGGTCCCAGGATTATGAGGTGAAGCTCTAGCTGTTTTCTGTGCTAGTCTCACTCTCCTTATGAGCCAATTACACTCTTGCCATGGACAGTAACATACAAAGTTTTTAATTTGTCTGCAGTCCCCCTTCAAGGGTCTATTTTAAAGTGATGGATATAGGTCGCTGATATACTTGCATTCACTCCTTAAAGGGAAAAAAGCATAAACCATTGTTCCATTTTATGACTGTAAACATTTAGGTACTTTATCAGTGTTCACGAGTGTGCAGAGACTGCAGCAAGAATTCTGTCACAATTCAGATCATGGAAACCAAGTCCATGGAAAAGGAAGACAAAAGAATGGAAACAAAATCAAATCCAGAAGCTGCAGCTTTAGATCCCAGTTAGTATCCAAGGTCAGACCAGCATGATCGTATGCAGGAGTTCCAACCTATAAAAGCATAACTGTCTGGCCTGTTCTTTTAAAACATACTTTTAGAGTACAGGCGGTCAGGACAGTTAGGAATCAGCCCTAACTGAAATTTCTTATCAGAAAGGATGTGAAATTCATAGCAATTAACTGGAATAGCATTTCTCTTTGAGCAGATGTCACACCACTGCAAAGCAGCAACAAAGCAATTAATCCCAGGAAGAAAACCAGATTTATAACTGACCGACACGAAAACCAAATGCATAGCTGTCTCACACATTAACTGAAAAATGGTGAAATGCAGTATATGCTGTAGGAAAAAATAAAAAAGAAAAAAAAAGTATAAAAGAAAAAAAAAGAAAAAAGAAGCTTTCTCCTATCTGTGTATACAAGGTTAGTGTTAGTACTAGCAACATGTGGTTTATAAACCAGAGAGGCCCAGACCCTGGCCTGTAAAACAAGAGCAACAGGGGCTGATGAAAGCAATGGCCTGGACAGAAAGGCCTGTTTATCTCATGTACCAGGAGTTATGTCAGCCACCAATGTTTGAGTAGCTGTCTGTATCTTTCTGAATTTGCGATTATTAATAAGAACTTAGTACTACTGAGTATCCAGAAGCAGGCCTCACAACAATCTCATGGTCTTTTCATAGCCCTCCAACCTGTCTGCTTCACAAAGCTCCCGTTAATGTCTGTGGAAACCCCTCTGTCATTAACTGTGACATTACATTCTGGGTGCTTTCTCTTATCACTGTGCAAACATGAGCCTTCTTCAGCCCATTGTAAAAAGCCACATTTCCCCTGTTTTGGTCTTAGGAGCAGCACAACTGAGTATTTTGTGTGATATATGAGAACAACAGTTGAAGGAAAAGTATTTAGCAGCCTAAGGAAATAAAGCAAAACAAGTTTACAAGTTAAAATCACAGAGCACACCTGCCCTTTTTTTTTTTTTTTTTTTTTTTTT
>CM021767.1:86260721-86302787 GCA_011076525.1 Nettapus auritus | reverse complement strand
CCTGAGGAGAATGCTGTGGGGAACGGTGTCAAATGCCTTACTGAAGTCAAGGTAGACCACATCCACAGCCTTTCCCTCATCCACTAAGCGTGTCACCTTGTCATAGAAGGAGATCAGGTTCGTCAAGCAGGACGTGTCCTTCATAAACCCATGCTGACTATCAGGCTGACCCAGGCTTGATCGCCTGCTTGCCCTGCAAGTGCCGCATGATGATGCCCAAGATAATCTGCCCCAAATCTGCCCCATGAGCTTCCTTGGCACTGATGTTAAACTAACAGGCCTGTAGTTCCCTGGGTCTACCCTCCAGGCCTTGTAGATGGGCATCATGTTTGCTATCCGCCAGTCGAGTGGGACCTCCCCCGATAGCCAGGACTGCCGATAAATTATGGAAAGCGGCTTGGCCAGCTCTTCCACCAGTTCACGCAGTACCCTCGGGTGGATCCCATCCGGCCCCACTGACTTGCATACATCCAAGTGCTGTAGCAGGTCGCCAACCATCTCCTCGTGGATTGTGGGGGCCACATTCTGCTCCCCATCCCCTTCCACCAGCTCAGGGTACTGGGCGTCCAGAGAGCAACTGGTTTTGCTGCTAAAGACTGAGGCAAAGAAGGCATTAAGCACCTCGGCTTTATCCTCATCTCTGGTAACTAAGTTTCCCCCCACATCCAGTAAAGGGTGGAGATTCTCCTTAATCCTCCTTTTTATATTCATGCATTTATAACAACATTTTTTGTTGTCTTTAACAGTAGTAGCCAGATTGAGCTCCAGATGAGCTTTGGCCTTTCTGATTTTGTCCCTGCACTGCCTCACAACACCCTTGTAGTCCCCTTGACTGGCCCACCCTCTTTTCCAAGGATTATAAACCCTCTTTTTTCTCCTAAGCTTGAGCCACAACTCTCTGTTCAGCCAGGCCGGTCTTCCGTGCCGGCTTGTCTTTGGGCACGTGGGGACAGACCACTCCTGACCCATTAAGATTTCTTTCTTGAAGAGAAATGGTAGATCAGATGGGGAATTTCCAGTGAGACCATGTCAATTGTGATATCCATGGGGGAACATCTGTTCTTGCTGTGTTAGTGGAACAGCGTGTGGAAAACTAACTGCCTGTTTATTTGCAGAACTTTATTCACCTTATCCTCTAACCATGATTTTGGATGGAGTTAATATAAATATATAAGCATAGAAGTCCTATCCAATAATTTTTACACTGCTGAATGCTCAAGTATACCCCAAAGTAGCTATGTCTTCTCAATAAGTATAGCAGAATTGCAACCAGCAAAAGATGAGGTAGAATCTCTTAGGTATGTTTTGGCTTCTTTGATATTATAAAAATGGGTTTTCACCCACTCACATTCTGTGTGACAGTGCACCACACTGAGCATAGGAGTTATTCTTAGATTCATACTGTCAAAGGAGAATAACATTTAGAGCATTTTGTACATTCAACTGATGACTGATAGTTTCTTTAATATTCTTAAGTGATTCTGCATATTGACAGAGAGACTATTAATCCAAACAGTAAGTAGGTGAGATTGGCAATATATCTGTTGAGGGAGTTCTGTGTTGAAAAGCATTGGAAGTATAGACCATGTGGCTACATCTGCAAATAAGAGATATGGGATAAATGAAGGCAATTAGCATTGCACAAAATAAAGCAGAACGTAGCAGGCAAACAGCATGCACAAAGAGTAAATAAGTAGCAGAATAGAGGAAGAAGGCTTTAAATCCAAATGCACATCTAGGGTCTGTTCAGACACTCTCCTGAAACCCTTTGGAAAGACTCCTGTTGACTTTTGGATGCTCTTTTTTATGATTGCTTTTGAAAACAATTGGGATCTGTGGCTTTCATAGTAAGAGGACTCTTAAATCCAGCCATAGAGTCTCCATATGCCTTAATGCAAGAGTTTGAATAATCTAGGCGTTTCATGTGGTTTATTTCTCAGGACAGTGGGGAGCTTTAGTCTATCAGGCTAGTGCTAGCTGCCATGCTTATAGGGTATTTCTGTGCTTACCATTCTTCCTTTTGACTGCACAATATATCAGATGGGATGTTAATGTTTGAGCTGAGGCTTTCCCCACTTGTATAATGGAAAAGAAAGGTGAATACTTTTAACTACTGTCTAGGAAATGGGATAAAAGTGTGGTGTTCAGTCATTCACAGAAGTGTGACTTCAACTTGGGAGAGCTTTTTTCAGTCAGTAGGACCAGACTCTCACACAGCACAGACGGCTTCAGGAGGCACTCTCTTCCTCATTAAAGACAGACAGCACTTAACTTGAAAAGCCTGTGCCAATGTGCTTAAAAACACACATGTTTAAGTGATTTAAAATGAGAATTGTAATACAATATTTGCATGGAAATTGCTCTAAAGACACTAAAAGACCTAATTGTCATTAATTCCCAGGATCTGGAAATGAACCGGACTTTCTCTGATGCAAAAGGCTTCTGTTGGCCTTGTAAAGCCCCTGAAATATGTGGCTATAGACTATTTTTGTTTCAGTGAACCTATGCTACCTAGCTGTGCAGTATTTTAGCTGTTCCTAAGAAAACACTGAAAGAAAAGCTTCAAAGAGTGTATTAGAAAAATTCTAGTTTTTTTTTTTTTTTTTTTTTTTTTGAACTAGTCATTACAATTTTATCCTTGCCACAGCAGTTTAATGTTCTTATTTAAATATTATTAGAATTTTTTATGTAGGTATGTGTGTATTTATTTATTTATTTATTTTCTGCTGAAGACATAACCTTGTTCATTCTGGTTGTAACTTCTACTGGATTTTGTTTCGAAGTGTCTTGTCTGTAGTTAGTCCAGTGATAAGGCAGGAGGCAGTAAATGTACAAGGAAAAAGAAATAAGTTTGAAGAAAAAAAAAAAAAAAAAGTGCTGCTAAGTGGGGATCTGCTGCAGAGCTCCAATATGACAAGGAAAAACACTGCTGTAAAAAATCCAGGGAAGGAGAAGTAGGAACTGGTGCCAGGTACTGTAAGTGCCAAGGCTTGGGATAGGTGTTCAGCCAGCGAAATGTCAGTGCCATTGGTGTGGAAAGCAGCCACTTAAAGCTGTGATGTGGCAGGGGATCAGAGACTACTGCTGCTGCAGCTCTGCGTGGGGAAGAAGCAACATCACATAACAGTTGGACTTTGTCACACAGGCTTGAAGACTTGCCCAGACTGTCAATCAACCTTTTAAAAAAAGGGCTGTGGTGCGGGGTGACTCGGCTCTGCTCTCTAAAATCCCCAGGCATTATTGAGAGAGAACTCTGCCTCCTTTCCTTTCTCCCCTGAAACAATGCAGGAATTAAATTTCTATTTTATTTTATTTATTTATTTATTTATTTTTCACAACAATCTAAAATGTATTTTGATTGGATAATAAACGAAGAGAAGTTTTTTATGCCTGCTTAACAAAGTGGATAATTTCATGTGGATATGTAGAACCCAGATGACTGAAACGTTCATTTGCATAGGCTTCCTAAAGTCAGAACATTTGGCCAGATTTGTTTATGGTAATCATTTCCGCTGTCCTGTGGATTTGTGTGCTTGTGCTTTTGTTTTAAAAGCCAAAGGCAGAAGCTGACCTTGTTGTCTTGGAGAGCTGACTGAAATTACTGAAATCTTGAATTCCATTTTCACAGTCAAACATATCCAGTGCCTTCTCTTATCATCATTTGTGACTCAATTTTATCCGTTCATTAAATGTCATGGAGAAGGCTGGGGGGGGTGGTGGTGGTGGTGGTTGTACATGACTACACCCAGCATTTTATTGCTTTGTTTATGAAATTGTTCAAGACTGATTCAGATTATTAATGTTTTAAGGGCCTGATCATTAGTTCTTATTTTCCACTGAGGTCTATGGAAGTTACAAAACCTGCCAGATTTCAGCTTTTACCCTTACCAAGGATGACTACACAATTTTAAACTCACTCATCAGTATAAGATAAAATAAAAGAAGTATGCTAAATATATCTCTTATTAATATTGTAGAGAAATAAATATTTAAGTACATAGATAAGACTGAGAGACTGCAAAATTTGAATGTAAATTCAGGGACATATGGGAAGCAGCACAATTTTGGAAACATTGGAAATAACTGAGAAAACTTCTGTGATGCTATAAACACTTTTGTCAAAATTTCATTAAAAATGACAGGACTTAGAGGAGACCTGCAGCTTTTGGAAAGCCTGACTGAAAAAACTGACTGACCAAAATTTTCATTATTTAGTTTATCCAGAGCATGGTTGAAAAAATCAGAAGGAATTTCTTAAAAAAAAAAAAAAAAAAGAAAAAAAGAAAACAAACAAACAAAAAGATATGTGAGTCACGAATCTAAGTGAAAAAAGAAAACCAAGCCCTAACAGGACTATTAACCAAAGTGGAGGCAAATATTAATAAATGTCTAAATATATTCTTAATTGTTAATATAAATTTACACTAACTCCCACACACAGAAGAAGCTCTCACATGCAGATAAACTCTTACACATATGCCACTTTTAAAATTTAACAGTCCACTATTAGACTTTTGTTGGTCAAATGTTTAAACTGGGTGCTATTTAGACATTAAAGAAGACAAGAATTTTTATATAGTCAGGAAAAGGAATAATGGAATATATATATATAATCTATAATTTATGTACATGAGTGTACGTATATATATAGAGAGAAAGAATTTTGTTGATAATACCATAAAATTGTGGTGTTTAGGTGACATTATCTCTGGAAAAAATATAGCTCTACATTGTCTTCAAAGTTTGTTCTATTGAAGAGGTAGGGATACACATATAGGTGGGTTACAATTAAGTTTAGGACAATAAATACTAATGTTAATGAGAAAAAACCTTTAAAACTTAGGACTGCAGATGTTATCTACATATAATGACAGCTGAGAAGTTTTCACTATTAATGCCAGTTATTCTATATATACTTTGCTTTATAAGATCAAAAACTGTCTGTGTAACACACATTTTTTTTTTTACATTATATACTGTTTTTTAATTTTTATTTTTTGAAACTTAATTATTGATTACCATTTTATTTTACCCCATATCTACCAAGTTTCACCCCAATGACAAAGGGAAACATCTATCACCTGCTGCATATGGCAAAAGTTAGTTCATTTTCAGTTCAGCATAAACTTATGGAGACCTTACTGAAGGAAACTATTGATTTCTGAAGGTTTTCCCTATATGTTCAGTGCCAGATGATTGTAAGGGGACTCCATACACTTTTCTTGATATTTTGACTTTAGAGTTCAGAAATGGTTGCATACTTGAACACCAAGAGCCAATAAAAACAGCTAAATACATTAAGTCTCTAAAGGCACAGGAACTGGAAAAGCTACAATCATTGTGTATGACCATGATTTAGCATAGCTTCAGGTTTTGTCATAAAATATTATGCTTATCATGCAGAGTATTATATTATTCACTACAATCCTGAAAGTTTATCAAATGAATGAATTGAGAAGTTATTAATTGAAGTCATTCATTGAAGAAAAGAGCCTCTGTAAAGTTTTTTTTTTTTTTTTTTAATTATTATTATTATTTTATTTTTTATTTTATTAGGTCTGAAACAGTTCAGTTCATTTTTTTTTTTTGCATATTGATGTAGCTGCTGGTAGATGACATATTGGTTCATGCTTCAGAAGAATTATTTTTTTTATTCTACTTTCCACAGAATTTCAGAAATATTTTCTTAATTTCTTTAATATCCACCATTGGCAGATGGATTTCTATCAAAGAGGGTTTTTCATTAAGGTTTATTTGTTTTTACTGCAATACCACAGAAAGTGGAAAAAAGGTTAAGCACTTCTGTGTAACATGACTACATTAAAAGAGCTTGGGATACAGGTTTAATAGCATTCTCCAAATACCTCTTTTACTTATTGGAATATATAGAAATGCATTTGTGTACTCTGTACATATGACTTCAATATGCAATTAACTCAATTTTCAAACTTAAATAATTATTTTATTCCAAATAAATAAATTACTTAATAATTACCCTATTTGCAAATGAACTTTAAAATGTTTTGTTTACAGTATCAGAACACAGATGTCTGATACAGAAATACATACCATATTCTGAGTAACTAATTTGATTACAATATCTATTAACACCTTCATCTAGTTAAATTAGAAAAAAAATGCACTATGTTCTCAGTATATGCTATGTATTGGATTTCATATTTTCTTGGAAGATCAAAAGTTTCAGTAAATGAATTATTATTATATATAAGTTCAAATACTGAAAGATGCATACTTTCATTTAGATAGATATGCACTCTAGCTCAGATACTATAAAACACTGAGACCTAGACCTCTATTGTATGTAGCTACTTCAGGCTGTGTTCAACCTGCTTTATTTTTATTAGATTTAGGAAGTAATGAAAAATTATCTCTGCCTTATTTATTGCAAAAACAAGGAAAAATAAATCCAGTATAGAAATCTCATATAACTGGCCATTACTCAGTTGTGCAGACAACTGAAGTCTGAAAGTGCTTTTTTTAAAGCAATCAATGAATCATAGACTTATTTTCAAATGTCTAATAAAAAATTAAATTAAGAAATTGACAGCTTATGATGCAAATTAGGTTAGGTGTATTGCAATAGCATTTTCATTTTTTGGAGTATTTATTTGTTCTGTACGGCCTCCTTATGCCAACTATGTTGTGTTGGATATTCCAGCAGACTGAACAAATAGCAGTTCTTCAATATTCCAAGTATAAAAAATAAGACACAGAGTTATGTAATAAAAAGTAAATTCTACGCATTTTGTCACTGAGGATTTGAGCTTTTTATCTTCCTTCCAAATCTGTATTTCCAAATTAATTTAAAAATGTTGTGTTTAGAGCATCAGAAAATAGATGTCTTATAGAGAAATACATACCACAAGTTTTATGAACCATCAAATTCTTAATATTTCAGTTTCAAATAACTGTCTTCAGTTGTAGGATAGCAGTGCCACTTCAACGGGTCATTTACATTTTACTAAACCCTGCACAATAGTACTCACCAGACCAATTCATTTTCCACTTAGCAAGTTCCAGTTCTGAAGATATGATTAAGAAAACGTTTCTGGCTATCTGTGGACAAGGACATGTTGTTTTTGACAATGGAACAAATCAAGTGATAAACACCACCATAATAATAATAATAATAATAATAACAACAGCAATGATAAAAAAACAGTATTCCTTTCTCAAGCCAAAGAACACAGTTTTTTAGTTCTAGCCTTTTTTTTTTTTTTTTTTTCAGTAAATGTTAGTATTATAAAATATTTAGATGTTTCTACTGATTTCTTTAAAATACTTGAATAATTTATCCCTACCACAATAAGGACTTGCAGGTAAATATATACACAAATTGTCATTCTTCAGATATCTTTCAAAATAAATATGTACATGGTAGCACATCTGTCAATATTTCAGGTCTTCCTCCAGTATGCTTGCATCAGAATTCCTCTCTTTGATTCACAGTGCACACCGTACATTGCTCTTTGCTGCATGTGTGTACCTCTGATTTCATTTATCCTTAAGAATATAAAATGACTAGTGTGAAACATAGAATTTATCTTCTATGAAAGCTATTTAAAATAGAGCTAATTAGTAGTAAAATATTCTGCTAAGCATGAGAATAAAACAGATGCACATAAAACAATTACAGTATATATTAAAAAAAAAGGATGCTAATTCATATAAAATGTGAGAAAAAAAAAATGACAATGATTAGTTTCTGCAGAGGTAGGTAGAACCAGTCTCATTTTCTTGTGCCTGTTGATGGCCTGGCTCTGAACTCACACCGAAGAGAGCATTCCTACCATATTTGCTGGTGCTGCTTGGGTTACTGCAACAACCCATCTCAGGTGAGTAGATTGCTGAGGTTGGAAATGGTTCAGAAGAGAAAACTTCTGTCATGTTGCGTAGTCACAAATGACCCAGCAAAGTGCAACCTCATCTTAGACATGGTAAAAGAGAAAATGCCCAATGTGATAAATAATCGGGTCTCGAACAGTATTACAATTAACGTTTACAATTTATTAAACAAATAGAGGCAAGCAAGCAGTACTGGGTGTGCAGGGAGTCTCTGCTCCACCAAGATGCACACCTGTTACATCAGGTAACTGGCTTTTATGCTCCTAGACTAATACATATTTGTCATTATTCCTAGAAAAGGCAGGGTTATTATAATTAGTTCCTGGAATCCAAACCTTCTCTGGGACGCATATGTATTAGTCTCTGGTGGTCTCTCTGGGGGTCGCTCATGCTGAAGGCTTGTAGTCCTCCACCCAGGCTTTATCCTTCAACTCCCTCTTTCTCCTTATTCTCCTTATTTGGAGAATTTCTCCTTATTCTCCTTATTTCTCCTTATCTCCTTATCTTTGTCTGATATCAGAGGTTTGCACAGCATCCCATGCAAAAGTCAGCAGTCTCAATGTTCGTTCTTCAAACTCTCTATTTACATGGATTGGTGGACCCTTCCTTTGCATGATACAAGAACTATGTACACTAATCACTCTGTTTTTCTTAGGTAGAAGGTAGAATTTCATCATGCAACCTTAGCATTGTTCCATACTGACGTGAATCAAATTAACATATTTCACACCCAATGTACAGGACTTGGATTTCTCTGGTGGGGAGAAAAAAAAAAAAAAAGTAATAAAAAAAAGAAAATGTTCCTATTTCTTTTCAAGATCTGTACAGACTGTATTCCCAAGCACAACTGAATCTGTACTTACTAAAAGCATCTATTTCCATGTTGGGCAACGAGGTGTCTTCAGATCAAACAAGCATGTAATGAACTGAAGGATTTGCTTCTTAAATTTTCATACAGAAATGGAAGACACTTAGTTCTGCCTCAAGAACTGATCTTCCTCCCTTGTTTTGGTGTATGTGGCCTAAACGAAAGAAGGAAGGGCAGGCTGACCTTGATTTTGTGCTTTATTTCAGTTTTATTTATATTTCCTCATAGTAGAAGAAATGCTCTTTAAGCAATTTAGTTAGGTCTTTTATGGGATATAAAGCAGGAAAGTGTTGCAATATTGAAGAAGGAAATAAAATTTTCATATGAACTATTGCCCCAGTGTTAGATACATGCTATTATATCTGCAAATCTTTTAGAACCGAAGATGATATAAACATCCACCACACTGCAATTCATAATACTTTATTAGTATGCTCGGTACCTTAAGAGCACTTAAGGTTAACACAGAAGACCTACAGTCCATTAACTGGGTCTGAACATAATTTAAGTCCATTTCCATTGGCCTGCGTCATGCAAGATGTTACAGATTCTGTCTTGGCCTTTCACTAACTCCTTTCTGAAATAGTATGGCCCAAGAAGTCTGCAGATTGAAACGTGTTTTAAAATATAAACCATGTTAATGATTTCTGACTATGATAAGAGTAATATTTAAAAAGTTTTACTGGTACACTCTGATCAGACAATGAATTACTTTACTGGTTGGTAGGTCCATTTATGGCACACCTCTTCTTGACGTGTTTCCAAATCTTGGAGCAGAGGGAGAAAAAGAAACTATATATATTAAAGAGCAAATTCAAATTAAAGAAGTGAACAACAAAGAAAAGGGAACTCCCACTGTGAACAACAAAGAAAAGGGAACTCCCACTCTCTTTCATGCACTCCCTGACAAAAATACCTACTCCCTGCAACAGTGTCTCAGGTTCATTACTAGCATGAATGCTAAGCATTCAAAAACAACAGAAGAGGAATTCATTTTTAGAATTATATGTGTGTTGGACTCTGCAAAAACATAAGGCACATAGCTGCTAGGTCACAACTTCCTTGTACATATCCTGTGCTGAATTACAAAACAATTAAGTGAGAAAGCAAAAGTGAATGATCCTTGAAGATCAGGAGGGTCAAGCCACTGAGGCTGGCAGCTGTCTGACACAGCCTCTCATAAGGAATTAATGGAACAATCATCTCTTATCACCTCTTATGACCTCTGGAAGTCACCAGGTCCAAACCTCCTGTTCAAGCAGTGCCACCTCAAGATGGCTGCCCAGAACCATGTCCAGACGGCTTCTGAATCTCTGCAAGGAGGGAGGCTCCACCTCAACAAGATCCTTATAGCAGCTGAAGCATGGTCTGGATCAGCAGACAGCGTGATGGGTTGAAAAGCACTTGAAAAACAATGCATTCATTGGTCACAGACAACACAGGTCCACAAGGCAAAAATCCTGCTTAAGTAACTTTACTTTTAGGGCACGGTTACCCAGCTATCTGATTAAGGGAAGCCAGTGGATGTGATGTTTCTCAGCAAAGCTTACAATAATGTTTCTCTCAGTGTCCTTGTGGATAAAATGCCCAGCATATATATTGACAAGCACGCAATACTATGGGTGAAGAGTGGGCTGATGAGTCAAGCTCAAAGGGTTTTAGGAAATGGAGTTACATCAGGCTGGCAGCCAGTCCCTAGTGGGGACTCCAGGGCTCCCTTTTAGGGGCATTGCTCTTCAAGGTTTTTATAAACAATCTAGATGCAGGACTCAAACACATACTAGCTAAGTTTGCAGGTGATACTAAGTTAGGAGGAGCTGTTGACTTTGTCAAGGGTAGAGAGGTCTTGCAGAAAGACCTTAACAAATTAGAGGGCTGAGCAATCACCAACCACATGAAATACAATTAGAGACAGATTCTGCTTCTGGGATGGGTCAATTCTGGATATATTTACTTACAGGAGAACAGTCCCAAGGGAAAGGATCTGGGTTTTTTGGTCAATGGCAAGTAGAATATGAGTCAACAGTGTGCTCTGGCATTTAAATGGCCAGCTGTACCCTGGGGTGCTTTAAGCACAGCATGGCTAGGCCATCATGAGAAGTCAGTAACTAGAAGCAGAATTTACATAATTGATCACCATCCTTAGGGCCTGTTCAGGGTCATCATTCAGCCAGTTTTTAACCTATGTCACTATATTTCCATCTAGCCCCTGTATTAACATCTCATCCATGAGGATCTTATGGGATACCGCATTGAAAGGCTTTACTGAAGTCCAGGAACACAATATCCACTGCTCTCCATCATGCTGGTCATTTCATAATAGAAGCTTATCTGACTACTCCTTATGACTTTCCTGTGTTCACATGACTGGAAATTGTTTACAGGATTAACTGTTCTATCACCTTCCCAGAGATTAAGGCAAGAATTGGTAGCCTTGTGTCCTCCCAGCCTTTTTCAAAGATAGGAGTGACATCTACTTTTTCTCTCTCTCTCTAAATAAATAAATAAATAAATAAATGAATGAAATAAATAAAAAAATACAAAAATAAAACTGAATTACTTTCCACTACCAGTTCTGATTATTAAAAGATGATATATTTTTCACAACATGAGGATGATCTGATAATTTCATCCAAAGTTCTGATCAAACTGGTGAACTCTATCAAAAAACAGTTGTGCAGTTCATTTGGTTTACTATGCTATTTCTACATCATAATTTCAGTGAATTAAATTACATTTAGTGATCAGGGATGCAACTTTGAAGGAAATCTTCCAAAGATCTTCAAAGAGTGCAAAGTGGTCTCAGAACAAGGAAACTTGATTCTTTTTGGCTGAAACTAAACAGGAAAAAACACTCCAAGAGATCAGTTAATGAACTTCTACTCTTGAAGGACATCTCACCCACTAGACTGAACTAGGACTAGTCTAAAGGAATATCTCCTGAAACATGTATAGTGTGGACATCAGTCCTAAGTACAAACTATTTCCATCTGAATTTCCATGCTTAATGCCTGTAGTAATGGTCATGCAAATGTTTGCAATAACTGCTACATCTCTCCAGAAATATGCAGATATTTCAATAATGAGCTACAAGTACAAACTGTAATAGGAAGTTGCTAAATTAGTGTAAAGTGTTTATTCATGTAGGACAGAATATACATCATAAAACATTATTTATAATCGCCCTATTTTGAGATACTGAAAAATTACATGTAAATTTCTCAAAACCCATTAATAATTTTAACTCTTCTTTCTTGCTCATTAAAAGCATTATTTATCCTGATACAAAGTATGAAGTATATCCAAGTTGCAGAAATTTGTACCAAATTTTACTACCACTTCACAATAAGTTCTTCTAGAAAAGAAACCCTATTCTAAATCCATCAGAAACTTGACTGTATTAGCTAAATTAGCTAAATTTTCCTTTAAATATCATGTGTTAAAAATTATCTTATTTTTGCATGTATATGGATTTTTCAACCCCATTCTGAAATTAGCTATGCTTTGGGTTTCCTTTAGCACTTATTCCCATTAATTTACATTATTGTAGGATTTGAGTTTTGGTTTATTTAAAGATGTGGAATTCTGTAGATTATTCTCTTTTCATTTAATAAATAGAATAAAAAAGCTTCATACACTATGTTCTTCATAGTTTAGTTATGCACTTTATTCTAAATATATCCAGCAGAAGTAACTCACTAACAGGTCTATGAGAAACCTTCTTTCTGTTTACAAAGTTGGCTTCATCAAAAATAACAAACCAAAATACATACTTGCCCAAGATCTAATCCTGCTGGAGGTTTGTTTAGATATTACATATAAAGCAAGAGCTAATATCTTTTATGTTGTACTTACTAAGAAGCTAGATCTTGCAAATTATGTAAGCTTATTCTTCATATTGTTCATGAGTTTAACTTTTTTAAGGTGCTTACCTAAAGGAAGTAGACCACTACTGTTCCACTTCTTTAGTAAGTATAATTTTATCTGCTGAAATTCCACTATATCACAGAAATTTCAGTTCATTGCTACATTGCTCTACTGCTCAATATATATACATATATATGTACACATTATATTTATATATAAACCTGTCATCATGGTTTTAGCTGAGACAAAGTTAATTTTCTTCATAGACAGTACCACAGTGCTGTGTTTTAGAATTGTGATGAAAATAGTGGTGATAACATACTGATGTTTTAGTTGTTGCAGAGCAGTGCTTGCACAGAGCCAAGGTCTTTCCTGCTTCTTGTGCTACCCTGCCAGTGAGAGGGCTGGAGGTGCACCAGGATCTGGAAGGGGACACAGCCAGGGTAGCTGACCCAGAATGGCCAAAGGGATGTCCCATACCTTACAGCATTATGCTCAGCAATAAAAGCTCGCCCCCCGGGGGGGGCCCCCGGCGGGGTGCCCCGGCACACAGGAGGGGGGGACCGGGGGTTGGGGGACGGACACAACACTGATCAAACTGATGCCATTTTTCTTCCCAATAAACCATTACCTGTGATGAACCCTGCTGTCCTGGAAGAGGCTGAATTCCTGTCTGCTGATGGGAAGTAGTGAATTCCTTGTTTTGCTTTGTTTGTGCACACAGCTTTTATTTTACCTAGTAAACTGTCTGTACCTCAACCCATACATTTTCAAACTATTACTTGTCTGATTCTCTCCCCTACTCCCCTATCTCACCTGGAGAGAGTGAGCAAGCAGCTGTGTGGCACTTAGCTGCCTGCTGGGGCTAAACCACAACAAAACCACTGTTTGTGGAATTAAAATTATTTTAAAACACATTTACACTTTAGTAAGAAGACACACTTGGATTTTCTACACAGTAAACCTCGTCTTGCTTTTGATATGGGTTTTGCAAAGCTTCTGATGGCAAGACCTGTCTCATGTGAATCTACTCCATGACTTATACAAGAACTAAAATATTTAAATACTTTTTCTGAATTTATCAAAATTAAAATAAACACCAATATTCAGATCTTATCATGCAGTCTTCCACTTAAAAATAGGTAAATATTTACATATATATCTATATATGATATATATAGATATATTATGGATCCTCATCTTGCTTGAGTGGACCTTCATAATATCACATATATATATATACCTACATAGAATTATAAAAGTTGAGGAGCTAGACTTGATTTTTTTAAAACTTTTTCCATTTCTTATCAGGGGTTTAATTGTCATATAATTTAGAACCCCTTGGCAGTGCTCAGGCCACATGAAAACATCTTGATCTTCACCATTTATCTCATTTACAATTCTCATAGAATGGCCTGGGTTGGAAGGGACCTCAAGGATCATCTAGTTCCAACCCCCCTGCCATAGGTAGGGACACCTCCCACCAGAGCAGGTTGCCCAAAGCCCCATCCAGCCTGGCCTTGAACACCTCCAGGGATGGGGCATCCACAACCTCTCTGGCCAACCTGTTCCAGTGCCTCATCATTCTCATCCCCTTGTTCTGTCATTATCTGACTGACCAAAGAGTCGCTCTCCATCTTTTTTATAAGTCCATTTGTAGTACTGAAAAGCTGCAGTGAGGTCACTCCGGAGCTTTCTCTTCTGTAGACTGAATAGCCCCAGCTCTCTGAACCTTTCTTCATAGGAGAGATGCTCCAGCCCTGTTCTAACTGCCCAGGACCTGTTCTAACAGATCTACATCCTTCTTGTGCTGGGGGCCCCAGACCTGGACACAGTGCTCCAGTCGGGGGCCACACAAGGGCAGAACAGAGGGGGACAGTCTCCTCCCTTGACCTGCTAGCCACCCCTCTTTTGATGAAGCCTAAGATGCAGCTGGCCTTCTGGGCTGCAGGCATGCACTCCTGTCTCATGTCAAGCTTTTCATCCACCAGAACCCCTAGGTACTTCTTTGCAGGGCTGCTCTCAAAGAGTTCTTTTCCCTGTCTGTACTCATGTCCCAGATTGCCCCCGCCCATATGCAGCACTTTGCACTTGGCCTTGTTGAATGTCATTAGGTTCATGTGGGGCAAATTCTCAAGCTTGTCCACGTCCCTTTGGATGGCATTACAGAATCACGGAATCACAGAATCTTAGGGGTTGAAAGGACCTCCAGAGATCATCAGGTCCAACCCCCCTGCCAAAGCAGGTTCCTTAGAGCAGGCTGCCCTGGTAGGCATCCACACAGGCCTTGAATATCTCCAGAGAAGGAGACTCCACAACCTCCCTGAGGCAGCCTGTTTCTGTGCTCCGTCACCCTCACCATAAAAAAGTTCTTTCACATGTTGGTGCAGAACTTTCTGTGCTCAATTTTGTGGCCATTACCCCTTGTTCTGTCCCCACAAACCACTGAAAAGAGGTTGGCCAAATCCCTTTGTCTCCCACACTTCAGGTATTTATTAACTTTGATAAGATCCCCTCTCAGTCTTCTTTTCTCCAGGCTGAACAGACCCAGGTCTCTCAGCCTTTCTTCATTGGGAAGATTCCTTCCTTCTATTGTATTCCTTCCTTCTGTTGTATCTACCATATCAACTGCACCATTCGGCTTGGTGCCATCTGCAAACTTGCTGAGGGTGCACTTGATCCCACTGTCTATGTCACTGATAAAGATATTAAACTGTCCCAGTCTCAGGAGAGACTCCTGAGAGACACCACTCATCACTGGCCTCCACTTGGACAAAGAACCATTGACCACCACTCTCTGGGTGCTACAACCAAGCCAACTCCTTGTCCATTGAATGGTCCACCCATCAAATCCATAGCTCTCCAATTTGGAGAGCAGGATGTCATATGAGACTGTGTAAAAGACCTCACAGAAGTCCAGGTAGATGACTTCAATCGGTCTTCCCTTGTCAATTGATGCAGTCACTCCATTGTAGAAGGTCACCAGACTGGTCAAACATGATTTAACATTGGGGAAGCCCTGCTGGCTGTCTCGGATCACCTCTTTGTCTTGCATGTGCCTTGGCATTGCTTCCAGAAGGATCTTTTCCATGATCTTGCCAGGCACAGAGCTGAGGCTCACCGGTTTGTAATATCAGAGGAATTTGTAGGGGCCTTCCTCACAGGCAAAAGTCTGTTGCAGGGGGTGGAATCTTGGCTCCATAAAAGTCAGTCCTTTTGAACTTACTGGACTTATGATTTTCACTGGAGCAGTAGAACAAAACTCCATGAACAAAATATGTTTATATATTGCTATATATAGTTTATGAATGATGACAGTGCAGTGAGGCATCTTTTTCTGGTTAGTTATGGAGGAGAAAATAGAAAAGAAGTATTCTCTCTTTGAAAGTCTGGGTAAATCTGCTGATTATGTCTGTTTCCTGACATCTTGAAACACAGCCTTCAGTGGCAGATATAGCACTTAGTAAGTAACCTCCAAGAGAATTGTGCTTTCCAGCAATGCTTTTTGCATTACTATTCCTAGCATAAGTACGAAAGCAAGTTTTGTTGACAGAGTACATATATTTACATTGGATTATTTTTTTGGCTATGTGATTACACAGCTTTCTTTATGTTCCCCAGGTTTATGAGGAAAAAACACATCTTAGAACAATTATAAGAGTTACTACAACACAGTTGAGACCAAGAAATTATTTCTTTACATTTTTGGCTAATGGCAGTGGCAATGGTTAAGCTCCTTCTGGATATAAAATGTTTTGAAGGAAATAGACAGTGTAGCTGAGCAAAGAAAAACAAAGAAAGTAGTTTTGCCATGTGCCATGGCTCTGTAACACACACAGTCAGGTCATAAACTTACACAGGAAAAAAAGATGGAGAGTAAGCATTTCTGAGTGCATTCAGGCTGGCAGTCCAGCCTCTTATTAATTAATTTGCACTTTTAAATTGTTATTATTATTATTTATTATTATTTATTTTTTAACTGCAAAGTGAATTAATAGTGAAATCATGCAGCTCTTTCACTAGTCTTCTTTGCCTTTTCCAGCAGCTAGGGGATTTATGTAATATTTCCTATACATAGCTCAGTAATACTGAAATACTGGGGAAGAAAGAAAAAAAAAGAGAAATCAATCAGGGAAAAGAGATTTTTTATACTCTCATGTCCTTAAGACCTGGTCTAAACTCCTCCAAAGGCAATCAAAAGGCAATCAATATTGATATAACTTAAGCATTTAATCAAGGATACTTCTGAAAATATAATGACTTTACATAAACTGTTTCTTTGGTCATTCCAATTCAGCTTTGATTCCTGATCTCAGAAAGATGTAAAAACTGTAGAAGAGGTTCATAGGTGTGTGTTAAAGAAAAAAGCATGAAGTTGAATATCTAAAACTGTAAATTACTCTTTTTGGTATAAAGACAAATATAAGTGACATAAACATAAAGACATAAATCAAATATTCATTTTCAAAAACTAGGAAGAAATCACCTATATACAAAGAAAATAGATTTACAAATAATTAAAAGAAATACTTTAAGCCCTGACAAACTACAGAATTCATTACCAAAGGCAAGAATTTAATGAGATAAATAAAATAAAATAAAATAAATACATATATGTAACAGTGTCTCTTTTTAGGACATAGCAGGATCACAGAATCACAGAATAGTCTAGGTTGGAAGAGACCTCCAAGATCTCAAGTCCAACCTCTGACCAACACTAACATGTCCTCCACTAAACCACATCCCTAAGCTCTACATCTAAACGTCTTTTAAAGACCTTTAAAGACCTCCAGGGATGGTGACTTAACCACTTCCCTGGGCAGCCTATTCCAGTGTCTAACAATCCGTTCAGTGAAGAAGTTATTCCTAATATCCAACCTAAACCTCCCTTGGCACAACTTTAGCCCATTCCCCCTTGTCCTGTCACCAGGCACGTGGGAGAACAGACCAACCGCTGCCTCGCTACAGCCTCCTTTCAGGTACCTGTAGAGTGCAATAAGGTCGCCCCTGAGCCTCCTCTTCTCCAGGCTAAATAGTCCCAGCTCCCTCAGCCGCTCCTCGTAAGACTTGTTAAAAAAGCAGAAAGACAAAGCTTTAGGAGGCACAGACCCTCTCCAAGAAATATGGAATGCTTCACGAATTTGCATGTCATCCTTGCTCAGGGGATAATCTTCTCTATATCATTCCAATTTTAGTGTATGTGTAACCAAAGATTCTTTAGAGAACCTATAGCTGAAACGAGGAGATTCAGTCACAGACAGTAGCAGACTTAGACTCTTCATCCACTTTGTCATGACAAAATAATAGAAGGCTGAATATAAACTCTGAATGTTGCCTGTGGGAAGAAGTGTATTGAGTTCTGGGGTATCACGTAAGTTCATGTGTCATCACAGATCACTGTTTAATCTTCTACAGAGACTGAACAAAGGCATTTTAATCTGAATTTTTACTTTATTAACGTGAAAGATCTTGAGTGAGAAATATTTGTCACTCCTAAGAGAGTATTCATGGAAGCATCATTCTGTGTTTGCACCATTCTTGTCTCTTCTAGGCAGGAAGACTAGATATTGATGCTGGAGACCAGATAATGAGATAAATGGATGTTTCTTCTAATCCAGTAAGGGCTTATTTATGTTTTTAAGTGCCAGATTCCCTAATGTAGGAGATCATTCACAAAGTCTAATTCTTATGTAGTGGTTACTCCCAGAAGGTAATCCAGAACAAAGTCCTAGCTTTAAATTCTCTTTTTTCAAAGAGTTTAATTCTCTCTATTGACTGCAAAGGGAAACAAATGTTTACTTTTGTCAATATTGTATCAAAGTAGGTACTTTGACTATATTGCAGCATAATAAAAACACTAATTGAGGGGAATTTGAGATTCAACATCCTATTTGGGAAAGTTATTGCACAAATAATTCTGCTGCCTTCTCTGTTTTCTTCGATACCTCTAGATTGATGAATAAATACTCTTTTAAACAGGACAGAGATGGATATTAGGTGTGATAGTCACATTGTTTTGATTGCTCTTAGTCTAGTGACTGAATCTGAATGTGAAACAAGTACATATTCAGCTCTTTGCAGTTAAAACAATATTCATTCCAAAATGTTTACCTGCCCCTTGAGAACGGAACTTCCCTGTAAGGAGTGAAGAAAGTACAACTTTTCTCAATACTTCATACTTTTGATTGTCTATATAAATTCAGAGCAACAGCATGCATTTTATTGCAGCTGGTTCAAATACTCAAGTACAGACAAAGAGAAATCTATTAATTGCCATCTCTGAAGTTTATCTGAATTTAGAAGAGATCCCCATTGGAATACAGCAGAAAATACAATATAATTATGGGTTTTTGGAATCACTAAGCAATAAATTATTATAAGAAAGACAAAAACAGAACAAAACAAGGCTCTTTTGTGGATAAGATATTCCTCTCATGATAATGCAGAACAATTAAACTCATCATTAAACTAAGAACAGGGAGAAAATTATTTTCATTAGTTTTCTGTTATCAACTGCATAAACACAACAGCCTTCTTTCCAGAACAACCACATATATATACTAATACATGACAATACAATACTTAATGGTATAGGGAAAACTACTTTATAAAATTCTTTTCAAGAGGAAGCAATCACGTCCTTTTTAACAAATCACATACTTCACATTCTAGTAAACATGGGAATCATCTGCAATGATTCTTAAAACAGCGTATAATGTGTGCTTCTCTAACCCTTTGGCTGTGTTAGCACCACACCCATGGAAAATATTACATTCTAATGATTCCAGAATTTGGTTTTACACTGATGGGACTCTGAAAGCCACATTAAACTAGCCAACAGTGATTTATAGCTAGTTTGTCTCCTGTCTGGAAAATGTACAAGTGAACTATTTAAAACAGTAGCTGTTTTCCTCATTCATCTGTTTTGGATCACACTAATCCTAGGTTTGGATGGACGATAACAAGTTGATGTTCATGGTGTTCCCAAGTATTTGCTAAGTATTTCACAATTGCAGTGCCACAATGACATGAAACTTTTCTGCTCATTAACAGGAATTGTCTTTTGTGCATTCTGGATAATAAATCACAAGAACACATTTTAAAATTTCTGTGTAGTGAGAGCCACCTCTTTAGAGAACTTTGATTCATCAGAAACATGATTTATTAATGTTCAGAAAGGAATAGCTACAATACTTTCCAAATTACCATTTCCAAAGCAATTTGAAGCATGTTTGTCTGTCTGTTTGCCTTTCTACGAGATCTCCATATAACAATGAGAAAAAAAATATTTTTTGTCATTTCCATGCCTGTCATTTTACTGTAATCTGAGTAGAATTCAGGAAAGCATTATCAACAAGTAATACTTTACTAGAGGGTGAAACCACAAATGATTTAAAAGCCTAGATTTGGTGTGGGTATATAGGTAGACCAGCTTTCATCCAACTCTTCTGTAAAGCTCATTTGTTCTAGTTGTAATGTATCAGAGTTTTTTTTTTTGTTGTTTGTTTGTTTGTTTGTTTGTTTTCTTGCACATGTACACCAGGAGGAAAACTCCTATATTATCAAAAGAATATCATGAAACTTCCTGGATTCTCCATGTTAACTTACTTGCATCCAGTAAACATTTTGAAATATAAGAAATATAGTCGTTATGACCAAGGATATGTATTCACTTCTCTGAGACGCACAACACAAGGCAACAGTCTCAGGGTGACTCTGTATAAGCAGGGAGGTTGAATAAGATGACATCCAGGGGTCTCTTTCAACCTCAACCATTCTGTGATTCTTCCCATAGCTGTGCGGAAGGATTTATTTACCAGTAGCAAGACTTCAAAAAACAGCAGTTTATTTTGCTAAATTCATTTAATTAATTTAAACGGTACATATTCTCTGTGTATGTTAGCTTTAGAATACACCTACGTTTCCACATTACTTGAACTCTCTATACCTTTTTTTTTTTTTTTTTTTTTTTGTTTTGAAAAAAAGGAAATATGGTTTTTTTTTTTTTTTTTTTTTTTTTTGTTTTGTTTTTTAAATTATTATTATTTATTATTACTATTATTGTTGCTGTTGTTATTATTGCTATTGGGCTGTTAGAGAAGCACGGTGCTCATTAGATCCAGAAGGTTGTTAAGGCCATGGAAATAATATAGTTCCACCAAATATTAAATGCCACATAACATAACAAAATGAATGTTCAAAAGTGTAACAAACCTCTATTCGTGGAAGAGTTTTGTCCTGCAGGATCTCCTCCCCCATGTGCCTGATATTTGATGGTAATTGCAAGGTAGAATTATGTGAGTTGGATACATTGGCCTTGCCCACCACAAAGAGAATTCATACTTCAGAATCAACTGTATGTCTCTGTATAAAATTACAAATGTGAATGATTTTTTCCTAGGTATAGACTGAGTTTAGTATATAATTAAGTAAGCAAGCGCGTACAGCTGGGACAGTTAACTCTCTGGTTCATGGGCAGAGAAAGAGGAGATGGTCAAACAAAACATTTTCTGTACTTCACTCTCTGAACATTACTCACATGTAGATAGCTATGTTTTCTAATACAACATTCCTCTATTGTTTCACTGTGATAATCCATGCATGCAATTCACAGCACAGGTACTCTATACTTCTTTAAAAGCACTGATCTTTGTCATAAAATACTCAATGAGCTTGCAGTCTCAGATAACTAGATCCTTTATATATACTGCTTAACAATAGACAAAGAAGCAGGAAGGATCACATGTGCTGAAATTCTGTATCTACTCAGATAAAGATATAACCAGGAGTGATAACACTTCTGAACCAATAGTTTTTCAACAAATATTACACTGATCTTTATAAAATTACATTTCCATTAGACATGTAAATCATTAGATGAAGCAATATGAGACAGACATGCAAAATTATGTTTTTCAGATGTTTTCCTTCAAAGTTTAGAACCAAGGATGCTTTCGGTCCAAATCCAATACTGCAAAATTCAATTGAACTTGATTTAATAGTTCTCATTGAGAACTATCTTTAGACAAGCCTACTACACCCAGTAATTCTGCAATACTATATTTTTAAATATTTGTTAAAATTGCTTTTACATATATACATATTTCTAAAGATCTCTTTAAACACTGGTGGTACATCCAAAGAAGTTTTACATGAAGATATCATGTGATATCTTCACGGTGAATGTGATGGAGCACTGGAACAGGCTTCCCAGGGAGGTTGTGGAATCTCCTTCTCTGGAGATATTCAAGGCCCGTGTGGATGCCTACCAGGGCAGCCTGCTCTAAGGAACCTGCTTTGGCAGGGGGGTTGGACCCGATGATCTCTGGAGGTCCCTTCCAACCCCTACAATTCTGTGATTCTGTTATATGTAATTACCCAGGTAGACATGACAGATTGTCTTTGTGATTTTGAACACGCTGAACAACGTACAATAAAAATCTCCTGGTGAAGTGACTCACATTAGTCACTTTCATATTCTTTTAAAAGTCTTTGTAAAGAAGTGAAATAACATTGAAAGGTTTTCTTTTCGTTCTACCTCTCGAGTAACCTGTACTGATTGATATTACTTTTACTTCAGTATTTTTGTAGTGAGTAGAATTGAAAAATATATAATCTCAACAGAGAATAATGTTTTACAACTAAATAATGACACAGCTGTGTATTTTCATATGTCTTCTAACCTTTCTTTCTCTGTGGGAAACTGAGTTACTAAAAGAGACCTAATAGTGAGTAGAGCAAAACTCATCTCACATGTGAATGTGTATTGTGTGGTATCTTTAGGTAAAGCTGAAACGGTGTGATGGTTTTACTCAGGTGGGCAGCCGAGTTCCACCACAACCGCTCTCTCACTCCCCCTCCTCAAAGAGGAGCGAGGAGAAAATACGATGAAAGGGGCTCAAGGGTTGAGATAAGGACTAGGAGATCGCGTAATAATTATCGTGACGGGCAAAACAGACTCAGCATAGAGAGAAAGTAAGCTTTATTGCTTATAACTAACAAGCTAGAGAAGTGAGAAACAAAGGAAAGAAACCAAAAGCACCTTCCCCCCCCATCCACCCTCTTCCACCTCCTCCCCCTGAGCGGCGCAGGGGAACGGGGGAATGGGGGTTATGGTCAGTCTACAGCACTTCTTCTCTGCCGCTCCTTCTCGGTCACTCTTGTCCCATGTGCTGTGGGGTCCCACCCACGGGATGCAGTCCTTGCCGAACTGATCCAGCGTGGGCTGTCCACAGGCAGCAGCTCTTCAAGAACTGCTCCATATATGGGTCTGTACCACGGGGGCCATCCCTCAGGAGCAACCTGCTCCAACCTGGGTCCCCCACGGGCAGCAGCTCCTGCCGGGTCACCTGCTCCTGCATGGTCTCCTTTCCACGGCCTACAGGTCCGGCCCGGAATCTGCTCAGGCAGGGGTCTTCCACAGGCCGCAGTCTCCTTCGGGGCACAGGCTCCACATGGTCTCCTCCACGGGCTGCAGCGTGGAACCCTGCTCCACCGTGGTACTCCATGGGCTGCAGGGGGACAGCCTGCTTCACCATGGTCCTCACCACAGGCCGCAGGGGACTTCTGCTCCGGCGCCTGGAGCACCTCTCCCCCTCCTTCTTCACTGACCTTGGTGCCTGCAAGGCTGTTTCTCACTCCTCTCACCCTCCCAGCTGCTGAGTGGCGCAGCGTTTTTTCCCTGTCTTAAATATGCTCTCACAGAGGCGCAAAACAACATTGCTTGTTGACTTAGCTCTGGTCAGCTGTGGGGCCCTTACCAAACATGGGGCAGCTTCTAGATCCTTCTCACAGAAGCCACCCCTATGGCCCCCCCTGCTACTAAAACCTTGCCACGTAAACCCACTACAAATGGCAAATAGGTATCAAGGTCCTATATAACTAAGACTCAATAGGAGCCAAAATCTTTGAAGTACTTGATAAGCAAAAGCCCATGCTTATGAAAGAGGAATTACATGCCTAAATTACATGCCTAAAGATCTTTCAGGATCTTGGCCTCACTGTAGAAAAATATTCTGGCATAGTATTACTAAGGAAAAAGAAATAAAAGTAAAAAAAAAAAAAAAAAAGTTTAAAAAAATGTATCCTTTTGTTATGTTCTTGGTATGAAAAGTAAATTGCAATAGATGACCCATTTAATTAAAACAACCTTTAGACAATATAAAAGTTTTATATATTTTTCTTATGATTTAATTAGCTGTAACTTTACTAATTAAAAAGAGCACAAACTTTTTTTTTTTTTTTTTTTTTTTTTTTTTTTTTTTCCTTCAGAGTACTAAAATGGAGAAAAATCTGGCATTAGAACAGCTGAAATAATTTAACACATTAAAATGTATATTTTCATGCAGTATACCTAGACTACAGCATGCACACTATGATGTAAACAAATGTCATATATTGGAAGGTTTGTGACATGACCACATATATCCTGGCAAACATTAAGAAATACATTTCTAAAAACAGTGGTGAGTTTCAGAAAGTTGAAGCATCTAAATTTTCTTTTGTAAGAGAGACACATTCTGGTTAAAAACTCAATAAATCTTTCTCTTTTGAAGGATTGTCTGACATTAATTTCATTCATTAATGTTTTAAGGTCATGTAATATATGAAATTAGAGGAAAATATTTCAGGTTTGCAAATAATAACATTCATCTGCACAAAGGGAGAGGTTTAATATTTAAAAACCTATTTATTTATTAGATTTTTTTAAAAAATTATTATTTTGATGGGAGGATTAGGTGTTGCAAAGTCATGGACATTGTCTTCCTTTTCATATTTTAAATTTATATTTTAAAACACGTTTCAATCTGCAGACTTCTTGGGCCATACTATTTCAGAAAGGAGTTAGTGAAAGGCCAAGACAGAATCTGTAACATCTTGCATGACGCAGGCCAATGGAAATGGACTTAAATTATGTTCAGACCCAGTTAATGGACTGTAGGTCTTCTGTGTTAACCTTAAGTGCTCTTAAAGTACCGAGCATACTAATAAAGTATTATGAATTGCAGTGTGGTGGATGTTTATATCATCTTCGGTTCTAAAAGATTTGCAGATATAATAGCATGTATCTAACACTGGGGCAATAGTTCATATGAAAATTTTATTTCCTTCTTCAATATTGCAACACTTTCCTGCTTTATATCCCATAAAAGACCTAACTAAATTGCTTAAAGAGCATTTCTTCTACTATGAGGAAATATAAATAAAACTGAAATAAAGCACAAAATCAAGGTCAGCCTGCCCTTCCTTCTTTCGTTTAGGCCACATACACCAAAACAAGGGAGGAAGATCAGTTCTTGAGGCAGAACTAAGTGTCTTCCATTTCTGTATGAAAATTTAAGAAGCAAATCCTTCAGTTCATTACATGCTTGTTTGATCTGAAGACACCTCGTTGCCCAACATGGAAATAGATGCTTTTAGTAAGTACAGATTCAGTTGTGCTTGGGAATACAGTCTGTACAGATCTTGAAAAGAAATAGGAACATTTTCTTTTTTTTATCACTTGTTTTTTTTTTTTTTTTTTTTTTCTCCCCACCAGAGAAATCCAAGTCCTGTATGTTGGGCATTTTCTCTTTTACCATGTCTAAGATGAGGTTGCACTACTTTGCTGGGTCATTTGTGACTACATAACATGACAAAAAGTTTCTCTTCTGAACCATTTTCAACCTCAGCAATCTACTCACCTGAGATGGGTTGTTGCAGTAACCCAAGCAGTAGCCCAAGGTCTTCACGGTAGGAATGCTGTCTTCGGTGTAAATTCAGAGCCAGGCCAACAACAGGCACAAGAAAATGAGACTGGTTCTACGTGTGTGGTAGGTAGGTATGAATAAATTATCTCCTTTCTTAAAACAGAATGTCCTTGACCATAATGCCTGTTTAAATCAGACACTGGTACATTCTGTCCTCCAAGCTGTGCTCACACATTAAAACCGTGCCAGATAAATTTCTACCAATGCATACCAGTATGTTATTCAAACAGCATGGATGTTTGTGAATCAGTGCTTAAACCTACACCATTTCATTTTTTGTAAGTTACTAGTAAAGGTGTAGCCTCTGTGCCCTGATCCCTTTGATATACTTAAAGATAAAGGTCCGTGAAGGGTCTGGAGAACAAGTCTTAGGAGGAGCGGCTGAGGGAACTGGGACTGTTTAGCCTGGAGAAGAGGAGGCTCAGGGGCGACCTTATTGCACTCTACAGGTACCTTAAAGGAAGCTGTAGTGAGGTGGCAGTTGATCTGTTCTCCCACGTGCCTGGTGACAGGACGAGGGGGAATGGGCTAAAGTTGCTCCAGGAGAGGTTTAGGTTAGATATTAGGAAGAACGTCTTTACTGTAAGGGTTGTTAGTCACTGGAATAGGCTGCCCAGGGAAGTGGTTGAGTCCCCATCCCTGGAGGTCTTTAAAAGACGTTTAGATGTAGAGCTTAGGGATATGGTTTAGTGGAGGACTTGTTAGCGTTAGGTCAGAGGTTGGACTCGGAGATCTTGGAGGTCTCTTCCAACCTAGACTATTCGGTGATTCTGTGATATTCCTCTGCTTGAAATTACTAAGGTGGAAATAATGATCTGTTTGCTTTTTTGTTTATTTATTGTAAAGGAAATGGTCTTTCAGATTTTTTTTTAGTGATCAGTAATTTTTCTTTTCTCTCAAAAAGGACAGTTCAACCATTTTTCAAAGTGTAGGAGGAATGTATTTTTGTATCATGTGTAGTATGTAAGCTAGGCCTAACTTTTAGGAAAACCCCCTTCACCAGCTTCTTGTAATGAATTTTCTCTTATCCTTCTCAGTTTGACTACCCAAGTCACAATGTTACATGCATGCTAGCGTGAGTCAGCATGTCTCCAACTCTTAGTGTCTGTGCTCAGAGGACAGAAGAAGGCATATAAATTCTTAGGGTTCACAGTTTAATATGTGTCAGTTGTCTGGGATTTGTTTTATTGTATTCATTTATTGAAGCATTATATTTTATATATTCTTTAGTAGGTTTTCCTTTCTCTTAGTCCCAAGGAGCATAAATCTCAGAGAGACTATACCTACTGCTAAAATTCTTCCCTTGCCCTGGACTCCCACCCTGTTGCTCCTAGTTTTGCTGTACAGAGCATTTTTCTTTTACCAAACTTAGTTATATGAGAAAACTAGTTGTATTTGCAAATACTGATTACACTCCTATATGGCTGCCTAAGGAACAAAAGTGAATACTCATCTTTTAATATTGATATGTTTACACACAACTCTGTAGAAATTATGTTGTGTTTTTCATTGCATTATTGCCCACTGTGAACAGTTCACGTCTTAATCTCCAGCCACATTCTATCAGATTTTCCCCCAAAGAGGCAGTTATTTCCACTAAATAGTAATAGTGGAAATAATATTACTATGTTCATTTTTAAAGTGGTATTTTCAAATTATAATTTGCACTCAACTGACCAATTATCAGATAATTTAAGTTATTTAGGATTTGTTCAGAATCTTTGTTCATTTTTTTATTCAAACCTTTTTCTTAGTAATATGACACATCATAGATATAATCATATAAATGCAGGTTAGGCTAAAGATTACTCCATTAGCTTTCTCAGAAAATAAATTTAGTGGAGAATGAGAGCTATTTATAAAAACAGGCAATACCTACAACTATCCATATTTGAGTTTTCATCTGAGATCACCCTATGTGGATCCCTATGTATGGTCTTAGTTTGTCTGTGACACATCGCATCCACTTTTTTACCCCAGTCCTTTAACACACCACATATGCCCATGAATTTCCCATGTGTCCTCCATAAGTACCCCGGTCCACAACCATCTCTCCACAGCCATGCTGAATTTTCTGCCAAAGCATGTTGTTGCTGCAGAAGAAAATCCAGCCATAACCAGGAGCAGAATTCATAGATACATTGGCAGTGCCTGTGATCTGTCCCTAATAATCCACCAGAAAATGAAGGACTGCACAGGTCTCCAGCCCCTGAGAAGTATTACTCAAGAGAGGACCGCTGTTTTCCTTGGTTGTGGACATGGATTGCTGGATCTCACAGCCCTTGTCTCCCACAGTCCTGACCTGGACTTGGCAGAAGAGTTAAGGTTATTAAGGTTATGCTTGGATTAGGATTTAGTAATATAAAAGCTTGAAAAAGCCAGTTAATTCTATTCTGACAAAAGAGTTTGGAATAGAGTTGGAGTCTCTTGTCAACACTTTATTTATATATTTATTTATTTATTTATTTTTATTTTTTGTCATACTTATTCTTATATAGGGGACTTGCAAATCTAAAATTGGAATCGAGTTTGGTCCTTAATACTGAGAAGCCCTCAGAGAGAAGAGTAAAGAGAAATCTGGAGTCAATTGTGGTCAGCAGTTTATATTCCCTTTGCTGGATGGGTGGTTCTCTTGACTAGAATAATTTTTAAGGGTAAGGTTATTTGGGCATATGCAATGACTGATGAACCCATTTCTATATCTGGTGCCATGCCCTCAGAATTAAGAAAAAAGACAGAGTTGTTTTAGCCCAATACTTTGTACTATTTTTTTTTTTTTTTTTTTTTTTTTTCAGTTTCTTCATGATCATGACTAAGATCAGCTCTCTGGTTAGGGCTAGTATTTGGAAAGCTACAGACTGAAGAAGGAAGTCAAATTCTGGATGTTGAATGTCTAAAGATTAAGAAGGCAGCTGTAAAGGACAGATGACACTTTGTGTCCTGTTTACTGAAGAGTTGCAATCTCTGACCATTACTGGGTTTAGAATTAGGGTTACGGTAAGGGTTTGGAAGTTCCATAAGTTATTATATGGTTCTTGCTTGATACTTATGAAGTTACATTTATATAATGTGAACAAGCGTATTATCAAACAGTTAATTAGTAGTAGCCTGCACATATATTAGTTCACTTCTGTGATCCTTTTGGGAGATTAGCTAATCATTTCTCTCTGAATTGACTTCAGTTCAAAGGATATTTATTTCTAGGTACAGTTTATCAAAGGTAGTAAGAGTAAGTGTGTGCCAGACTTGTCTCCTATCCTATACTGCCTTCGGATTTCTTTATGAATGCTAGGAAAACAAATTGTCACTGTCATTCTAGAAAAAAAAGAGTGCTCATATTATTTCCATCAATTTAAATTCTAAAAGAAGGCAAAGGATTTAATTACTTGGGAACAAAGTAGTTCCTTAAGATCAGGCAAAAACCAGTAAAAATAGTATTCTCTAATGATGTGCTCAGCCCACTCTAATAGTAGAAAGGTAGAGTAGCATTGATTTGAAAGACTTTGCAGTGATTAGTCTGACAGTTCCAGTGAACCACCAAAGCTAGATTTGTAGCAGAGTAGGCATAATCACTTACTCCTTTCTTCAGTCATCTCAAGCATTCTTCCTCAGGTTGTGACCTCCTCTTCCTGCTTCCCTTCCCACAGAAGATTTTGATCTGCCCTGGTGCTTGTGCACACTGGGAAAAATATACAGACACATCCACTACTGAAGAGATCATTTTCATATTTCTTTCCAAGAAATATATCTGTCTGTTAAAAAACATCCTATCCTTATAAAGGATAAAAAATAAATAAAAGAAAATAAAGAATTAAATAAATAAATAAAATATTTAATTAAATAAATTAAGAATTTATCTAAATAAAGAATTTCTTCCAAATATCTAATCTAAATCTACATAATTTAAAACCATTACCCCTTGTCTTATCACTGTACTCCCTGACAAAGAGTCCCTCCCAAGCCTTCCTGTAGGCCCCTTTTATGTACTGGAAGCTTATTATAAAGTCTCCCTGGAGCCTTCTCCCTGGAGACAAGCATGTCTTGCGGGACAGTGTCAAATGTTTTGCACAAGTCCAGTCAGATTATGACAGTTCTTCCTCTATCCACCAATGCTGTAAACATATTGTAGAAGGCCTCCAGATTTGTCAGACATGATCTGCCCTTCATGAAGCCATGTTGGCTGCCACCAATCAACTCCTTATTTTCCATGTACAATATAAAAAATTATAAAAAAATATAAAAAATTAATGAACCATCAGTAGAGATGTGCAGGATTTTCAGTCACCTGGATAGACCCTCTGCAGATCAGATCAAATTATTATCAGTCAGCATGTGGTATAATCATAACCTAGGCTCAGGCTTTCCATAACACAAGTCACTCAGTCAGTCCTCAGAGGAAGAAGATGGCTTGACCACTGGGGGATCATGGGTTTTGATGTGCAGCATCCCTTCTTGTAGCGAGGGGCCCAAAACTGAACACAGTATTCGAGGTGCGGCCTCACCAGAGCCGAGTACAGGGGGACAGTCACCTCCCTAGCCCTGCTGGTCACACTGCTTCTTATACAGGCCAGGATGCTGTTGGCCTTCTTGGCCACCTGAGCACACTGCTGGCTCATATTCAGCCAACTATCAACCATCACTCCCAGGTCCTTCTCTGACAGGCAGCTCTTCAACCACTCATCTCCCAGCCTGTAGCTCTGCTTGGGGTTATTGCGTCCCAGGTGGAGGACCCGGCACTTGGCCTTGTTGAACTTCATGCAGTTGACCTCAGCCTATCGGTGCAGCCTATCCAGATCCTCCTGCAGAGCCTTCCTACCCTCGAGCAGATCGACACACGCACCTAACTTGGTGTCATCTGCAAACTTACTGAGGGTGCACTCAATGCCCTCGTCCAGATCATCGATGAAGATATTAAAGAGGACCGGCCCCAGCACCGAGCCCTGGGGGACTCCACTAGTGACCGGCCTCCAACTGGATTTGACTCCATTTACCACGACTCTTTGGGCCTGGCCATCCAGCCAGTTTCTAACCCAATGAAGCGTGCGCCAGTCCAAGCCAAGAGCAGCCAGTTTCCTGAGGAGAATGCTGTGGGGAACGGTGTCAAAAGCCTTACTGAAGTCAAGGTAGACCACATCCACAGCCTTTCCCTCATCCACACAGCGCGTCACTTTGTCATAGAAGGAGATCAGGTTCGTCAAGCAGGACCTGCCCTTCATAAACCCATGCTGACTGGGCCTGATCGCCTGCTTGCCCTGCAAGTGCTGCGTGATGACTCTCAAGATAATCTGCTCCATGAGCTTCCCTGGCACTGAGGTCAAACTGACAGGCCTGTAGTTTCCCGGGTCTACCCTCCGGCCCTTCTTGTAGATGGGCGTCACGTTTGCTATCCGCCAGTCAAGTGGGACCTCCCCCGATAGTCAGGACTGCCGATAAATGATGGAAAGCGGCTTGGCCAGCTCCTCTGCCAGTTCTCTCAGTACCCTCGGGTGGATCCCATCCGGCCCCATCGAGTTGTGCACATCCAAGTGCCGTACCAGGTCACCAACCATTTCTTCGTGTATAGTGAGGGCCACATCCTGCTCCCCATCCCTTTCCACCAGTTCAGGGAACTGGGTATCCAGAGAACAACCGGTATTGCCACTAAAGACTGAGGCGAAGAAGGCATTAAGCACCTCCACCTTTTCCTCATCTCTTGTAACTAAGTTTCCCCCCGCATCCAGTAAAGGATGGAGATTCTCCTTAGTCCTCCTTTTTGTGTTGATGTATTTATAAAAACATTTTCTGTTATCTTTAACGGCAGTAGCCAGATTGAGCTCCAGATGGGCTTTGGCTTTTCTAATTTTGTCCCTGCACAGCTTCGCAACATCCTTATAGTCCTCCTTAGTGGCCTGCCCACTTTTCCAAAGATTATAAACCCTCTTTTTTCTCCTAAGCTCAAGCCACAATTCTCTGTTCAGCCAGGCTGGTCTTCTGCCCCGCCAGCTCGTCTTTGGGCACGTGGGGACAGACCGTTCCTGCGCCATTAAGATTTCCCTCTTGAAGAGCGCCCAGCCTTCCTGGACTCCTCTGCCCTTCAGTACCGCCTCCCAAGGGACTCTACCAACCAGTGACCTCAGCAGCACAAAGTCAGCCCTCTGGAAGTCCAAGACAGTGGTTTTACTGGTCCCCTTCCTGGTCTCGCCAAGAATAGAGAACTCCACCATTTCATGGTCACTCTGCCCAAGACAGCTCCCGACAATCACATCTCCCACCAGTCCTTCTCTGTTTGTGAAGAGAAGGTCTAGCGGGGCGCCACCCCTGGTAGGCTCACTAACCAGCTGCATCAGGAAGCTATCTTCCATGCTCTCCAGAAACCTCCTAAACTGCTTTCTCTGGGCTGTGTTGTGCTTCCAGGATATGTCAGGGAAGTTGAAGTCCCCCACGAGAACAAGGGCTGACGATTTTGCAACTTCTGTCAGCTGCCTGTAGAACTCCTCATCCGTCTTCTCATCCTGGTTCGGCGGTCTATAACAGACCCCGACCAGGACGCTAGCCTTGTTGGCCCTGCCGATCCTAACCCAGAGGGACTCGACCTTGTCATTCCCTGCCTCGAGTTCTACAACATCGAAAGACTCTCTAATATAGAGAGCCACACCACCACCCCTTCTGTGCTGCCTGTCCCTTCTGAAGAGTTTATAGCCAGTCATTGCAGCACTCCAGTCATGAGAGTGGTCCCACCACGTCTCCGTGATGGCAACCAAGTCGTAGCCTGCCTGCTGCACGATGGCTTCCAGCTCCTCCTGTTTGTTACCCATGCTGCATGCATTGGTGTAGATGCACTTCAGCTGGGCCATTGCCTTATCCCCCGGCCTTGCTATTGTTCCCCCTGGCACAGCTCCAACAATCCTTGCTTCAGCCCTGTCCCCCTTCTTACCTAGTTTAAAGCCCTCAAATATGTACAATCTGTTGCAGGCAGACCCATGTCATGTTCTTGCTTAATTTATTGGTATGACCACAGCTCAGGTGTCCTTCCACAAGAAAAAAAACGCTTCCCTCTTCTCATTACTCAGTGGAAATGTTGAGGAGACAAGCCTATGTACAAAATCATGGTATTTACTTTAAGAAATATTTTAAATAAAAACAATTTTTTTTTGAAAAGGCAATTTACAAAGCAAAGGAAACAAATAAACAAATAAACAAACAAAAACAAACAAGAAAAACAGATAGTCATAGGCTTAAGAGGTGGGTCTCTTAGCAACCCAATTTGAGCCTCCACTGGAAATTAATCCATGATACACGAATTACATGCAAGGTGAATAAACATGCAGGCAGGGTAGAGTTTTCTGTTAATTTTTTTTGTTGTTCATTTTTTTTTTTTTTTTTGAAAGTTATACAAGGTCACCAAATTTGTGTTAAATTTAATAATGAAAGCTGTAAATAGCAATTAGTTCCAATGGCTTTGATGGAATGGTTTCAGGCAGAAAAAAAAAAGCAAAACTTGGATCCAAAATTTTACCTGTGATAAGAGTGATCAGTATAATAAAGGCAATCTCCTTCATTCTACTGTGATAATACGCATGTTGAGAACTTGTTCTGGTTAGAAAATAAGGGTAGTCTATCTACACCACTGCAAATGCAGACTTTTAAAAATATCAGGAGTCAAATCTATTATTCTGAAACAATGTTATAATATATAGAGTGTGACAGGGAAGTTTATTTTGCCACTGAATTTCTGTGATCTTGCCAGTGTTTTCACAACATTGTTTTTTTTTCTTTTGTTTCTTTCAATCATGCAATCATATCCAAGATTTATGATGAAATTTGATTTTTTCCACAGAATGATTGGTATGTTGGAGATTCAGCATTATGGGCTTGACATGAACAAATAAGAAAAAAAACCTGAAAGATCTGATGCTTTCTAATAGAAAAAATATTTTTAACAATAAGCAAACACACAAAAAAATCAAAACAAGTAAAAATAATGCTGGGATGTTTGAAAATGTTGTTTATCTAAAAATATCTGGTTTGATAAGAACTATTATGTATTATTATTAGCTTTTCAGTGTGTTGTTTCTGAAGACTCAAGTACCTGAGTTATTAAGAGTATAGAAAACCCATGACTGTTCTAAGGTTATACAAAGGATAACAATGATACTTTGCTCACAATATCTATATTGAAATTAATGTGTCTTTATGTTCAGTAGTCATATTGTTTGCATATCCACTAAGATTTAGACATGCCCACAATGGTCCTGAGCAAAAATTATTTAAAAATGGAATGTTTGAAAATTTGAGTAATGATGATCATTAGGTAACAACATTTTCAAATTCAGAGTCTGTGAAAAGACAGAGTACCAGAAAATTTTCCAGGTAATTTAGTCAGAACAGAAAATCATGTTTCTGAATTAAGACACAGGAATTATGCTGAATCATGGTATAGGAAGCCCTGCCTTCTTTGAGTAGAGATGACAACATATATACAGATTTCCTAATAAGTCTGTCTGAAAATACACCCATAAACTGGTGCATTCAAGACTAAAGCCATTACTACCAAGTCTATCTAGTCTCAGCAAAGACATTTGAAACAATGAACTTGGATTGTCTTATATGTCTAGAATAAACTACATATTCTGAGATACAGTAGTAATTGTTATGGAATAGAAATCATTGTGATCATTATGTATCACTAATGTTTCTAAAAAACAACAGTGACAGAAAGTTACATTTTTTTTTTTAAACCAAAGAATTTGTTGATGAAAAGGATCATTGACAGAAAAGTGTATATATATATATAGATATATATATATATATTTTTTTTGAACATGAAAGATTTGACAAAATTGTTGAAGACGAAATAAATTCACATGGAAACAAAAATGTGTTATTCTGCCAGCTTAACTGGCAGGTTGCTGGGGATCCTGAGCTATTGCCATGTCTGACTTCATAGCCATCTTTTCATGGAGGTTGTGCTCTTTTTGGCAGTTCAAGAACTTTCAGGTTCAGAGATTCTCTGGCCTCTCTATTGCAAACTGTCTCCAACTTGGGAAGCCCACAAGGGTTTAGTCAGCATGTACAAAAGCCTCTCTGGCTTAGAGCCTCTCAAAGCAAGAATTTTCATCATTGTTGAGGCTTCCATTTCAAGGCTGAGAAGTTATCAGAATGAAGAAAGTTGTGAAACTTTGCTGAGAGCTTGTGCCTAGGGTACCTCTACATGAAGTCCACTAGACTGAGGTGATCTGAAGTGGAGTAACGTACTTTAGTAAGATCTGCTTATGGCAGGAGAGGAAAGGGACTCAGAACACAAAACTGTGACAGTTGTGATTTCAGGCTATGCTTTTTAATAGCAGAGTTGTAATTTGATGGACTTGCCTTATTGGTCATCTGTACTGCCCTTGTAAGCAACGTTCACACCGATGAGCTTAGTTTGCCTGCACTTCCAACCTGGCCTCGTAGCAAACATGTGAGCAGTTCTGTAAGGTGAAATGTTATCACTTGAGGACCCATTCACATGGATCATCAAAGCTGATTTTTTCCACTTTTTCCTTAATGTGAGAATGTCAGGACTCTTTTGATTATTTATTTAATGAAATTCCATTTTTGCTGGAAAAGAATATTTATCTGGAAAAAGATAAGTTAAATAGATAAAACTGAAAGCTCTGCTGATGGAGTCTAACTAAGGAAGGAATAACTCTGCTCTCTGGCCTAGAACTCTTGCCTAGAAAATGGCCTTACTTTCAGAGCTGAAATGTTAGTTAAGAAGTCCTCCAGAAATCTGTGTCCAGCTTTCCAGCAACGATCTTAAGTGACTTTCAGTGGCAAGGAAGACAGTTAATAATGATTCCTGCAGTGAACTTGACGTTACATTTACATTTACACCTACATTTATTTATGTTTTAAATATTATAATTTTTATTTCAAAATGTCTTTTTCCTGGGATAACCACAAAACCTGTAGATTGAACTCTGACTCAAAAGAACATTTATTTTTAAAATAAAATAAAAAACAGATGTTCCAAATTCAACTGACCCTATAACAGTGTTTTGCCCATCTCTTAGCTATGCTTTACTTTAAGCTTTGCTAAATCCCTTCCAGTACTAATGAAAATAAAAAGAATTTCTATTTTGTTTAATTATTTATTTGATTAATTGTTTTATTTTATGATTTATTTATTTTGAATTCTAAACAGTTACACATCTACAAAAACACTGAAGATTGCTGTGAAATCAGATTTATAGCACTTTATATCACTTCAAAAATCATTTGCCAATCAGAACACTCCAAAACTTCTGCTCTGCTAAAGGACAGGACTAGAGCAGGAATTAGGTAATTTTGTAGGAAATGTCTTTTAAGATAAAATAAATGGCTTTCACACCCACTTTGGACTTGCTGTGCAAAGTGAAAACATTGAATACATCCACTTGTTTGAGAGATGATAAATCCATTACTAGAAATCTGGCAAATCAATCTCTGCTCTTGGACACGTACCTTTCTACAATTCAACAGGAGTCCAAATCTGTAGCTCTCTCTAAGGGATTCTCACCTGATGTCTGCTGTGAAGATAGCTCATAAATGCAGCTGCTCACATCTCAGAATTTCCATTCAGTAAGAAATGCCAAGATTAACCAGAAAATCTAATTTGGAAAAAATAAATAAATATAAAAAAAAATGCAAGCATAGCAGTAAACTTAAAACAAATATGAGAAATATATTATTCCAAGAAGGTAGCATGACAACATTTTTCCCAAAATGTTTTTTTTTTATTTATTTTTTTTTCTAAATGAGATGATCTTTTCCTTGCAATATAGTTTCAATAGGCCAATGTTTTCCTATAGCAAAATGTTGAATCAGCTCCACTGATGAAAAGCAATTTCTGAGAAATGCAAGTCTCACATCTCTCTCACTTTTTTAAATGTATATTGACAGCTTAAATGGCAGTCAAGAAAAAATGAATAAACTGCAATCCCGAAGCTGCAGTACAATAACATCCATGTGAGTGTGAGTGTTGAATAAACAAGTGTATAACTTCCAAGGGTTATCAAGGAAAAAATGTGTAAGACACAGTGATAGGTGAAGTATGTATTCTACCAGATAATTGTGACAAGGTTTTGAACCTAAGGTAAAAATTTGACTATTACAGAAACAACAAATATCCCTAATATCAGTATTCTAAAGAAAGACAATAAGAGGTTAATATCAACCCAGACAACCAGTTATAGTTAAAAGCAGATCAATAATATTAAGAAAAGTGGAAAGAAGAATAGAATTTTTAGAGAGATTAGAAATGTCAGATAATTTCACCTAGATTCTCAATTTAAGGATATTTAACCTTAATGGAAATTAATGTTTGATTTACAAAATGTGGAAAGACACACAGAAACATGCACAGAGGAACAAGACTGTTATATAGACCATTTAATTAACAAATAATCCAAAGGATGTTTATAGAGTACAAATTGTTGATTTATTTTCTGGCAATTAGAGGGAAAAGCAACAACCATAATAACCATTATTAGACTAATATTTATTTATTTATTTATTTATTTATTACTGGAACCAGTTAGTTTTGGTGGAAAGTATTTCTAACTCAGCTAATGAAATAAGTTAAAATTGACCTTGCAAACCTTACTTATGTTGCAGGTTTTAAGTTGAGCTAATATTTAAACTGAGTAAGACAAACTGAAAAAAGTGCCTAGCCATATGGTCCTTTGTCAATGTCAGTTGCAAGTGATTATAAATGAAATAAAGAGCAATAGTTGCACACAAATGCAAAGCAATACAGCTTGGTTCTCTGCTAAAAAGAGGTTTTACAAGAGACATTTAAATTCTATGTAAGTAGTTACTTTCAAACAAGGCTGGATTTCAACATCTGCAGGACAATCTGATTTCATCCAGATGGATTTATTTGTTAAAATATTAGACAATATAAAATATATATATTGTCAATTCCACAGCAGGAAAATATCCTCAGATGATAGGACTGAAAGTAAAATACAATAATGAATCTTCAACTGATATGACAAACTAGCATTTTTTTTTCTTAAATTACCTTCTTTAACTAAAATTTACTTCTGAAACTGAACTTAAAAAAAATTATATATATTTATTTTATTTAATTTTATTTTGTGTTATTTTACTTTATTTATAGACCAAAGCACTTACATATACTTATGACTACTTAGGACTTCAGGAAATTCTAGCCAGATGCATGCATTTAATAAATGATTTAACTTAAATCAAGCATCAGAAAAGACCAAAGTTCACATTTGTCCCATTGGAGTGTTCACTTTAAAGTCAGCAATGCTTGAGTAGAGCCAAGGCATTTCCTCTTTCATTAACATTTTCCTTTCTGTAGTGTTCAGTGTAGAATTTCTAACTACTGTTCCTTCAATTTTCTTGGCCTACTTATTGTATTTCATTTTCACTTTCTGCTAAATCATTCAGCATTTTACTACTGCTGTATAAATATGTTTTCAACCTTTCTGCTTGCAGTTGGTGGAAATGTATATTACTGTAATGCTATCCTCCCAAACACATCATGTTTTCCCCATATGTGCCCTTGCATCCTGCAAGTTTTAGACCTCTGTAAAGTTGAATTTTTATTCATAGTCTGATTTTTGGTTTGATTTTATTTTTAGGGGTAAGAATGAGTTAGGCAAACACATTGGCTGTTTTTTTGACACATCTGCAAGTGTCATCTCTGGATTTTCTTTGTGTCAGGCACAGTGCCATCTCTGCCTGAAGAACATCAAAAAACATTCCCAAAAGATTAGTGAGTGGTAGTGGTGTATGATTAACTTAGGCCTTCTGTGAGAATTTGGGATTATATTAAATTGTCTCATGACTAATTCATCCTTGCCAGCATGGCACTGGGGTTTTCTCAATAACTGGAGAATTTCTCCCTGAATCTTGTCACCTATCAGTACTCTAACTGAGCCTAGAGACTTGGTGGAAAGGACAGATAACCTGCAAAACTTACAATTACGTCATATTTCAGACACTTAAATGACTTGCATGTATATAATACCTTCTTTCAACATGTTATTTCTGGAGAAACGGAGTACCCTTTTACCTGTAAAGCTCTGCAAATTTGGTCTTAGACAGAATTAGAGATCTAACAAGCAAAGTCTTAGTTTTCTCTTTCAGGTGAGAAAGTAAGAGAAAAAAAACCAAAACAAACAAACAAAAAACCAACAACAACAAGAAAAAAAAAACAGGAGCAAATCAATAACACAGTAGGTAATATACTTGCAACACTTTACCTTTCTCTTATGATTTTTCTTAGACATAGCTTGGTCATCACATAGCAAGGATGGCTTGTGATGTTTTCTTGAGAGAGATTTTTCAGCATCAACTGTCCTTCCTTTGAACTTTTATCTCCTTTTCATATCTAATAATACTTAAAATAACAACCTAACTGTTGAAAGCATATGAACTTTCAGTGTACACCAAGAGCTATGTTATGATTTAGTGAAATGTATGGTAACTGTGATTGTTGCTTTGTACTTATGAGAAAGCATAAAAAAGTTCTTTTTTCTTTTTTTTTATTAGATTAGTTGATTTCCTTTGGTAGGGAAAAATCTTTTTGGAAAAGAAATTTTTCATCTATTTTACATTCTTGCTTAGAAAGTCAATTGCAATAGAATGCTAGCTGATTTCTCGCTTCCCAAATGATATGATATCATCAGTGAAGACTTCTCCTGTGTTTGTAAGATCTTGTAAAACGTACAGAAGGAAATATATTAATTGTACGATTTCTTGATTATGCCACAGATTGTGACACATTGAAATCCCTTAAAACATACTAATAATAGAGATCAACTATTTAATATATGAATTACTCTGTGTAAATCACTCCCATCCCCCTTGTTAGTGACTATACTATGGACTATTCTTTACAAAGCTGGGAAACAGAAGTTCAGTATAAACACCATGTTTTTATTTGACGGAGTTCATTTAATCTGACTGCTCATTAGTGCAGGCTAGTCACTGAGCCAGAAGTACAAGCTGTAACTACTGCATTCTACTGAAATGGCAGAAGACTTTGGGGAAATGAAGAAGAAAAAAAAGGATGATTTAGTACAAGATGAAGGTGTCTTCCTAATTATTTCCAGTGTGCTAGTGGAAAGAGGGGAGCATTTTATAACTTCTGAAGACTGAGATATTATTAGCTAGCTGTGACTAGAAAGTCCTGTTATTGCTGGCTAGTGACAATCTTAATTTAAGAGACTATTCCTGGGGAAAAAGGTATAAAACTTTTTGGTTATAGACCAAAGCTTAGAAGGTTATAGACACTAACTGAACATGAGATAGATCTGATGACATACATCTTTGACTTACAAAGTAACACCCAGTGATGTTTTTTTTAATTTAATTTAGATAGTAACTCCAAAATTTAGCAAGGTTTATCATAAAGATGAGGACATTGATAACACGACTTACTGCACTAAACTAAAGATATTTAGGAATCATGTACTCTTTACTTACAAAAAAATAAATCAAGTGAAATTATGAAAATTATCCCAAATTTCTATAACACTGTTTCCAGAAATGTCAGCCTGAATGTGCACCAAAACCTTATCGTCCCTATAAGATACAATTTCATTTAGGTTGTATTATGTGATGATTACCATGTACAAAATATTTTTGATTTTTTTAAATTCAGTTTTAATGTCTTGGGCTGTATTGATTAAATTTCTTTTATGCTGAATCATTCACTCATGTTGAATGATTCAATTTGCCTTCTTAAAATCATTACCATGTGGTCTGCAGAAGATTATACTATAGCTGTAGAAAGAAACCTGACCTATGCACCTCTGATTGCCTTGATTTAGGAGCACAGAATGATGCTCTTGCCTTTATGTTGGATACCAGTCACAATTAGGAAAATGCCCAAAACTCTGCTACCCCCACCTGCCATCTTGGGGTTCTGCTTATTCTGATTCCCTTCACTGAGTCTGATCCTAACCACTACCCATGGCCCATCCTCAGCCCATCCCCATCCCCAGAGAGGTGCCTGGTGCCAGGGCTGGGGCTGCCCTGGTGCCACTGTCTGCACTGCTCCTGGCTGGGGCTGTAGGATGGGCCCTGTTGACAAGCCATCCCACAGAACCCAGGCTGCTCCTGACATCCACCCCAAAAGGAGCCTGAGGCCCCTTGCTCAATGAAAGAGACACATGGCAAAGGCTAATATTAATTTCAGTCTTTTTTGCACATTTTGTAGAGACCTTTTGGGACAGATGTTCCTTTTGCCATGGTTTAGACACTTGCCTTCTAGAGTAATAAAAATGAAAATGTGTTGTAACTAAAGTGAATTTTACAGGAAAAAGGTAGAAAAAAAACCCTTCTTAAAATAGCAAGTTCTCTATGAATTTATTTATATTTTTGAAAATAACAGACTATAAACAAACAGCACTAAAAAATCTTATGTCTAATAAAAGCTGTTAAAATTTTAACCTGATTACCTAAAATAAGCTGATTGGCTTGAAGTAAATTAATGAATATAAGAAACTGAACACCCAATTTTAATAATATATTTTAAACATATTATATTTATACTATATTATATATTATGTTTATAAAATATATTCATAATGTATTTTAAATATATTGTCCACTGAGGACAATCTGTTCACAGCGTATGATGCCACATCCTCTCCTGTCATGGAGAGAGTCAAAGAAAAAAAAACACCAACAAAACAAAACACTATTCTTTAAGCCTTTATTCATAAAAATATCTCTGGCCTCAGTTTTGCTCTCTTACAACAGTAAAGATTACATAAAGAGTAAAAGTTTTGATATTATAACAGTATATAGAAAGATATTTTTAAAAAAATACCTCTCGAGAATAATCTGTCCTTAATTACTGTCTGTCAAAGGCTCCAACCCTAAGAAGAACAGAAACACACTGGGAATGAATGGTTGCTCTGACAGCATGTCATCCCCAGCAGAAAGTTTACATTTCAAGAGTATCTTCACCAGATGAAAAGCTGGACTGGAATCAACAATTCTGTTTGAGACAACAGTTGAGGTTTGAAAATTTGTTTTTCTTATGAATTAGAAAAAAAACAAACCCTTTCAAGTATTTTCAGGAAAGGGAATTATGGAGAAACATCTGTTTTCTGATCAGAAAGGTCAACTTTTGAATTCGTGACTCTTGCAACTGGAAATGATTCAAGAAACTACCCTGAACACTTGAAATCTCCCACTATAAATTTTGTCAAAATCAATATTTCTCTGCAAGACATGCTGACTGATGCGTCTACTTATTTTGACCAAAAGAAAACAAGTCGTCAGATGCGCTGACTAGTTTTGGATAGACAGAAATGGAAAGGATGGGAAGGGGACAGAAGATTTGATATTAGAGGTGTTACTTAACTATTCCCCATAAAAAAGTGTGTAAGTGTATAAGTGTGCCAGGGTCATAGACAAGAGTGACTGACTTTCTGGTCAAATTCCATAATTGCTGCAGATGACTTTCTATTGCATGTAACACTTCACCCTGCTTCTAAATAATTGTAATTCCCTTTTAAGCTTTATAAAATACACATACTGACATAATTCATGTTTGTTGTTGTGATTTGGTCATACAAACAAGGTCAACTTTAGTCGATTGAAAGATATTACCAGAATGTGTCATAAACCAAAGCAAATAACTAGAGCTGAGTAAGTATCCTCCCTCCTTCCCTCCCTCCCCTCCTTCCTTCCTTCCTTCCTTCCTTCCTTCCTTCCTTCCTTCCT
>CM021767.1:86247289-86260711 GCA_011076525.1 Nettapus auritus | reverse complement strand
TCCTTCCTTCCTTCCTTCCTTCCTTCCTTCCTTCCTTCCTTCCTTCCTCTCTCCCTCTCTCCCTCTTTCTCTCTTTCGTTTTGCTTTTCAATTTTTATTTTATTTTTTGTCTCCCCTTCCCCCCCAGATAATAATAATAATTACAATTACATAGAACTGTACCATGGAATTCTACTGAAAAATGTAAAATTAGATTTTATAGAGAGCTCAATAGGGTAGCACATTATTGGATTTTACTGAAGATTAATATCCTCAGCTTCTCATACCCAGTGTGTTTCAGTGGCCACTGTGTTATTACAAAGAGCTATTGAGAACAGATTCCGGTGAAGACTTATATAGCATTTATAGCCCTCAGATAGCCAATATTCCAAGCAGAATTTATCAGTTTCTCCATAATTAAATTGCCTTTGTGATTCAGTAAATGTTGAGTCTGCTCTGCTTAGGTTATGCAAGATATTTTGGGAGAAAGTATACAGATTGAGATAAATTTTCAGCAGTTGGATTAGAGGCAAAGAGTTCAAGTTATTCTGCTAAATGTTAATGGTATATATTGTATCATCTACTAATGTCCCGTATGAGCTTGTTTTCTGTGTTCTAAAGAACTGTACATTAATTTAAAGTAACACTAATGACATTATCTCACCTGAACTAGTATTACATGTTTTTTGTTTGTTTATTTGTTTTTACAACACCAAGCATTGTCATTGTGCATTGCATGTCAATCTAACAGGTTTGAAGAAGAGCGTGGATTTTCATTAGGCCTTGGAAAATGCAATACAGCTGTTTCCAAGTTTTATGAATTTTTGAGTTATGCAAGTTTTTTTTTTTTTTTTTTATTATTTATTTTTTTTTTTTCATACATACCTTCATGGTTTGGGTTTGCTTTTTGTGTGACACTGCTTGAGCAGAAATAAAATTGCCAGGGACTTGGATGATTTTGGCTGCCACCGGCATACAGAAGAGAATAACTCTTTTGCTATAAAGTGACAGTGATCATCATCAGCATATCATAACCAAATGTCAAGCAATATGTCAATCCATAGTCCGAGGTCTGCTCAAAATCATGTGCAGTCCTCAATCTTTGTCCCAGCATCCTCTACCTCCTTTTTTTTTTTTTTTTTTTTTTTTATTTTTTTTTTTTTCCCAAGAATTCTTCCTATGAGTAGTAAACAGACAAAGCAGAGAGGAGGTAAGGGTAGAATTAATTCATAACAAGTTGGATATCTATTTCTAGTACTGCATTATGTAAAGGTTTCTAAGGAGCACATTCTGGGAGTCCTTACACAAGCAGAAGTTTTACAGTAAATTCAAATATATTTGTATATAAAGACTGCGATACTGGACTATTTTGTGTCTCTGTGTTCTCCTTGTTGGTGCTGTGAGACGTAGTGCTTGCATTAGCCCTGTATGGTACTATGATATTTTCTTTATGTTGCCCACTGCTGACTTGCTGCTGTTGTGTTAATGTCCTTCAAAACTGTGATAGAACTTCCTTCTCCTGCATATAAGTACTCTGCTGGAACACTGTCTACAACATTATAAAGGGTAAAAATTAGACTCAAACTTGCTCTTCCTGATAGAAGGCACAGTAGTTTTACTTAATGAAGTTTATCACAGACCATGCTGTGTAACAGCAGTAACTAATCTTACTTTTACCAATATATTCTATTTATGTTTTAAAAGTATGAAACTGCTTGCACTGAAGCCATTTGTATTCTAACTAAAGGAATCTCCGTTAGCACAGCTTGATCTAGGAGGTGCTTCTTACTCTTCTTTCACATTATTTTCCATTTTCTATCTACCCTTCTGTTCAGGGTCACTAGGAGCAGTCTGTGTTTGTGGGGTTGTGGGTGGTTAGAAGGATGAAAATGAAACACAGACAAGGGAGGGGAGGCAGACAGATGGGGCCTTTGTGGGACAGGGGTGATTTTGAAACAGCAGCTTGTGGAAACTCTTAGCTTATGAACTAGCCTGCTGCTGCTGAGACAGCCTCACATGCTTTTCCTTTGGCATACACACTTCTTGCCAAGGGCATGCAGCTTCAGTTCCAGGAGGCATTTACTTTCTGTCAGCTTAAGTCAAAGTTTACCAATAAAAAAGGGAAACTATTAGAAGATGTGTATTAACTGTTCATGGAGAAAAAGACTTTTGTAAAAAACACAAATTCATTTTTATATTGTATGGAACTTATATATGAAAGCATTTAGTAATTATTTTTTAACATATTTCTAAAGCAACTAAACACTAGTTTGTCTTTGGAAAGACCAGATAGACAATCAAAGAAAGCTTTCATTAGTGATATTGTTTGACCAATGTAGAGATAAGAAGCTTAATTTGCACAACAGGCTTCTGTGTTGTACTGCAGAGTGACTTTGGGAGGGACTTCAGTGAATATGAGGACAATAAGAAGAAAATAAAACTTGTAGAAAAGCACGTTTCTACAATGTAATATGACAGTCAGACTCAATTGTTTCTTAAAAGAAAATACCACAGAACAGCAAGGTCAGAGATGAAACCAGTGTTTGTGGTATGGTTTAGGCAGATGTGAGTAGGTTCTGGAGAACAGTAGTCAGACATCATGTAGGAATTCTGGTTCAGACTGAGTCCAAGGTAATGTGTCCTGCTTGATAACAACAACTTAACTGAAGCTTTACACTTACCAGTCAGTGGTGGCTTCACATGCAGATGACTTGGCCTACTGTCTAAGTGACCTTGGAGTTGTAGGTGGCTGAGATTTTGAACAAAAGGCCATATTCTGCTATCAGTTGTATGCTTAGAAGTTTGTTTCAAATCTACAAGGCTGTTGAGCTATGTTTGCATAATGTGTGTTTGGAGAAAAGATTGTTCTTTAGTGATCTGCCAAAAAAGAAGTTCCTCTACAAAGTATCCTTTACCTACCCTTATTCTCTTGCTCTATGCTGAGTTTGTATGAAAAATTTGGACTAAAATTCTGGCTATTTAAAATTGACTAAGTTTCACTTTTAGAAATAGATTGCTGTAAGACTCAGTTGTGCTTGAATTCTCTTAAAAATCTTACCAGGCCTTCTCCCCAGGCCTTCATACTCGCTGTCTTTGTGTCATGCTACTGAATATTGGAAAGTCTTGTACTGTGCAGGTATGTAGGACTTCAGGCATATGTGCCCAGGTTAGGTGGGATTCCTACATACAACTATCATAGAAATACCAGTGGTATTCTTACAGGATTTTCCTGACTATGTATAGCTCCAGCTATTACTCAACTATCATTTTTAAACACACAATTTACTCAACACATAAGAACAGTTGCTTGGAAACATTCTATAGACCTGTCTTTGCCTTAATTTTAAACACCCTTTATTCATCATAAGCCACTAGCAAAAATGTTCCTAATCTTGTTATTTTGTCTTCAATATATAACCGCTTTCAAAATTATTTATCTGGTCTTCCACTGGCTTTTCATAATTTCAGTTATGCTGTTTTCTGTTTTTACCCACTGATAAAAGCCATTAAACATGCCATTTCTACTTTTTGAAAATTGAAGTCAATCTCTTCCTTGGGTTGCTGTCCTCTTTTCTGCTGAAACATTGAGACTAAGGAATATTCTAAGCCCCCCAGGCAACATTGTTATGTACATAGTGCTTAACTTTGAAATCTTATTCCCCACTGTTCACTGTTTGTTTCCATGCCTACTCTGTGTATTACCAACAGCAACCTGCAGTTCTCTGCAAACACATATTTTCTTTAACTACACCACAGTTTCCTCTCTTTCTTGTGCTTTATGATATATGTTTTTAACTGGCATATGATAAATTTTATTCAAATAACCTTTCCCTCTTTCCTCAGCTTGGGATTGAAATATAGCAGAGTTCAGTGGTCTGTTCCATGCAGTTGAAATCAGGTCTGCTTAAAAAAAAAAAAAAAAAAAAACAACAAAAACAACAACAACAAAACAAAACAACAACAAAAAACAAATATGGGCAATGAGCTGTATCTTCAAAACACAGTGTGTATGGTAGGTACCACAGAGTCTTAGACAGAAAATAATTTGATTTTGAAAAAGAATGAAAGTGTCTCTTTAATATCCAAATACAAATACTTCTACTGATATAGTTAACATAAATGTGCAGAACTTTCACTAACATAGGACCTTCCCACTGGAGAGAAGTGGTCCAAATTGAGGTGACCAGCACTGCTGCTGTCATGAGGCAGTGGAAAACCCTGGTCCCTCAGGCTTGACTAACCGTACCTCAGGAGTACCCATACCTACTTATACAGATGCTCTGGTGAGGCAGGCACCTCTCTTTTGACACTTTCCAACTGTCAAAGTTGGTACAGGCAGGGGACATTCTCAAAAGGCAGTTTGGCCACTGCCACAATGTTTTGGAAGCCAAGAGTTTGACTGTGTAGCTTTGTCCAACTCATGTCCCCACAGCATTCTCCTCAGGAAACTGGCTGCTCTTGGCTTGGACTGGCGCACGCTTCATTGGGTTAGAAACTGGCTGGATGACCGGGCCCAAAGAGTCGTGATAAATGGAGTCAAATCCAGTTGGAGTCCGGTCGCTAGTGGCGTTCCCCAGGGCTCGGTGCTGGGGCCGGTCCTCTTTAATATCTTCATCAATGATCTGGATGAGGGGATCGAGTGCACCCTCAGTAAGTTTGCAGATGACACCAAGTTAGGTGCGTGTGTCGATCTGCTCGAGGGTAGGAAGACTCTGCAGGAGGATCTGGATAGGCTGCACCGATGGGCTGAGGTCAACGGTATGAAGTTCAACAAGGCCAAGTGCCGGGTCCTCCACCTGGGACGCAATAACCCCAAGCAGAGCTACAGGCTGGGAGATGAGTGGTTGGAGAGCTGCCTGTCAGAGAAGGACCTGGGAGTGATGGTTGACAGTCGGCTGAATATGAGCCAGCAGTGTGCTCAGGTGGCCATGAAGGCCAACAGCATCCTGGCCTGTATAAGAAGCAGTGTGACCAGCAGGGCTAGGGAGGTGATCGTCCCCCTGTACTCGGCTCTGGTGAGGCCGCACCTCGAATACTGTGTTCAGTTTTGGGCCCCTCGCTACAAGAAGGACATCGAGGTGCTTGAGCGAGTTCAGAGAAGAGCGACGAAGCTGGTGAGGGGCCTGGAGAACAAGCCCTACGAGGAGCGGCTGAGGGAGCTGGGATTGTTCAGCCTGGAGAAAAGGAGGCTCAGGGGTGACCTTATCGCTCTCTACAGGTACCTCAAGGGAGGCTGTAGCGAGGTGGGGGTTGGTCTGTTCTCCCACGTGCCTGGTGACAGGACGAGGGGGAATGGATTTAAGTTGCGCCAGGGGAATTTTAGGTTGGATCTTAGGAAGAACTTCTTTACCGAAAGGGTTGTTAGACATTGGAACGCGCTGCCCAGGGAAGTGGTGGAGTCACCATCCCTGGAGGTCTTTAAAAGACGTTTAGATGTAGAGCTTAGGGATATGGTTTAGTGGGGACTGTTAGTGTTAGGTCAGAGGTTGGACTCGATGATCTTGAGGTCTCTTCCAACCTAGAAATTCTGTGATTCTGTGATTCTGTGATTCTATGTCTATTGCCAAAGGATTGACTCTAGAATTTTTTGACCCTGAAGTTGTTTTTCCCTCCATTTTGATGTACTATTTCTTTCTTAGCTGACTTTCAGTTCTCAAATGAAGAAAGGAAGGCAATTAAATTTTCCATTCCAATCCTGTTCCTTTACCACCAAGCTCTTTGTCCTCTTCAATAAAAGAAACAATACACGTGACTTCCGCATATGTTGCATAGAAATACATTTTCATGTATAATTCCTAGATGATTTGCTTTTAATCCCTTTGGGTTTCCACGTAAATGTTGTTTTATTAGACAATAATGCATTTGTCAGCTAGAATATTTATTTACTGCCTAACAAACCTTGACATGTACCTGTTAAATCACTACTTGGAACAAATGAGCCATTAATCAAGAAAACAGCCTGATCTTCCCTATTTGTATAGTACAGCTGTCCCAAAGGCTTCTGTATTTCCATTTCCAAGTCCCAGTTGCTGACTTCTTAGTTTAAAAGCTGTAGCCATAATTATGGAGAGAAGTAGATGGGCTATAAAAAAAGCACTTAAGCCAACATAATTTTTCTTCGTAATAACTGTACTTAAGAAATTGATGGTTGAATGGAATTCCTACATTCAGTCATAGTAAATGATAGTTTAAAACATAGACAACTATGGAGTGCATTAACAGTTTATTATCATGTTAGATGGTAATTCACAGACTAAACTGGTAAACCATATGTAATCCATATGTGATGGCTGCTTTTTAATGAGAAAAATGAACATATTTCTGCTCTGGTAGACAGAACACAAGAAAACCAAACATAAAACAAGAGAACGAGAGAAAGGGTAATTCTGTTTTGGGCTACTGTCAGACAAGACCTGTTCACATGCATTTATTGTTTCCCTTGGCTTTTCTCTCTACCTGTGTCTGCTCACCTTTTTGTAGAACTGGAATTCCCTTGGGTCAAGAATTTTCACAAACAGTGAGAAAAGGAGTGCCTCTGTATGGTGACGGCATTGGAAAATTGTGGCTGTTTGCATGTTTTCTGACATTGCAGACCACAGCTTAGCTGGTCTCTAAGAACTAAGAGAATAAAAATATTAATTAATATATTTATAGAGAATGAAGAAAAGGGGGGAAAACACCCAAAATGTTTTTTGTCCTTGTTGCTGTGTTTTATTTGTTTATTTATTTATTTTTATTTATTTTTATTTTTAAATTCAAAACTTCTTTCAATGCAAAAATAGCCACATGTAGGATGGTATACATAAAATTTACCTACACTTTATGTGAAATATTTATTTATTTATTTATTTAACTTTTATGGTGTGATAGTAACATCCATGAGATAAAATCATAGGAGGATTAAGGTTGAAAAAGACTTCCAAGATCTGGTCTTCTGGTCCAACCGCCACACTACGTCCAATATTACCAACTAAACCATGTCCCTAAGCACCATGTCCAGCCTTTCCTTAAATGGCCCCAGGGACAGTGACTTCACCACCTCCCCAGGCAACCCGTTCTATTGTCTAACTACTCCTTCTGAGAAGAAAATTCTCCTAATTTCCAATCTAAACCTCTCCTGGTGCAACTTGAGGCCATTTCCTCTCATCCTATTGCTAGTTATGTTAGTTGACCCCCAGCTCCCCATACCTTCCTTTCAGGTAGTTGTAGAGAACAATAAGGCCTCCCCTGAGTCTCCTCTTACCCAGACTAAACAAGCCCAGTTCCCTCAGCTGCTCCTCATAGGACTTGTGTTCCAGGCCCTTCACCAGGTTTGTAGCCTTTCTGTGGACATGCTCCAGGACTTCGATGTTTTTCTTGTAGCGAGGGGCCCAAAACTGAACACAGTACTCAGGTGTGGCCACACCAGAGCAGACTACAGGGGAACAATCACCTCCTTGTTCCTTCTGGCTACAGTGTTCCTGATACAAGCCAGGATGCCATTGGCCTTCTTGGCCACCTGGGCACACTGTCAGCTCATGTTCAGGTGAGCATTGACCGACATCCCAAGATCTTTTTCCTCTGCTCAGCTTTTGAGCCACTCTGCCCCAAGCCTGTAATGCTGCATAGGGTTATTGTGGACAGAGCGCAGGACCTGGCACTTAGCCATTTTGAACCTCAACCCACTGGCCCTGCCCATTGACCCATCCTGTCCAGGTCCCTCTGCAGGGCCTTCCTACCCTCTGGCAGATCGACACTTCTCCCCAACTTGGTGTGATCTGCAAATTTACTGAGGGTGCAGTTAATTCCCTCATCCAAATCATCAATAAAGATATTAAAGAGGATGGGGCCCAACACAAACCCCTGGGGAACAACACTCATGACCAGTCACCAGCTGGATTTCACTCCATTCACCACCACCTTCTGGGTCCAACCATCCAGGCTGTTTTTATCTCAGCAAAGAGTATACTTATCCAAGCCATGGGCTGCCAGCTTTTGCAGTAGAATCCTGTGGGAGACCATGTCAAAGGCTTTGCTGAAGTCTAGGTAGACTACATCAACAGCCTTTCCCTCATCCACCAGGCAGGTCACCTGGTCATAGAAGGAGATGAGGTTGGTCAGGCAGGACCTGCCTTTCATGAACTCATGCTGGCTGGGCGTGATCTCCCCAGTTGTCCCACACATGCTGTATGACTGCACTCAAGATGACCTGTTCCATCACCTTTCCAGGCACCAAGGTCAGGCTGAGAGGCCTGTAGTTCCCTGGATTCTCCTCACAACCCTTCTTATAGGTGGGTGTCACATTAGCAAGTCTCCTGTCATCTTGTACCTCTCCAGATGACTATGACCATGGATAGATGATGGAAAGTGGCTCGGCAATCACATCTGCCAGCTCCCTCAGCACACTCTGATAGATCCCATCTGGCCCCATGGACTAGCAGTCCAGGTGGAGTAGCAGGTCTCCAAGTGTATCCACCTGAATCATGGGGGTTTTCTTCTGCTACCCATCCCAGATTTCAATGTGGGGAGGCTGAGCACCCTGAAGATAACTGGTGTGAAATAACAGGCCTAGAATAGTATTCTTTCAAGGGATAATAAAAATGAAATGGAAGCTGACAAAGACACATCTGCGTAGCGTAATCTGTAGATTTAAATTTGCATATATATATTTCTTGACTCTGTGGCTAATAACTTTTTAATTTTAATTTTTGATTTTCAATTTATTTATTTTTTCATTCACTACATTATAAATTTAGCATGATACTTCTAAATGCCTCTTTGCAGAGAAGGAAGCTTACAGACATAGAGTCATACATTCTACAAGCTAAAGAATAGCTTGGAACTTCTTACCTTCCATTACTGTGTCAGCCATCATAACTCTTCCACTATCCTAATTGCTTTGCTAGCTCTTATTTTGCCAATGAAAATGTATCAAATATAAAATGCAGCTCAAGAGGAAAGTACTGCTATTCGGTTTATTGAGAGAATGCCAATGCTCGATCAAGGCTCCCTCACTAACCTGTCCCTGAGGGGAAGTAATATATCTCTTCTCTTCAGTTTTCTCCTCCTTCTCTTCTCTACAGTACATTTATTGATTTTTCATTTTATTTAAGTGAGCAACCTCAATATAGTGCAGAATCTGATTTTCATTTCATCAGATATAAATCAACAAGTCTCCTGCCATCAGCAAAGCTAAATGAGTCTATACTTGATCCATTTTTTTTTAAGTAAATAGGATAAAGATCTAAAATATGAAAAATACAGTTTTTACTTGTTCTCATGTTTTAATGTTCATAGTACTGCTCTCTTCTTTGCACATAATATGTATGAAAGCATTATGTTTTGAGACATATACTATGTATTCTTTCTGGTAGATCTTTTTACCATATTTATTTATCAGTATGTCTGTCACTGTAGTAGTCATATGAAGGGATTGCTCTGTGAAATCTGCAACAGACAAGCCAAAGCCCTGGGAATAAGGGAAAATAAGTTTTTTTTTTTTTTTTTTTTTTTTTTTTTTCCTAAATTCTTTTTCCATCTGTAATGACTTCATACACTACCATGAATCATATAGGAAACAACAACAACAAAAACATGAAAGCAAATGAAGAACACCACCACCACCAAAACAAACAAACAACAACAACAAAAACATGATAATTTGTAGAAGGATACAATATATGATAGATAATGAAATGTATGCCTTTGGTACTAACCTAGTGATCATGGGGAAGATATAGTTGGGTTTCATGAAGATAATGCATTAATTTTAACATCAAAGAAATTGGACTCTTAAATAGGGAGAAATAAAATTAAGTTTTGTAGGTAGAGAATCAAATTTTCAGAAACTATTCATGTGACTTGGCAAAAGATAGACCATCAAATAACTTCAGTGGTTTTCAGTCCTTTTTTATGACAGCCAATAAACACATGTATAAGTATAGAAGAAAGCATTATATTCAATACAGAGGATTACCTTGATAAAATGTATGGTATGCTTTTGTTTCAAGTAGCATGAGAATTTATTCTTGTTCCTTTCACAGATATTTCTTGTGATCTACAGAATTTATTTATGATCTCTCCCTTTGCTTCTTATTGACAAGTTCCAATTTGTTGGCATATCAGAAGACATCATCTCCCCTTTTTGCATAAACAGTTCTCAGCAACTTGTACTGCAATAAGCAAAGGAAGAAAAAAGTCAACCACTGATAAACACTGCACAATAATTCAAGGAAATCCTACGTTTCTTTGCTTGCTACTTTGTCGTCTCTGTTCGATAAATCTTTGAACAGGCACCGCAGTAAAAACAATATTGCTCTCATTGAAGATTTCCACAACAACAACAAAAAGTTTCTTGGCTCTTGTCTGATGATACTTAAATATAATATTCTCAAATCAAAGACATGTCTGTCCAGTGAGTTTCAAGGGTTCTTCTAAAATGAGTGACGTAAATCCTGGCAAGTGTGTTTAGTTTAGAACTGAGTAGGAGGATGTAGATGAGGGTTCCAGAACTAATGGTGAGCACACCTGTTTTGTGCCAATGGATGGGAAAGATATTAGCAGTAGAACTACTATGCTTCTATCTAAATACAGCGATCTAAGACCTTCTGGCATGGTGTTTGTTAGATAGAATCTAACCTTTCAGAGTGTTTTACAACTTGGTTTACTAGCACCTTTCCTCTGGAGCATACCAGTCTGATTGTTGCACAAATCTGACGATTAATGATTTATTTCTAGCATGTGAAAGAATAGAAGAGAAAAAGTATATATATATACATATATATATATATACTTAAGTCAATGTGCATAGTAGGCTTCATGGACAATGACTGCATCAAGCACTTGATGTTAAAAAGGAAAAGACAAAAACAAATACATGCAACATCATTAAGTTAAATTCTTCTGGAAACCACCTGAGAATAAATCATATAATTATACTTTATTTATTATTATTATTTTAAGAAAGTTCTTAATGCTAATGTTAAAGTATGCTATCCTGTGGAATACGAGGTATTGTGTGTTCTATATGTCCAGTACTAGAAGAGCTTCCCAACTCACCTCCACACCACAAATCATTTTTCAGATTGTTTATTCCTAGTGTCATTTCCAAGTCATGTTAAACCTCAGGCTAAAGTTGCATGTGCGTCAAACACCTGTCCTTGATCCCTGCCCTTTGTTGTGACAATTTCAAGAAATTGCCTCTAGGAAAACAAACAAACAAACAAACAAAAAACACATATCCAGTGGAACTTTGATATTAAGGTGTAGAGCAATTGGCCAGTCATTCAACATTATGATCATCAATCCTCCTTCCAGTTAGCACTGAATGGATCATGGGTGAGGAATATCTATATTCTCACATGGAAAATCACCTGGTTCTAGTAATAAGCAAAGGATTCCAGAATCAGTGGCACTTCAAAAAGGGGAAAAAATATTGTACTAATAGCAATGTGAGACTCCTGCTTCACAATAATACTTTTAACAAGATAAATTGTCAATAAGTAGATAACATTACATCATTAAAAAAACTCTTAAATTTATGGTTACTTTATAAGCTGCCAGGATTCATTGCCAAATACAGTATATTAACTTTCTAAATGTAAATCAACTTTATAGTTTGCATGTGTTAAAAACGTTTCTTTTAAAATGCAAATAACACTTGAAATGTCCCCATTTGGCAGTAACAAAGGATGATTTTCAACTAAGAGAAGACTTGGCCAAGTTCTGAAGTATATTTTTTATTCCCAAAAAGCTCAGCTGAAGAGAAAGCGATGGATGTGTACAGACAGAGGTCACTTATGGGTTGGTATAAAATTTGTAGCACCTTCTTAGGGGTATATCTGTGTCCTGATAGAACCATACTCTGAGCAAGGGTAGCCACAGAGCAGGAGATCTGACCAGTTTCTAAATTTAGTTAATGTGTTTGCTTTTCACTAATTCAACAGTTTCAACATATTAGTTGGAAATAATAAAGTTTGAGCTTTTGTTTTTTAATCATTAAAACTTAAGTTGAAAGGAAACCTTACCTCTTCTCTGGACCCCACAGACTCAATACTCATTTACCTGACTGGAAATATAAATTTTTGGCACACCTTAGTGAAGGTAAATAACAACAACAACAAAAAAAAGTGTGTAAAAGTGATAGAGATATACATAAGCTGAATACTAAAGAACGGATTTTTGTATAATATTATAGGCAAGTGTCTCTGCCTAATTCACATATATGTTTTGCTCTTTGTAAGAGCTGTCACACAGATTTCAATTCTTTAAAGGTGTGTGTCTATAATCTAAGTTTCTGTTTCTTAGTTAAAGAGAAAATAAATAAATTGTCATTATTTACATAACAATACAAATGACAAAGAATAATTAAGTTATTTACTTCAACTTTGTCTAGGATACAAAGATAGCTTTTGACAGAGAAATGAAGAAGAAAAAATGTTTACAAAATATTTGAAGAATATTGAAGCAAAATTATTTAGCTTTGGAGAAGATATCTGTGAGTGTGTCTTACATTTCATTTTTTATAGGTGTGGCAAAAATAAAACATCAAGAAAAAAATGTGTCCTTTGTGAAAATGTTACTAGTGAGGTAATATTTTAAATGAAATTTAAAAATATATACAATACTCAAAATGAATAGTTTCCAGAAAAAAATATTTTCATAAATTCTCATTATGTATGAATGAGTCTTGAAGATGGCTTCTCTATGTGGTCCTTATGCTGATAATAATAAAACCAGGCTTGGTAATGTGCAAAATAACTTTTGTATTTCTTGCTGACATTGTAGACAGTATAAGAATCCTTTATAGTATCCTAAGAGAGTAGTGGTAAAAACCAGAACAAATGTGTAAAATAAAGAATAACTTCATATATATGGAGTATTTCAAGAAGAGATGACATCAGTATTCTTAAATCACTATTACTGAATTTTCAGGGAGCAGTGATAACAAGGTAATTACTGATGCTTATAAGAATTTTCTGAATTATTTCATAGTCTATCACTGAACTGTCTGTAATTTTCTACTACATATCCCCTCCCATGAATACAGATTTTTCAAAACAATTTCTTGAACAAAATACTTGAATATTTTTGCTGTAAAGCTCAAGAAAATGTATGCTTACAGACAAACTAAGCCTATCTTTCAGAGCTTTTACAGGTATTTTTGCTTGGTGCCTGAGGTTCTGCAGTTCTTAAGAAATTAAGAAGCAGGTAAATTCAGAAATCCTCATATGAACCAGGACAGGAGAGAACTGAAATTCAATCTATGGACATAAATATTTCCAGCTTTCCTGTCTGAACAGTCAGCTGTCCCAAAAGTCATAGGGCCCAAACTTAAGAGAAGATACAAATCAAGTTTGGAGCAGATCTGCAGATCCAAACCAAGTTCTGCAAGAGAATCCTTTTTTTATTATTATTATTTATTTTATTTTATTTTATTTTATTTTATTTTATTTTATTTTATTT
>CM021767.1:86226622-86247279 GCA_011076525.1 Nettapus auritus | reverse complement strand
ATTTTATTTTATTTTATTTTATTTTATTTTATTTTATTTTATTTTATCACAGAGTTAGGCTTTTTATTTTCATACTTTATATGAGAATCTATTCATTAGTTTTCCATAATTACACAAAACCTCTAGTTTCTAAACTTAGAATATGGAGTATTAACCTCTTGTTACTGAAACATTTTTACTCCCACCTCTGTGCAAGTTAAAATACTATGAAGGTATTTTAAAAAATATTGTATTCATCCAGTCACTTCATCATAAAAACCTTTTAGGTTAGTCAGGTGTGATCTTTCCTGGGTAGTTTTACACTCAGTCTTCCCAACCATTCGCTTCACTTTCGTGTTCTTAGCAATGGCTTCCCAGAGGACTTAGTCCGCAATCTTTATATGATTAGGCTAAGGAAGCCTATGTTTTCCTGATTTTCACCTGAAGATCATATGATGATGTCTTCTTTCCACTTGTCAGGAGCCTTCAGTTATTACTATCACCTTTCAAATATTATTGAGTGTGGCTTTGTGATGGTATCTATAAGACCAGACAGGAATGCATCTTGTCTCAGCCTGTGGTTTTGTACAAGTTCAAGTGTTCACTGATTATCTTCCCTAACAGCAACCGGTACTGCATTCCCACAGATGTGTCACCATATCTCAATATTTCCAGTGATATCACAGATCTTTGACAGTGCATGGACTCTAATTCCTCCTACTTATTTTTCATGTGCATGCATTTATGTACAGACACTTGAGATAGGCTCCAGTAGCACCAATTTCTAAGGTGGAGTGAGAGAGATGGCCTTGTGCTGTGAGTATTTCCTCTCTATTTATCCTTCATCCCTTTGGGCTCTGGGCACCATGCCTGATACACCTAGCTTAAAATCATCCTCTCTAGATTAGCAAACTGTTGGCAAAGACACTTATGCCCCTCTTCCTCAGATGGATCTCAAATCTCCCATCAGTTCTCATTCCCTGGTTATAAAAGCCAACACTTTGTGACTTCAGCCAGGCAAACAGGTGTTGTTGTGCAGGATGCACCACTCTTGTGTCGCTTGCCCTAGCTCCTTGGTCCATTCGAAGTTTCCCTTTATGGTCTCACTGTTTCCCCTAGAATGAGTAGCAAAAAGTCTGACCATGAGAGGATTTTCCCCCAGATCAGGAATCCTTCCATGATACATCCCTCTCCCATGGTTCTCCACAATGTCAGACTCATCTCCCACGTGGTGGTCGACATTGTTTAACTCCCCTTCTGCTCCAGAAGCTGTGTCAGATGTAGCAGTGTAGTCAGGTCAAGAAGACAAGAACAGCTATATAATATTATTGCCTGAGTGATGATCAATAAGTAGAGTAGACAAATGACAATGCTGCTCCTCCTACCACTGCTGCAGAAGGAAACAGCGTAACTTTAGTTGGTTTTAACTGTATGTCCTCTGCTAGCTTTCCTAACTGCTAGTAAACTTCAGCATTTCCTCTTCTGCGCACAATAAGTGAAAGACATTTCGCAAACCTCTTTGATTGTTAGATTTTTTTTTTTTTTTTTTCCCAAAAATTTGTGTGAAGAAAAAAGTACAATTGTGTTCTAATTAGAGGTTGGTTAGAGTTCCTTTTGGCACTTTAACAAACTGCAGATCCAAAATTCTGTCATATGCAGATTTATTGCCTGAAATACTAAAAAAATATTAAATTTATTTCATGATTAATGTATTTTGCAAACAGAATAAAACTACAAAGTCATCCAAACAAACAAATATTAAAACTCACACTGAAAAAGAAAAAAGAAAAGAAAAAAGAAAACAAACAAAAAAAGAGTAAGCTGATGTTTGGCTTATGGCTTGGCTTATGGTGTAAAACATACAAATATTTTCCTTCTTAGGGCACTTCTATTATTTACAAAAGTGAGTTTAGAAAATAAATGGCTGGTAAGCTTCTGGATTGCTAAGAATTCCTAAAGACTGAGCTAAAAATTTTAGTTTAGTCCCCATAGCAACTATTTGGAAGAGGCCTTTCATTTCTTGCAGTCATCTTAATTAGGAATTTACTTCAGTGAAGGTAAGTGAATGAAATATAGGATATATTCCTATTTTGAGTGATCCATAAAAAAAGATTATAATTGTTTTTATATTGTTACAAATGTCTGTTTTGATAGAGAAAATCTTGTGGATTTTCATGTCAATACCCAGGTTTCCACAAATGTGTTGTACCAAAGGCTCTCAAAATTTGACAGAAGACCAAGTTTCAACTGCCCTTATCTGTGTGATTGATAGCAATTGTATGACCCCTTGCTCCTCTTCTGTTATCATTGAAGAAGTTGTATGTAAGTACCAAAAGCCCATCTAATTTGAGTCTGTCCCCCTACTTCTATAATAATTTTCACAAAATAGTAATGAAGTCTGTAGTCATCAAGGATCATCAATAGTGAGGGGGGTCAGGCTGCAAAACCTAGCATGTATAGCAGTCTGTTCCAGGACTTTCAGTCTATTGACCTTTGTATGCAGAGTCTTTTGGAAAACTATGATTCTGCACGAGTTTAGAAAGATAGGAACATACCCAAAGAAATAAACAGAACAGCTCCATGGCATTTGTAGTAAAGGTCTTTGGAAGCTATTTGAGAACTGCATTTCCATGCATGCAACTGAACACTGATGGCAAAACATACACATCCCAGCAATTTACACCCTAGCAAATATTGCATTAGGGGAAAGATCAACAATAAAAATCTAGAACAAACAGTATTGTGTGTTGACTGTGGAGAAACTATTACAGGCGTGGAAAAGAGTCTGTTTTGACACCACTGACATGAGAATTAATCCAGGAACACATTAGTGGGATGATTTTCCATGACTCTGAAAGGTCTGCAACATCACACAGCTGCAGTATTTTTTTGAATAGACACTTGTTTTCTGAGTGAGATTACTTAGTAAAAATGTTATGAAAACAACAAAGGCAACTAAATTAACATCAGAGATTTGTAGCCAGGGTACTTCTTCTTGTAGCTGAGCACCCACAAGTGGAAAAAAAACAAGCACACAAGGTTTTCTTTTCCTTGTTAAATGATGTGATTAAATTGTTTCTGAAGCTTGGAGAAGTCAGTAGAAAGCAACTGGGATTAAGAAAAATGGTAATCAATAAAATGGAGCTGATATGTAAACAACCCATTTTAGGTAGAGAAGTTCATTGCTAATCTTCCAGTGATTCTTCAGTAAAATAAGCAGTGTTTTTTTTGTTTGTTTGTTTGTTTTGCTTTGTTTTGTTTCTTTGTTTGTTGTTTTTCTTCTTCTTTTTTTTTTATTTTTATTTTTTTTTCTTTTTTCAAAGACCTAATGCATCAAAGCAGAGACACCCGAGTTTTTACTGTAACTGGTGAAGGAGGAAGTTGAGACACTCTATGATTTTCATCTTATTCTTCCACTTTCAGTATTTAAATGGTAGTCCTACTATAAATGCAATGCATAAAGGTGTATTGTGTGATCCAAACTAATAGATGCAGTGTTAGAGTACAAACAAACAAAAAACACCCTCCCAAATGTCCACTACTTAGTCAGGCATATATTCCAGCAGGAATGTTTTGCTTTTCCAAAACATTTTCCAACAAAACCTTCAAAAGCACGGCATATGGTTTCTTTCAGAGTCCATGGATGCCAACACAGACCTGATCAACTTCCTTTCCTCAATCTGCTTTGATCTGCAGCCTGAGCCCCAAGTGACTGTCCTGTCACTGACATGCTTCTAGGAGCCTCAGTAATCTTAGTGCAGATAGAGAGCTCTTAATTTGGGGTTAGGCTTTGCTATTCATTTCTTCAGTTCTTTCATTTGTTTTTAGTTTCTAAAGACTTTATTTCATCCATCCATCTATAAATAATATTAAAATTTTACAACTTTTGGGTTCAGTATCTCTGTGCTTGTTTCTCTTTGGTGACTTGTTTTGTGAATATAACAAAGTTATTTGATGAGTTGTTAAAATAGTTTGCTAGGGAAAAAAGGCTGATATTATCAAGTTTTTTTTTTTTTTTTTTTTTTTTTTTTTTTTTTTTTTGTCATTCTTCTTAGGTCTATTGGCTAAATACAGCTAAACATGACAAAGGAATTCTGGCACTGTAGATTTTTATGTTCTTCAATGTCAACTGAGAATCATAAAGTGGGACAAGGAAAAGTTTTATATGGATGTCCCAAATAAACAGAAGACTAATGTGAGACATAGGCAGATACTTCAGATACCAGGTGAATAGATATCTAACATCAAACACCATGGGCAGATATTCAGAAATGCTGCAATTCTGGAAGTATGTTCTGCTGGGATTAGCAAATAACCATGTTAAATCCCTAAGAATAGTTTTAGTGCTTCCATTAATTTCAAGTAGGACTTACTTTAGTCCAACAAAGTCAGAAGAACTTTGGGAAACTTGATTTTAATAACTTAGAGAATATAGTGTTTATTTGCTTATTATTATTGTTGGCCTTGTGAAGCTGAAATTCAGAGACTTTAATAGTTTTCCATGAAATTGAGGAAAAGATCAGTAAGCTGATTTTTTCTTCTTTTTTATGTTTGCATTATGTGTAAATAAAGAACAACAGAAGAGCGGCAAAAACGTTTACAGAACTGATGGGAAAACACTGGAAATAAATTATTTGTTGCTGTTTGTTTGTTTGTTTGAATCCTCTTTTACAACCTTAAAAAAAATAGTTCAAAGCAACTTTGGCATATTGCACATTTCAAAACCTGTGCTAGTTTCAATCTGATCTTCTGTTCTGAGCTCAATGAAGTTGGTAGCGAACTCTGAGAAATGGCTGTCAGGAGAAGACATCATGAATGTTAAATTTATCCTGTGAGCACTACCTCTTCTCTCTTCTCTTGAAGGCAATTCAGGTCAGAGAAAAATTTCAAGCTTTCTGATTTTTTTTCTCTCTCCACTTACTGTAGAGGGAGATTATGCTTTAACCTTCTGACTATCCCTAGATGCTATCATCTAGTTTAGACATATAACAGGTTATAACATTTCCTACTCTTATGCTTGAGCCCAATAACTTTTATATTTATTTATTTATTTATTTATTTATTCAAGACATCCTGTCTTGATTTGGAGAAGGCAAAAGATGGGAAATCTATCAGTTCTCTCCTAGTGTATTAGAAACAGTTAGCGAGCTTCACTGTTAAAATGTTTGGTGTTTCTACCTGAGTTAGCTGTGTTCTGAATCCTTCCATTGCCCTTCTTTGCCTCTATTTGCTAGACTAAAGAGTTCTGTAATGTTTGGTTATTTCCCTTACAGCAAATAATTATTCTGCCTTTCAGGCAGACCAAACAGGAAGCCCATACACTCTTCCTGACACAGTATTAAACCGGGAGCAGTGGATTAGTTTTGTTAAACATTGCCATCTTTTCTGGAGTCACTGCTTTTCCCATTCTGTGTATTTGCCCTGTTTTTCTGGTTTCATGATTTTGGACTTTGTACTTGGCTCTATTATAATGTGTATTATTACTTTTTTGGTTGTTTGATTTTGTTGTTGTTTGTTTTGTTTTATTTTAACACGGACTTTATTTATCAAGCCATTAAGTACAGGTTTTGCTTGTACCTGAGTTCATCGGCAAATTGCTGTCTATGCCTGATGTATCATCTTTGCTATTTACCATTTCACTAAACTTAATGTTATTAACAAAAATCATCAGGAATGATTTAATCTATGAAACTCTGGAAACGCTGTATAAGATTCGCTATATGAAATACTCTAGGACTTCAGGTTCAGCACAAGACTCTATGGTGTTATAATAGAAATTCACTGATTCGCTAGAAATTTATATATGATTACTTGTTCAGTTTTTGTAATAATACTAGCTATACTTCTTAGTGTTTTTCCAGAGCATATAACTGCAAAATAATTTTCCTTAACCACATTTTATGTCTTTTACTAAGATGACAGAGATGTAAAAAAGGCTGGTGGGAGCCTCTGACTAAATTTTTACTGATGTGGAGCTAGACCAGTTTTAGTATCATTAAACAAGAAAAATGAGATATTGATTTCCCAGGTCAGTTATAATGCTATTGTCCCTTTATTTCAATATTATTAAGAAATATCTAGCAAGCTGTGGATGAGAGAAGAGACTGAGGTTTCTCAAATGTGATGGAATCCCAAGCTAGAGGAAAGACTTCCTTATGCCAGTGATCCCTTACTTCTGTCACAGAGAGTATTTTGGGTAGGGCAAAAGTCAAAGGGTCCTCCTCCAACCTTTATGAAAGGAGTAATGCCTATGTGGTATTCCTGATATTGAAATTTGGAGTAACATTTAAATTTAAAAATGAACCAAGCTGGGGCTCGCTCTTCTATCTCACATCGTTTTTCCTCTTTGAGATCTTTGGAGTTGCTTTTGATTTATACCGACATATACATGAGGACTGAAGGTACAAATGGGATTCTCATAAATTCAGCTGTTTCTTCCATGAGCCAAACTTAAAGAATACAGCCCTATAAATGGTACAAGGACAGCTGGAGGGACAGACCAGTTAAACTACTTGAACTACCAGTTGAACTACTCACCTATTTAACTTGATGGAAAATGGATCCAGAACAAAAAATGTTAGCTTGTCAGCATCCAGGGGAAGAATTTAGTTATTATGTATGTTTGTAAAGAAGCCAAGTTTGGTATTATTAGCAATTGCAGTATATAAATGCTAATAATTGAGTTGTATAATGGAATATGCCCTCTTTTAATTAATTTCCGTTGAGATGTTTCATTGTATTCCCTTCTGAGTTCAGCACAAGAAGGACATGGTTGTGTTAGAACGTGGACGTGGAGCACCTCTCTTACGAAGAAAGTCTGAGAGAGCTGGGTTTGTTCAGCATGGACAAGAGAGGACTCTGTAGAGACCTTATAGCAGCCTTCCAGTACCTAAAGAGGGCCTACAGGAAGGCTGGAAAGGGACTCTGTCAGGGAGTACAGTGATAGGACAAGGGGTAATGGTTTTAAACTCAAATTGTGTAGATTTAGATTAGATAGTTGGAAGAAATTCTTTACTCAGAAGGTGTTGAGGCACTGGAACAGGTTGCCCGGAGGAGTTGTGGGTGCCCCATTCCCGGAGGTGTTCAAGGCCAGATTAGATGGGACTTTGGGCAACCTCATCTGGTGGGAGCTGTCCCTGCCCCAGGGGACTGGAACTGGGTGATAAGGTCAGGGAGATGATTCAACAATTATCATGGGAAAAACAGACTCAGCATAGGGAGATTAGTAAAATTTATTGCCTATCATTAACAGACTAGAGAGATGAGAACTAAAAGCAAACTCAAAATGCCTTCCTCCCATCCACCCTCTACCACCTCTTCCCCTTGAACAATGTAGAGGAATGGACAATGGGGGCTGCCCTCAGTCCATAGAACTTTGTCTCTTCTTCTCCTTCATGGTCACTCTCTGCCCCTGCTCCACGTGGGGTTCCTCCTGCAGGATGCTGTCCTTCCCAAACTGATCCTGCGTGGGCTTCCCACAGGCAGCAGCTCTTCAAGCACTGCTTCAGTATGGGTCCGTACCATAGGCTGCAGCTCCAGCCCGGGGCTGGCTCCTGCGGGTGCTCTCCATGAGCCACAGCCTTCTTCAGGCCATATCCATTGGCTCCACCTGGGGCTCCTCCACAGGTTGCAGCATGGAAATGTACTCTGTTCTGGTACACCATGGGCTGCAGGGGTACAGACTGCTCCACCAGGGGCCTCTCCACAGGCCACAGGGGATCTTCTGCTCCATGTCTAGAGCACCTCCTGCCCTCCTTCTGCACTGATCTTTGTGTCTGCAGGGCTGTTTGTCACTCCTCCCTCTCTCAGCTGCTGTTGTGCAGCAGTTTTTCTTCCCTTTCTTAAATCTGCTCTCACAGGGGCACAACCAGTGTTGCTCACTGGCTCAGCTCTGGCCAGCGATGGGTCCGTTTTGGAGACAGCTGGAGCTCCAGATTCTTCTCAGAGACATTTCCTCCCAAGGCTGCAAATGATTTTGCAATTAAATTGCCTTTATTGTGTGATGAAGAAATCACCCTAAATTAACTCAGTTCAATACCATGAGCACGGTTCAGGAAAGGCTGTTGAGCCCAGCTAGGCAGGCTTACAGGGAGGAAGGCTTGACCTGGCTATTCTCCCCTGGGAATTCTGCTTTGTGTCTCGAGGACTATAAGCAAGTTAGTCTTTCCTTGGGGAACACTTGGTGAAACAGACATTATACAGAGCTTATGCTACTGTAACTGTCTCAAGTACTTTCTGCTGGGACTCTCTAATCCTGAGTTTGGCCAAAAGAACCAGGACTTAAGAAGGAAAGCTTTGCTAGGAAAAAAACCTTAGAAGTTCTTCCATGAACATTTATTTTAAAAACTCCTTCTGGTTAAAATTCTCTTACAAATAGGGGGGGAGAATCTACAGTGACTAAGGCACAATACCTCTACCTAGAGATACAGAAGCTGTGCCAGTATTGGACCCCAATATAAGCAAATATAGTCATTTGAATTCACATCATATTTTTAGTTTTCATTCAATTGCTACTAATAATCATGCTCCTCTCAAAGACATCTAGGAAGACAAATTATTGTATCAAGAGGAGTTTCTACAGAAAAGGGATACAGAGATGAAGAAATTCTGTTAACACAATTTATGAAGAGATAGATTTTGCAGGTGTTCCATATTATATATTTGGATTTCCAAATCTGCACCTAATGTTTTTTTCTTTCCATAGTGAGTAAGGTAGATTGATCTTTATCCAAATACCTATAAAAATAATAATAATAAAAAGTTTTGATTTTCTTTTTAATAAATTGAATATGAATTTTAAAACAGAAAATATCCATGTTTGCTGTAAGAATTGGCACTCTTTCTATATCACTCCAGGAATTACTTCTGCACTAGCAGACTGAGAAAAAGTTGAAATGTGTTTCAAAGGAAAATCTGTTTATAAAATGTGATTTATTTATTTGTTTATTTATTTATTAAAGTTTATTTAGTGAATTTAGAGGTTGTTTATTATTTAGAACTTATTAGGCAGAAGCGGCTTCTCCTATATTGAAATTATTATTTTTTTCATTTATTCTTTGTCTACTAAAGCTGAAAAAAATAACATTGTTTTTGGCATTCCCCTTGCTCCCTCTGTAGCTTACAGAGTAGAGTGTAAGCCAAAATCAGTCACAGCATGTGTATGATATAAGCTACTATCTGAAATCCAGCCTGAATGTAACATGACAGGGTGTACATGCAAGAAGAACAGGCTGGTAAAAATATGAAGAAAAGCTTTTTCTTGATTTATTTAATTGTACAGCAAGTTATTCTGGCCTTTAATATGGTAAATAATCTTGACCCTTCAGTGAAGTTTAGCTGTACACTGGTTGTTCTCCTTTAGAATGTGTTTATCTCTGTCCACTGGGAGCAAGGGCTCAAAACCATAGGAGAGATGGTGTGTTCAGCCAGAAGGAAGAATGAGGAACATATCTTCATCCTATTGGGTGCTGGACCTTCTGAAAATGACGTGATGGACTGCATGTTTGTCTTGTGAAGGAAGAAAATGGTTTTGATGACAATCATGGACAAATTTATCTGACAGACCTGCTGTTTATTACTTCACACTAGCAGTGATGTTAATGGGATCAGATGTAAATGTTCTAATGCAGTTTTATGCAGTAACATCACACCAAGTCTTTTCAGCTATGAAGAAGAATCTGTGTAGCAGATATCTGTCTTCTGTAGAAAGAATGTTTCATAATTCCCTCTTTCATGATCCACTATTATGAATCAAAACTGTTTTTTTTTTTTTTTTTTTTTTTTTTTTTTTTTTTTTTACCAGCTATGAACTTCAATAGATTTCAACCAATGAAGTATAAATCACCATTCAAAGACTAATGGATAAATTTGATTGGCTAGAGATTTTTTATAGCTTGAACTTTAAAAATAGGCACAGAAAGGGAACTGGAACAATTTTGTTTTAAATGGAGCACCAGGAGAGGACTATCTGCTTTCTCTGAATTCCCTTCCAGATCAGTTTAGCCTGATTACATTCCTGGGTTTGTTCATTAACCATAGAAGATGTTCTCAGACTTCCCTTCTGGGCAAAAAACTTCTCCGTGAAAAGAAGGAGATATGCAACATAAGTCACTTCTGACTCCTCCAGAGTGCACTGGACTAAGAATTGACTGAACCTAAATCATTGCTAAATGAAAGCATTCAGCTGAGATATATACTATAACATGACATTTTTCTTAAGTTATTTTGATACAGATCAGAATTTGCAGAACTTTGGAAAGCTGACGGAGAATTTATGATCTCTGGGATTATTTGTTGAGATAAAAATATGTTATTGACATATTCTCATAAAATACCAATAATGCAATTAAATACTGTGTTTAGTATCATAGGATATGATAGGGTAGAGAGAAAAAAAAAAAAAGTGACAGTTTTCTAGAACATTCTTTTAGTCACAATCTCACTGTTGTTGGAAAACCTTTTCTCAGTTGTGATATCATGGAACATTTGTAGTGGCTCCTAGATCTATTATTATAGCACAGACTCACCAGGAAGTGTGCTGGAGTATTCTGTTTAACTCCCCAAGAAAGTGACAAAATGGAACAGACAAACACTTGTAGCTATTTTTTTTCTTTTTTCCTTTTGGTGAGACAAAACAAAATAGTCAGGTGACAATGAAAAACTCAATAGCAATGAACCTAATTAGGTCATGAGATTATGACTTCCCCCTGTGCTTTCATTGATTAGGATGTCTTTAGGAAAATTTGAAGCACATCCTTCTCTAAATAATCTAAGGTCGTATTCCTTCATTCAAGATTTATTCCATGAGTCACTGGCTACTTGGGTTAAATGCACCATGTCCATTTTAGATCAGACATTTCTCAACACCATATTAACTGTCAAAATAGTTTGGAAAGATAGTTACTGGTAATGGTGTGTTTGGCAGCTGATAACAATTGCATAATAGGTTTTCATTTTCCATTGTCCAGTGATCTAACAGAAAAAGCATTAGATATCATAGACTGTTATTTTTATTTTGCTTATAACTGTTTTCAAAATTTTATTTACTAGAAAGTATCCTAGAGCAATGGTAATAAATATCCAGGTACTTGTTTGAATACAGCTAGTGAAAACATACACTTACAAACTGTTTCCAAACAGGTGTCAGACTCCTAATTGTTTACAAGTCACACATGACCAAGCAGTACCACAGACTGGGAAAAATAGTTTTGCTATGGAATAAGAAGACTTCTCTGGCAGCTTTGTTTTTAGCTTATTTTGTCAGACAAAAGACATGGGTTTTTCCCAAAGATTGTCTCTAGTTTTCATAAACATAACAAATATAAACATATTAGATGGGAGTATTCAAGGACAAGGAAACATAACTGACATTCACAGAACAATCAACACTCAGATGAATCTACAGAGGGAGAAAGAGGTGATAGCTGGAAAGCAAGAAAAAGACATTATTATAATACCAGTTAAAGATGGAAAAATGTAAAAAGAAAATAGCATTCAAAAATAGAAAATTAAAAAAAAAACAAACGGAAGTTATACCAGCTGCTCATATATTACTTTTCCTGATAAATACACGAAGATATGTAAGGTGTGAATTTTCATGGAAGAGATTTATACAATTTACTTCTCCTTTCTCTTCTGATTTACTTGCCTTCTCTACTGAAAGCTTCACAACAGGATCACATCTCTTGACCTGCTGGCAATACTTTGTCTAATGCAGCCTTCTCTTCTCCTTTTTGTCTTGGCCTTAACTAGTGAAAAATCCGTTCTTGCATGTTGTTTGTATCTGATATAAGCAAAATTATTGCTTAAAAATTGTTTGTATTGCTCAGGTCTCCTTATAATATAAAGGAATAAGTGAAGACAAACACAGGGAGACCTTTTCTTGTCTCAGAATTAATTTTTTTTTTTTTTTTTTTTTTTTTTTTTTTTTAATACACTAAGATAAATCAGTCAAAAATTTGGTATGAAGTTACCAGTCTACCAACAGATAAAAGATGATGTCCACTGAATTAAACTCATGTTGTTCCCTGGGTTATAGAAGGTTTAGTTCTCCAGTGGCACTTTGAGTAAGTGGAGAGATGGAATAAGATGAAAATATTGAAAAAAGTGGGCTTTAATTACTTATTACTAAATAAAATTATATATATATATATATATATTTTTCCAAAACCAAACCCAACCAAAAAGAAACAAATACGTAGCTGAAACAGAGGATATGCTAAAACTCTGTATTGCACATTGATTCAACAAGGTAACTGGTTAGCTTCATGAGAAAACAGTACTTAACAACAATATCTTCAATCATTCAGTTTAACTAAATTAAGTCATTCTGCCTAATTAAAGTTAGACAAAATTTTTTGAACCATAAAGATTAGAAAAATTGTTTAGTATTAAAAACTCAACAAGAACATTGGACTTTATTTAGTGTTTTGAAATATTATTTATACACTTTGTAGCCTTCTGACACTTAGGTTAGTCTCCCTGCTAGTTAACTTAACCGACCCAGGGACCATTGTCTGGCCCTGAGATCAACTGGCACATATTATTAAATTCTCTTGTTTTCCAAATCATATCTGAATTACTTTTTAGGAATGGCCTGCATCCCATTCTAATTCCTCATCTGTGTTAGGGAATTAGATATCCCTAGGGAAAAAATCCAAGATTTTAATAGTATAGACAGTTGAGTTCCATATGACTTTCAGAAATAAAAGGAAGAATTTTACTTCTGTACCAAATAGAAGCTGTGAAAGTCTGTGCACTTTAACAGCTTTTATATTAACAAACAATCAAATTTTATTATGGAAATGACAAGCAGAGCCATCTATTCCAGCTGGGTTTAATTCTTGTGATTCAATATGTTATTTTGTATATTTTTATTGTTATTTTTTGCTTGGTATTTTGCAATGCCTGGGATTCACTTATAGTTGCAGATTTGTTCAGAACAATTGTCCTAAAGTTGAAACTTGAAACTAAACTGGACTACAGTCTTCATGCTGTGATTTCTTCTTGCAGAATCTCCATAATACACAAAACTTTACCAGCTTCCAAAAACTCCTGCTTGCTAAGATAAGGATCACTGTAAAAGCAAATAAGCCTGTAAAAAACAGTTCCCATAGTATTAGTCTTCTAGACCCAGGCTGTACTGAAGATAGTTTGCTCCAATTTGTAAAACGGGATGTTGAAGGTCTAGAGGGGCGGATGTATGAGGAGTGGCTGAAGACATTTGAATTGTTAAGCCTGGAGAAGAGGAGACTGAGGGGAGACCTCATCGCAGTCTACAACTTCCTTACGAGGGGGAGAAGAGAGGCAGGTGCTGAGCTCTTCTCTCTGTTGACCAGTTATAGGACTTTAGGGAACAAAAAAGCTTTGTTGAAGCTACAACAGGGAAGGTTCAGATTGGATATCAAGAAAAGGTTCTTCACCTAGGGTGGACAAGCACTGGAACAGGCTCCCCAGGCAAGTAGTTACAGCACCAAGCTTGCCAGAGTTCAAGAAACAGTCTCTATTTTTTTTTTCCCCTGAAATTCTACTTAACCCATCCAGGGTCACAAGCAGCCACAACTGTCCTCAGGGTCTATGATACTCTGGCAATCACTTTTTTGTTTTTAACTATTCATTATACATTACATTATTATTTTCTGCTCAGTTTTGCTGTTGCTTGATATTTTTCTTTAAAATTTGCAAGATCTACCTGGGATAACTGTTCTGGTGGGGCTGAGGCTTTCACAGTTATGGAGCCATTGATAAGAGCATGCATATAGTAAAGCATTTATAAATGAACAGCTAGAAACTACTGAGCCAATAAGCAAACAGATCTTCACAGCAAGGAACCCATGTGCATTATGGATATGAATGAAAAGAATGAAAATCATGCCAAAGAATTTTGAGAGAAATCTAGGTCTAGGCAGATGACCTCATTCCCCCCCCCCCCCCCTTTTTTTTTAAAAAAAAAACTCATTGCTATCCTAGAGTTCACAAGTAACTAGTCTGCACATTTTTTAGTTTGCTAATAGGAACTCAACCCATCTATAAAACTAGGCTGAATAGCAAACACGTATATTCCATACAGATGAAAACATGATTCAAGCAAGTGGAGACTCTTCAGTCCTGTTCCAATATCTGGAAAGTTTAAACTGAAAGTCTGCAAGAGAAGGACAATTTCAGACATGGAAATATGTAGAAAACAGAGAAAAATACAGCTGGGGTTCATCACAGCTAGTGCATTACAGACTTAACTTGGTAGACTTCCTAGATGAAATAAGAAATATATGCATTGCAAATGCATTGTATCTAATTAGTACTTCAGGAAAATATTTTATATCCTGTCATAGGTAGATTATCTACTAGGCTGGAGAAAACTGTGATTGCTACAGCACTTATAAAGCTTTGGATTAAGTGAATTAATTCTCACCTATTTTATTTTAAAAGTCACTTGAAAAAAAAAATGAGAACTTTTGCATAAATCCTTGTTCATAAGTTCATAATAAAATCACAGCTAGAATAGGACCAATAATGACCAGATGACTCAGTCTGTATTGGTTTCCTATACTTTTGCCTTTTATTAATCTTAAATTAATTTACCGAAGAAAGGAAGAGAGAAAAGGGTTCCTACTGCTTGTGTCACCTTGTTTTAAACTGAAGGCATTTGGCACATTGCTTCTTCCATTCCAACTCAGTCAGAAACCTTTATTTAGAGTTAGCAGGTACTCTTTTATGAGTTTGTGAAATTTCTGTATTCTCCAGTAGTTACTCAGGCATACCTTATGCTTCAAACCTTCTGCTTATTCTTTGATATTGCATGGCGCTATCATTTAACTTCTCATGTTTTCTCTTCAAGAAATTTTTTTTTATTCATAATTTGCCTTCTCTAAAGTAATGTAATTACTTTATGTTTGTTCCTTCATCCAATATTTGCACACTGAGGGCCCTTTCTGTTGAGGAAAATGCAAACTTGTTTTAATGATGAACAACTGTAAAGAATAAACAGATTATTATTATTATTATTATATATTATATATCTTTTATGTTTAAAAGATAGATAAACATAAAATGTGACTTAAATTATATGAGGAAAGATATACTACACTCATCCAACCAAATAATTATTTCATTTAATATAGCCAAGAAACTGGAGACAATAGTGGAATAGGTGGTAAACTATATGCTGGGTGGTGGTTATGACTGAATTCTAACTTGATATTGTCATTTCTGACCTTAGTAAATAAAAAAGTTGATTGTAAAATCTTTGTAGATATACTCAGAAAGAGAGAAATTGCAATACGTATAGGAGGAATTGAATGCCTTTAAGTATCAAAAGGTGTGATCTAGGAATGATGAAAGAAAATTAATTTCCATAAATGATCAGATTAACAATACCTGTAGGATTTGCAGTAGATATTGTATCTTCCTCTGCAATGGACTAGAGCAGTTTAACTGAAAGATTATGAACAGCTCTGGTCTCATACATTCAAATAAAAGCCTAGAAATCAGATATCAGTAGATTAGGTTCTTAGATGATTTAACAGATACAAAGTACAGAGCAAGAGGAGACAAAGAATTTGTGGTTCTTTAACAGATCAAAATGAAGGTTAGGAAAAGAAGTGGCAGTTTTTATAAAGATGGGTATAATAATCAGGGTGATCACAAAAGACAGGGTAAGGAGAAGGGAAAGAGATTAAATCTGTTGGTACACAGTAGTCACTAATCATTTTAGGGACACTTCTCAGAAAGCTCTGTTCCGAAGAATGAGGTTTTGGAATAATGTCCAGTATGTCAGGGCACAGAATTTAACCTTAAGATGGAGCGTTTTATATTGCTAAACTAACCTTAAGATAAAGCCTACTATATTGCTAAACAAGAGTTATGACTCACTTGCATGTTATAATTACAGAGTAGTGGATATAACTACCTGGGAGATCTCTTATATTCCCAAATTACAAATCCCTACGTTTATACCAAAACCTCAAAGATTATTCCACAAGGCAACTGCTTAAATGTTCTGTATTGGCACTGAAATTGCTATTTGAAAAAACATAAGCAAAACAATTATTTTGATGACTTGAATTATAAAATGTTTTCTGAATGAGTATTTTTTTAAACTCTCTCAAACTATCAGATTCAGTAATAGGTAACCTCTTGATTTTCTTGGTTTTAGGCAATATAATTAAGATAGTATTCCAGAAATATGGAAATGCTTTGATACTGTTATCTGAAATCAAATCTGTGTGAGCAAAGAAAAATTACATTACAATATTCTCACATTATTTCCAGCCCAATTTCCAGTGTGATTTCTCTTAAATTTTTAACATCAAATGGATTTATTTATTTTTGTTCCTTTGTCATCAGAGATGCAACTGTGAGAAGTCCAGAAGTTGGCTTCTGTTAGCTTGGAGCATTTTTCAAGTATTATAAGAAGTAGATACTTTAAGTTTATGAGATAAAAGCTTTTCTACACAACTACAACCACAGAAAGGCAATGGCAGGGTCAGAAGCTCAAATAATATCCTGCTGAGCTGCTCCCAGGCCCATTACAGGAGCCATCAGGAGTGGTTTGGGAAGGAAACCCAAATTAAGAATTCAGAAGGGACACCCTGTTCAGGCCCCTCCCAGGGCTATCTAAGGAGAGCATCAGCCCCAATGTCCACATGTGACTCCTATCACAAGGAGTCAACACCAGAGCAGCTTTTGAATTACAAAGTTGCTACTGTATGGTACTGGTCATGGAATATAGGGGAAGAGCATTTAGGGATTGCACAGGACTTATTATAGAGTGTTCTGGGAGGAACCAAGGGTGGGGAAAGGGGTGGATTTAGATGATTTGGAGAGGAATTTGTGTGGGAAAAAAGAGTATGGGAAAAATATATGAAACTGTATCTGAAGATTATGAAAGTATATGAAAATTAAAATATATGAACTCAGCTTAAAGTAATTAATGCCAAAAGTGCTGAAAAGCTTTAAATGCATTGTGTATATCCATTCTATAGAGTTGGGCTTTGAGTCTAACAACTGAATCTAACAACTGATTTTAAAGGGACGGCAAAGGTGTGCATTGCTTATGGATGTCCCTATTTTGCATTGACAATTTATAGTTTTGAATTTCATTAAAATCACTTTTGTATTTCTTATGTACCTGCAGATACAGTTATGTGTTCTTTCATAACGCAGTGGGTATGCTTCAAAATAATAAAACAATGGTATCTACAAGAATGGAAGAAATCCAGATTGTTTTGAAAGAAACTATGATTCAGACACAATCTAACTTTTGGGAAAATATGAGTGTAATATATTAGAAGAAGTGAAGATGGGTCAAAAAAAACTGCTCACAGATGTGAGATATGTCAACATGGGGACGAAAAGCTGGAAAAATATTCATCCGGTGAAAGTTATTAGTGAAAACAAAAAGTCAGAGGAATTTGGTCCAAGACATTTTAATAAGAAACAATCTTCTGCTCATGATGGTCTCCCTTGTTCTGTATGTTATCTTTTTGTCCCAAAAAGTACCGTGAGGAATAATTCCAGATTCTGGAAAAGATTGTATTAAAACCAAGTTCTCTCTTATACTGACATAAATGTTCACCACATGGAGTACAAAGTTGAAAGCTGGTCAATTTTCTTTAAAAAGTTCATGCGAAAAGATGAAAAACTTTAGATTTCTGGCTTGTGTGTCTCAGCTGTATGTGTTACAGCATTTGTGTTTAAGTTTCCTAGTTTAACCACTTTCTAAATTTCCTTCAGATCTGTCCTGATCTTACTTCCATTAAGACACTTAGAGTTAACAATTTGAGTATATCAACATTTGTTGGAACAGCATGCATATATTGCAAACTTGATGAGAATATGTCTCGTCTGGTTTATGAGAAGAAAAGCAACAACAACAACACAAAAAGAATTCCACATTTCCCTTTGTGTGTGATACAATGAAAGTTATGAAAGTTAGCAAGAAAATATTATAACCTCCTCTTTCATCTATAATATTATTTGATTGCTGAGAAAACCAAAACCTCATCATTTGAAAGAACAATATCACATCTTTCTAAGGAAGATCACACTAATTTCTGTACTACCTCTTATGGAACATTTAATGAAGCAATTTCAGAAATTTTATATTATTTAATGATTTTTTTTTTAAGAAAAAAAAAAAAGGAAAGGAAAACATGAGAAAAAATACAGTGGGATGCTTCAGCTTAAAGATGTTTTTGCAGGGAGTTAATAGTCACTGGAATGTCCTTAACCACTGTTGCAGATTATGGTGATTTTTACATAAAATTGTTGCCACACATCTTCTTGAAACTTCTGATAATTTTAGTAGGATTGGATGAACTATAAACAATGCACAAGACAAAAAATATTATCTAAGATTTTTTATTGTTTTCACAATCATCTGTTCATGTCATAGATCTTTACATAAAATATTCAGCATAATTTAACTCTTTATTAAAGGTAGCTAAGTCTTTAAGGAAGCAGATCCTTCCAGCTGCTTGATTTTTCTGATTCCAGCTTTTTCTGATTCTCGATTCCATATATATATATATATATATTTTGCTACTGAGCCTTTTAGAGAGCACGTGCACAACTTTCAGATTCTTTGAAATGATAGAATCATAGAATGTCTTGGTTTGGAAGGGACCTCAAAGATCATCTAGTTCTAGCCACTAAGGGGTTGGAATCATAGGCTTAAGAGTGCATAATGTTTTAATGTCATCAAAAACTCCTTTGCAACTGTTGCATTCAAATAGTTGAGTCTTTGGTGACAGCAAACACCATGAAAATCATGATTAAATTATCAGTGCAGGTAATACTGTGGCTGCCTCTCTAATCAGAAGAACGTAAGAAAATAAGAAATTCTTATTTTCTAAATTCTTCTAATAAGAAAAGTAATTACAATAAGATACTTTAGAGTGTACATAAAAAACTTTGCATTGTACAGGATCGGAGCAGTAAAATAAGAAAGAGCCTCGCAAAGCTGCAGTGGGCTCTCAGGCTTCACAGAGATGTTGGGAGCAGCCCAAGTGTGAGCAGTGTGAAGTAAGGTTACAAATTAAGGAGGAGGCAATGCAGCACACTGCTGGGTTAGAGACTGTTGGCATGAATGAATGATTGTAGGAAAGGAGAAATATATGAAGGGCCAAAGGGAGAGAGTGAGTGATTTCCATAAGGTTAGTTAATTGAGAAAAGACTTGGATAATTTAATATCTGCATGTTGGTATTTATCCAAGCTAAACTAAAAGGCGGCACTTTCTGCAGTCAGCCCTTCTCAAGTTCAAATCCCTTTCTGCACTTAAGAAAGCTCCATGGCAAAACAGTGCGATTTCACAGAAAAAAAATAAATAAATAAAAAATTATGGCTTCGGGTGAGAATAAGCAGAATTTATAGTTTTAAGGCAATGCTCTTTGATGATAAATGATGTAGGAAAGTCTAGATTTAAAAACAGCCACTCAGCAACACTTTTCTCAAAGTTAGCATTTAAAATTCTTCAGGAGGTATCTTTCAACGATATTAAATAGAAACTAGATTCTTTGTACAATGCTTTCTTGTTCTTAAACTTGCTGATTAAAGATAAATCATCTATATTTCCCTACTTTTCCTGAGTGAATAGCAGATTTTTCTTTGCACATTTTCTCCTTATGTAGCTCATTCCATGGAACAGTTGAAACTGAACTAGTCATAACTTCATTTTCATAAGAAGGAAAGTAAAAAGGATGATCTTTTCATGCTTATGTTATTTGGCACTTTTTTTTTTTTTTTTTTTTTTTTTTTCTCCTAAAATTGCCAAGAAGCAGTATTTTAAATTTTATTTTTTACCTGTCCCTCACTTTCTCTTCTACTCTCTTTTTCTTTTTTTCCTAGGGGAAGAAGACTTTCTCATGATCTCCTATCTCATATACCGATAGGTATATATCTTCTTCTCTTTTCTGAGGCCTAAGAGATGCAGCATCAAGACTGCCAGATTTAGAAACTGTTAGAGGCCACTAAAGAGAAGTGGATTATGGATTATGGATTATGGATTATGGATTGCTTCTGATTTGGAAGGGAAAGTGAAAGCTTGGATGCTTTACTCCAGTTCAAACCTCACCCAGATTCCTTCTTTATGTCCAAATAATGTTTGGATCCTAGGAAGAGCTGCATAAAACAAAGGTTCCAGTCCAGGCTTTAAGCAGTGAAGTGTCACTTAAAATTAGAGTTTTTGAGTATAGTGTGTGAAGGTCTGGCCCAGTGGAGGAATCTCTGAAATTGTGACTCCGATTAAAAGGTCTTTACGTATACCTAGGTATTCACCTCCGCTTGCTGCCACACAAAATCTTTGGATGGATATTTTTAGGCACACAACTAGAATAGCATCAATTATCATGTTATCCATTCTTTTGCGGCACTGCCTCTCCTACTTTCACTTTTCCCACCTCATTTTCACCTTTTAACCTAAATATCTGCTCTCGCAGCTCCAATCTCTTTTTCTTGTTTCTGTGAGCTATGTAAATAAACCCACCTGACCTGTATAATGTATTGATTGGTTCATGAACATATTCTTGTAAGCATATCTCAACCTTATGCTTAATAAATTTGTGTCTGTACTGTCTGTACTGTACCAAAACAACATCATATTGTACATTATGTATAGCAATGAGCATTGATATGTGCATACTTTTTTTTTTTTTTTTTTTTTTTTTTTTTTTTTTTTTTT
>CM021767.1:86165096-86218830 GCA_011076525.1 Nettapus auritus | reverse complement strand
TTATTTTATTTTATTTTATTTTATTTTATTTTATTTTATTTTATTTTTTGTGGGAGGGCTGGTGAGAGTAACCCCTGCCACTGCCAGAACACTGTAGTCACTTATGGTCTGCTTAGGCTTACCCCAGTGTACAAAGAGCCCAGATGTACCTCTTGAAGCTGTCAGTAACATTTTGAATGGCAATACTGGGGGCTAGGAGACAGATGGGTCCCTTCATTGCCACCAGGGGGAAGTCACTAACTACTTATACATTTTGTTTTCTGCTGAGAATGAAGGTTGTGAGGCTCCAGTTATTTCAGATTTGTGCCTTTTCCTCCTTGGCCTTTGGCATTGTATCTCCCTATACTACCCCAGCTGCATATTTATTTCTGGGGATGAGGAATAGCAGCTTTTCTCCAAAGAGGCACACTGCCTGTGAAGTAGCTGCTACTAAGTGGTGTGACTACTGCCGTGCCCAAACCTTTCCTTTTGTGGATAAATTTTACACTTGGCTCTAACTTTAAATGGTGTCCTAGAAGGTCTACAGCATTGCTTTTCAAATGGACTTGTTTTTGTCTTTTGCTTGAGGGAATACAAGGATCAATAGCTTGGTTCTTACCTTTTATCCACAGACCATGTACAGCTCCCATATTACGGAGCATTTGGCCAGGAAAATATAAATACCTGTGTGTGTTCACAAAATGCTTTCAATGAAAAATTGCCACTTCCAAGTTTAAATAGCATAATCAGGAAGTATAAAACAAGTGCTAGCTTACATAAATTCATAGTTGTTTTTTTTGTTCCTTGTCTTTCTCACATCACATATGTCTTCACAGCATTCTTAGACACATCAACAGTATTGATTTATGTCAAAACCAGGAGATTAAGCTAGCTAAATAACACTGACTATGAATTATAATATTTGTGAAGACAAACAAGAAAAAATTACTTCATAATATTTTCAAAGGTCCATCATTTATTGATCGTGACTGTTAGATAGTTATGAAGTTATTCGTAAGAATGTTTCACACATAATTATAACTTGTCTGGAAAGTCATCTCAAAAAATATTTTTACAATTTTCTGTTTTTTAAGTGAGAAGTTTTACCTATTCACTCAAAAGGCAGATCAAGTAGTATATGATTGAAGTGAGTAGTCACACTTAACTGTAAATCAAGAAACACAAAGGCTGAAATTATTTTGCATTAATCATTTGAATGTTAAACACAAAATATATTAAGATATTGGCCCACAGTAAAAAAAAAAAAAAAAAAAAAAAAAAAAAAAAAAAAAAATTGCTGACACACACACAGACAGAGCTGATTTTTTTTGTGTGTGTGTGTGATATGGTCATTATTAATGATTAAATTTACTCTTTTTCCATATTGTATTTTTCCTGTTAATATGGGATTTGTGATTAGTACTTCTAATCTCTTTTGTAGTTTATCATTTTTCTCATTTTTCATTTTTTTCAGTACTGATATAAAATACAAAGTATTTGTAAAATGATCACCTAATAAAAACAAAAGTTTGTGACTCTTAACTGAGACAAAACAGGCATTTGAAGGAAGATATTTCTCTTTTGTTATTGCTACTTGAGAATAGATAGAACAGGAACAGCTGTTTGATTGTTGTGGCAGTGTTTTCACAATGGAAGTATGTGTAGTTTTATTTATTAAAAGACCCAATTTTCAGAACAATACAGAAAGGGTTAAACGGAAGATCTAACCTCATGACAAAAGTTTATGCAAAAGTAGGTAGGGGTTCACCATTTTCAGCTGTTACGTTTTGTGGAAAAAAAAATAGTTGTTATGTCATACAGTACAGCTTATCTGGGTCTGTTGTGCCATTTATATAAACCACGTGCTGGGCTGTTCTCAAACACTAAAAGCTGGTATGCAAAATATTAAAGTTCTGAAAGCAAACAGATAGGTTACAGGGACTGTTATTAGAGTGTTTATACAGCTAATGTTTCTTAATTAATCTTTTTGAAACAAAGCTTTTAGGCATATATGTAACTGCACTTACATGAATAAATTAAGGTTATGAAGCCTGTAAGCATGCTTACAGTAAATATCTTTTTGAGTACTTTGCTGCTGGAGAATAGTATTAAAACAGCTTTTTAGGACCAAGAGGCTACCAGTGGTCATGGAATGCTCAAGCCAAGCTCTTCGGACACATTCCTTAAAGGTTCAGCAAGGAGGCCAGCCAGCCACACCCTGGCAGCCCAGGGTTGCACAACATGCAAACCAATCCCAACAGGTAAAGATGGCCCTTGTTCTCTCTGCACTGACCAGCAAAGTATCTGTGAAACAGAGGCAAGGACACATACAGGAGAGCATTTTTGGATAGTTCACTCACTTAACATTGTCTATATTTTTCTGCTTGATATCATTACTATTATGTGAATTGGCTGGATGCATATTTTGCAGTAAACCTTAGGAGTAAGTCCTTTCTCAATGTGAAATATACCAAAATCTTTAGCATAGCAATTTCTTCTAAAATTATCTCTGTTTCTGATCCAGAGGAAATGAACAATAAGCTTTCTTATGTGACTGCAACACTTCAGGACAATTTCTGGTGTAAACACAGTAATTAATATTTGTCTTTAATCATTTTTACTTCAGTTTTGCCTCTTTTTGAGGGCTACAAAAATAGATACTATAGTCAGTCTTGAGTGTTAATTTTAATGAGTCACTCACATTGTTTGCATAACAAGTCATATAATTGTTTTTCTGTTTATCAGCATCTTGAATTTTCAAAGCAGCAACAAATATAAATAATCTTTCAGGCAATGCAAGTGGATATTTTCCAGTGACTGTGTGATGTGCGCACAGTGCTCTTGCTTTGCTTTCTTTCAGTGACTTAATCCATGTGTTTTAAATGGGCTGTTATTTGCAATAATTCTGACTTCAGGGAATAAATACCAGGAGCAAATATGTTTGGCATCATATCATTGTGATTTAAACTAAGATTGTCATGACTTTGTTACATTCTTGTGGTTTCCATCCTTTGAGCTTAACATGATCTGAAATTTCCCTTCCAAAAAAAAAAAAAAAAAAAAGAAAAAAGAAAAACAATCTGGAAGGGTAGGTCAAGGCAGGGCAGGACAGGGAAGGTAGCTCAATTTTGTAAGCCAAAAATCTAGATAGCAAATAGAAGATGAAGTACACAATATTATTCCACCATAAACTATAAGAACTACACAGAAGTCTTTCATAGTTCTTTATTGAATAGTGTAGGAGAGAGCTGAGAGCTGCTGAGATCCTGTTGGAAAGGTTGTTATAACTCCTTGGGCGGGGAGGAATGCAGGAACAATGTAGCCAGCTCTGCAGCTCAGAGAGGCTGGGTGGGGAGCCACTGAAATTGCTGATGATTGCAGCTTCTGGACATTTTAATAATAATAATAATAATATATTTTTAAAAAATGTGCCCAGATAGATGTCCAGACTTCTCCATATTTAGTATTTTGAGCTAAAGCTGCATTGTGGGAGATTCTGGGTCTCCTACAAGGGACCTGTGATAGTCTGACCAGGGACATGGTGTTGGAGTGCTGAGACTGATGAGGATTTGCAGGAAAATCTGGAGAAGTCTTCAGTTACATAGTGGCATTTGAACATGAAACTCTGACGCACAAAACAGAAAACAGGTGTTTCATGGTAAAGAAAGATTGAATCAAGGTCCTTTGGTGTTGCTTCTGGAGTGTGGAGCAGCAGATGACTGGCAGGGCATCCCTAAGGCTCTCTGGATGTCTGGGAGACCAGCAAGACACCACTCTGCTGGTAGTGCATGTTGGTGACTCTCCATTTGAGAAAGCAAATAGTTGAAGAGGAATACTCCTGGAAGCCCATGCAGACTATGTGCACTATCTGCATGTCTCTTGATAGAGGTGGTAGAGAAAAATGAAATATCTTCAAAGCCCATTCATTGCCAAAATAGAAAAGCTGATTGCACAAAGCAGACTCCAGATGATCCAGAAATGGTCACGCTGGGTATATATTATTTTTTTATGTTTTCCCTGGCATAATCAGATAAAGACAACATGGAAGAGGAGCTGTACATTGCTGCGGCTAACCAGCAGCTCAGAAAGCTCTGAACTGCTTCCCACAGAAGGCAAGATCAGGCAGCCTAGTGATGAAAAGAGATATCTTCTCTTTATCTTACAATATGCTCGTAAGGACTTAAAAACCTTCTAGTATTTGTACTGAAAAAGTAATAATACACAAACAGAACATTTACTTGATTGAATAAAATCACAGGGAAAACAAACAAACAACACAGTAAAACAAAACAAAGAAAAAGAAAACAAAAAACAATGATAAGGTATTTTCCTATGTTGAAGGTATGTGAAATTAAAATTCTGCTTCAATATCTGAGTGCAATAAAACTCATTTTAAGAGTAGAAGCTGCTAGATCACTTCTAGATTCTTGTTATTAAATTTGACAGCATTATTGCCTTTCAAAATGTTCAAAACCTGAACTATCCTTTACAGCAAAAGACCCGTATGTTTATTTTAAGTATTGCATGACAAATGGAGTAAAATTTATGTTGTGCCCACCACACATTGTCCTGGAGTTGAAAGGAGAAAATACAATGGAGGGACGCAGTTTATTTAGACTACATATTTATTATTTGTACTTGTCTGGTAGTTGTGCAGCAGTAGTTTTCATGTTTGGGATCAATATGAAGTTGTTTATTCTCCCTAAAGAATTGCCTTTTCCCCTTTCTCTGACTGTGCCCCAGCCCACTGCAGAGTTTTGAACACTTTTCTTTAAACAGACCCAGTGCAGCACCCTGGATTGTTTGAGGGATCTCTTCCTCCTAATCTCCTTCCAGCTCAAATTTACAAGGAGGTTGAGACCCTTCTGCAAGATGAAACTATACAATATCTATGAAACCTTGCATAGCAGCAACTAGGCCAGTACTTTCTCATCTCTCCTTCTTTGTCCTTGGTGTTACATGCAGCAGAGAAACCTCTTACTGCTGAGGCACCTCAGCAATACAGACTCCCTGAAAGAAGATCAGAGTAATGTCTTTGATAGGTCCCAAAAACCAAAGCTGTATGTTAAGCTGAAGGCTTATTGAAGCTGATTGAAGTTGTGCGCAACCCCTATTGCAAATCCAAAAAAGAGACAGTGTTAAAAGGAGCATTTTAAAAATGATAATTATTATTATTTACATAGTGACATTTACATCTCTGTTCTTGTGATGAAGTTCTACTACTAAAATACTTTGAACAAAAATTGCCTCACTTCAGCGTGCAGGGGAGTTTGCAAGGTTGTTATTTACCGTGAATATGTTCTTATATGTTTTTTCTGTATCAGAATGTTGTGACATTTTTTTTTTCTTTGAGAGAAATGTAGCCTTTTCTCTTATTTCTTACAAACAGATTTTAAATAAGTAAGGCATGATGAAGTAGCCAAAGATTGGCCTCATAGAAGTCCAATCAGTATGAGATGTTATTTTAAACAGATTGAACTTGTATCTAATATTTCCTGTTTACTCTGTCTATGAAGAAAACTGCACCTGCATGAATTCAATATAAAAGGAATATGACCTGCACAGTACCCCAGTAATGCTCATGTTACAAGATGCAATTCCAGTCAGGGAACAATGACAGTTGCTTTGGCAATGGAATGCTCATCTTTTAAAATACTGTATTGCAATTCCCACAGGCTTGTCAGTGGCTAACTGCACTCATCTGGAATGCTGGCACAGAGTCTGTTGTCAGCCATCTTTCCTAATACGGTAAATCACACAGCATTTGGTCAATCAAACTAAATTCAGGAATGATCTCCAGCTTAAGTGTCTTTTGCCAAAGGACACTAGCAAACCACAGATTAAAGTTCATATTCACTCATCCTGTATTGATGATCCAACAAGAAACACAGTCAGGATATATTGGTCATCTCTGACAAAAACTATATTATTTTAAAATGACCCTTTTCTTTAAAACAGTTTTCTGTACGAAATATGAGAAATCTTATCTGAAACAGCTGAGAAATAATCTCAATGGCTTTTAAGAGCCTTTTTTTCTTTTTCTTTCCTTTTTTTGTCTTTTTATCTTTTTTTTTTTTTTTTTTTTTTTTTTCTTTTGATTTCTTAGGTGTAGTAATAATCCATCTGCATTTAGTTTGATTGTTAAAAACAAGAAGGAAAGGGCATTACTTCTGCATAAGGCTTGTTTTTGTAAGTCTGTCTCACTGCTTCTCTGGTATTTCTTGAAATTATTACAAAACACAATGCAAAACAAATTGTATGGTATGTTCTTTTAAAAAATTTACTGGTGGTTTATATTTATGTAAAGAATATAAGCAGGTGAGAATACAAGAATATGAGTGTAGGAGAATAAATATGAGAATATACCAATACACAAAATGCAACTTTGTGTAGAAACAAAAGGTTCAAATTTGGATCATACATAGCACATACATTGGTCAGGAGAGGTACAAGTGCATTGGGATAAGTGCAGACACATGACAATATGAACTAGATTTTTATTTGGCTCCCTTCAGCTTTCTCACTGCCTCTCTCTTTAACTATCTACTACTATAGTGCCATGCAGAATCATCCTACTTATGAATTTTCCATATAAAATCAATGTAAATGTGAAGCTTATTAAAGAGCCATTCAAAATCTCTTAGCCTTCTTCCTTTTGAAAGGAGAATTTTCTCATTGGCTGGTTTTGAATTTTTATAAAACATTACTTTCCCTGCAAGGATTTATAAATGAGGGCCTTTAGCATATCAAGCATCTTTTGTATGTTTTTGTTGTTGTTTTGCTTTTGTCAAAGAGAAATGTTTTTTGCGATGTCCTGACTTGTGATAGTAGTTTATCTTCTCCAGGAGCCAATGAATATGTTCAGGTTCAGGTCAGAACTGCTCCATTTCTAGCTCCAGCATGGTTTCTGCCAGTATCACCCCAAAACAGAACTACTGAAGGCACTCACATGTAAAACTATACTCTTTGCTCTCTCTCAACCTTGTCAAATTATATCCTTCCTACTGTGTGATACTGTGGTTGTCTTTGGAGTCTTGAAGAATTATAAGTGTGTTTAATAATTCAAGCCAGAAATAGCAGTCTGGGTATTCAATTAAATAAATCATGCACGATAAAATACAAAATATTTTTGGTACTCTCTTTACAGCTTTTATTCTGTAAGCTGCTGAGTGTCTTCCTGTAATTGGTATACTCAAGAGAACTTTCTGCAAAGACATGAATAACTTCAGAAAATGTTGAAAGAAGACACGTGACTATGGAAATTAAGCATTTGTTGTACCTCTTTCTAGGATACTGTACCAAGATCCTTATGGGATCCAAAACAAGAGAAAGTGGTACCTTTGTGTCATAGAAACACAAGGTTGGAAAGGATCTCAAAGATCATCTAGTCCAACCGTCCTCCTATCACCAATACTACCCACTAAGCTACTAAGTCATATCTCCTAGCACCTTGTCCAGGTGCTTCTGGAGCACCGCGAGGGATGGTGACTCTACCACCACCCTGGGCAGGGCTTTCCAGTGCCTGATCACTCTTTGAGAGAAAAAGTTTTTCCTGATGTCTAATCTAAATCTCCCCAGGTGCAAGTTGTGGCCATTTCCTCAAGTCTTATCATTAGTTAACTGAGAGAAGAGGCAAAACCACTCCTCATCACACCCTCCCTTCAGGAAGATGTAGAGTAATCTAAAGATCTAAATTAGTGTGCATGCATGTCCTCTTTTTAGTCATCAGCCAGTAGGACCTATTCAGTAGTGTGTTTCAGCTGGAACTACAGTTATGTGGTATCAGGGAGTAGAAAGAGGGAAAAGGAGCAAATCCTTAGTACTTCGTTAGCCATCTGTTCAAAATATTAGCTTTTTCTCCACTTTTGTGGTCTGCAGCCATGAGAAAGGCCTGGCTCTGTGAATGGATCTCTGTGTGTACTTTGTTTTGCCAACGTAAGCTCAAGTAGCTAAACAGAACCAAATCTGCAACTTACCTCTGAAAGAGAATTTCAGTGTAATGTTCAATCTGTTCTAATTACTCTAGTGTGAAAATAAATCTTATTGCTTCCACTCCTAGAACAGATGCCAAGAGCAGACCATTGGTCAAAGCTGCAGATGCAGTTTCTTTTCTCACAGGGCTGAAATATTAGGGCAGGTTCTCTTCCTTGATAACAGGAATCTGAGCCTCTATGTAAATAGAGATTTGATTCATATTTTTCTGTCAACCCTGCGTAAAACAGACATGCCAAAAACGGTCACAAATTTAACACTTGGAATATCTTAATAATTACTGATTAAACCTCTGAAGAGAGCAATTCAAGGAAGAAATATACATGAATCTCTCAAGAAATCTATAGGAATTTGGCAAATAAAAGATAAAATGAGTTTCTTATGATAAGACAACAAAAAATGCATCCTTAACCAACTTTTCCATAAATCCTTCATCTGTATTAATTTTGTCTATTATTGGTCAGAGTATTTATTTGTTTTAACAATTGCTAAATACAGAATTGGATATCTCATTTCCTACCTATTTTTTACATAGCTTGTGATTTCCTGTCATAGTCTGGAAGTTCAACCTTGGAGGATCTTTCCAGTCCCTATCTATAGACCAGCTGGGCTGCACTGGTCATTGGTGAACTCCCTGATGGTAGAGAACAGGGGAAACTGTACTGGATAGATAAGCACTATTAAGTCTTTATTAACTTCATGATGATGATATGCAATCATTTGCAGACCAGTGCACAACTGAAAATATACTGTAAGCAGGCAATCACAAGGAAGTTATGATGCATCATTCTCCCATGTGAATCCTGTATCAGAAGATTATAGAATCACACAATCAGAATCATAGAAAGGCCTGGGTTGGAAGGGGCTTCTTGAACTAATTCCAAGCCCCATGCCATAGGCAGGGACACCTCTCACTAGATCAGATTGCTCAGTGCCTCATCTAACCTGGTCTTGAACACCTCCAAGGATAGGGTATCCACAACCTCTCTTGGCAACACGTTCCAGTGCCTCACGACCCTCTGAGTTTGTCAAATGTAGTGATTAATTTTTTTTTTTATTTTTTATTTTTTGATTTTGTTACTGATGTGTTCTATCTCTTGGGTGAATTTTCTAATCACAGAAATTTCCATTTTCTCTTTTTTCTTTTTCTTTTTCCCTTTTTCCCCTATTTTCTGTTCCTTTTGCACAATAAGTACTCCTCATTGGCTTGCTGTTCAAGGCAATTGCTCTGTGTTACCTAAACTGCAGACAGTGGAAGGAAGAGGCAAAACAAGGAATATATATATTTATTTGTGACAGTTTTCAGCACATATTTCCAATTGTCAGTCTTACCCTCTTTTTCTTGCTTCCCTGGACAAGCCTTTTTGAGAGGTAAGCCATTTGTCAAAGAACAAAAAAGGCAATACTCATACAGTTATATATATCACAAACAACCAGTCCAGACTGTGTGTAAATTAAGTATTATGAAGTGATCTTTCCAAATGTCTGATAATATTTAAAAGTTCTTGAAAAAGCCCTGCTGGCAAAAGATTTATCTGCTGGTAAATCAAACTGAAAAACAGAAGATGATCGGTATGACCTGTTCAGTTGACCTATGCAGTATTCAGCTGAGCCCATTTCTTTCTTTAGAAAAATGTTTCCACTAATTCAAATGTAGGTATAAGTTAATACAGAAAACTTACAGAGAGGTAAAAAGCAACTAAAGGGCAGATTGTAACAGGAAAATATGACAATTTTTTTTGACAGCATTACAAAAATAATCAGATTGAAAAAATCCATTTGAGAGACTATTACATCAGAAGTGATATGACTCATAGTTTGTTTTTGTTTTGTTTTCTTTTAAGTTCTTAGCATGTAGGTCAGAAGGGATGACTGGAACATCCAGGTCATACTTCTGTTTGTGAAGAGACTTTACATTTCACCCAAAGGCTTATGTGTTAAGCCCCTTACATTTTGTTGTTGTTGTTGCTTTGTGCCTTGTGTCTGGCTGTTGTGCATTCAGAATTACACACAGTCTTGATGTAAAGAACAAAAAGAGAGTTTTTCCATCATCAGCCTTGGGAGTTGTCCTGGTTTTGTTGATAACACAAGGACTTTTCAGCTTCTCACTCTGTCCTGCCAGTGGGCAGGCTAGGGGTGCAGCAGGAGCTGGGAGGGGAGAGACCCAGGACAGCTAACCCAAAGTGGCCAAAGGGGTATTCCATACCATCTGATGTCATGCTAAACTGAAAAGTCTTTGGCTTAGTGTAAACAATGCTCTGCAGCAATTAAAACATCAGTGTGTTATCAACACTCTTCTCATCCTAATCCAAAACATAGCACCCTACCAGCTACTAGGAGGAAAATTAACTCTATCTTAGCTGAAACCAGGACAGGATTTCACCTCAATAGCTTCTAATTTTCACTTAAAAACAAAACAAAACAAAAAACCAACTTTACTGATTTTTTGACATTGACTTTTCTTTGATGATGTGTCATTTTGCCAGGTAGTCTTGCTCTGCTGACTTAGAGACTTCATCACCTGGTGCTTTCTTTTCATGAAGAAAATCCCCAAAACAGCACTTCACAGCCTTCCTTTCAATCCATTGAAGAGCAGAGCTCTGCAGCTTTCTAAATACAGATCCTCTTTTTTGAACTTGCAAGTAACTTCTCTGGTTCTTTATTATATCTTTTCCCATTTTATTAGTTTATCTTTATTTTTTTAATGTAAGGTGGACAGGAAGGCAATATTCAATGTTGGTAATGCTACCATAATCTGGCCTTCAAAAAATAGTGAAAATCAACTTCATATTATATATTTAAGTTTTTGTAGGGCACTTACTAAAAAGGCTGATACCAGTACTCTTTTATTTAGAAACATATTAGGAAATCAGAATCAGAATTATTGATCAAACCTGAGACTTCAACTTCTGTTAGGACAGTTCCAAGTTTTTTTTTTTTTTTTTTTTTCCCCTTAAAAACAAATCTTTGATATTGTGCAACTTCTGTTTTCACATACTGTTCTGAATCTGAAACCCAGGCTACTTTTCAGTAGGTTTCACAAGCTGTTTGCAAAGCACTTGGTAATGGTCCTCCTTCAACAGCTCAATCTGATGTCATGAAGCTTTGCAGCTATACAAAGTGTGAACTTGCCTGAAACCTCAATTTAAAACAAGTTGAACATTCAGAAAATAAATGGTCTGGAAGCATTTTATTGTTTGCTTTTTCCGTAGTTCCTCTCATATCTGTGTCTACTGACAGAAGCTACTAAAGACCTTGAAGTTAGCTCAGAATGGAACACCGGAGCTAGATAAGGCGACCTGTAGTAGTTTTGTCCAACCTAAATTGTTTTATAATTCTGTAAATTAGAATCATTCTCTCACCCTTTGAATTAGACCTTCTTATCACACTTTCACAGAATTTACAAAAAAAAAAAAAAAGGAAAAAAAGTTGTAGTATACCTCAAATAGGAATGTACATTTTTATGTCTGCAGAGTGCTTAATTGTTTCAAACAGTGATGCTGATAATAATAATTATATAAATAATATTTTTTCATTATTAGAATTACTGATGTCTACTGCTTCAAAGAAACAAAGATAAAAGAAATCTTATAAACCTTTAGGTTAGTAATATAATTGTTTCTATACTCTACTCTTTTATTAGTACAAACTCATCACAGAAAGAAGATGCATGTTCTCATATTTTCATTGCTCAGAATCCAGTTCTGTATACTGCTAAGAACTAATTACAGAAAGAGAAGCCCATGAGATTAATTGAGATATACTGTTTCAAACAAAGAGCTACAAGCTTTTATGGTATTCTATGTCTATATTATTTCCAACATTTGAGGAGTTGCTTGTAATTAAGATGTGTGATTTGTGTTACATCTCTTGTATACCAGGGCAGTTTCTTCTGATTTTTCATTTTCACTACACAGATTGGCAAATCTCCTGGTTTGGTGGATTGGCAAATCTCTAGATTTTTCTATATACCAATGGAAAATATTTTCTATAAAATGATAAAGAAAAACTTTTATTTTCAGTATGTGCATTTTTCATTGTTCATTCAAAAATACACTATAATGTGTGAAGAAAAATTCGTTTAGTATGAGCCATTTCACTATTTACTTCAGCAATGACACATCAAATTATTAATTATTCTTCCACTTTATTGGATATTCTCCATCCAGTATGTGTTTTCCATAAGCAAATTGTAAATCTTGGTAAAATACTCCAGATTTTTTTTTTTTTCCAGTTAACTCCTTTGTTTAAATTTTCAAATATTATTATTTATATATATATATAGTCTAGAGATTAAACTCTTCTTAAAAATCTTCGCATCTATGTTCATCCTCTCCATTTCAAATTATAACAGAACGTACAAGAGACTTATATTTAGGAACAACAATAGTAACATCCTTGTCCAAGATGATTTCCCTAAACTTTGCCAGTCCAAATAAAGTTTTGGCTTTTTTTTCTAACATCTTTAATAAAAGTTCTTTAAGCATTAAATGTATCTTTCTGGAACATGGCCAAAATAAAATAGTTACTGGTTTCTTTAAAAACAGATTCAAGTTAATATTAACAAGCTCATTTAAAAAGAAAACATTAATTACAGCTGTTAAAATTAACTTAGATCTGTGGCATTTTTGCCACATTCTACCAACAAAAGAGCTCACTAGCTATATCTCAAATGAAGTCTATCTGTAAGATTACATCAAAGTAAAATGTGCGAGAATAAATGCTAACACCAAAGTGAACATTCAAGGCCAAATTAGGAATGGTTGAAAGGCACCAGTTTCATGAAGGTCACTGAGGTTCCAGTAATGAGCTTTACAAAACTGCTGAGATTAATAAAATTTGCCAGACCTCAAGCTAGACTCCTGCATTCCAAACTACCTATAAAACACACATTAGTGGAGAGCAACCCTTCAAAATAATTCCATGTGTCTCTGGATAGCAATTTGGACCTCATAAGTCTCCTTGTTTCAACTACTTGTCTTTGGGCATGTGGGGACAGGCCACTCCTGAGCCATTAGGATTTCTTTCTTGAAGAGCGCCCAGCCTTCCTGGGCTCCTCTGTCCTTCAGAACCACCTCCCAAGGGACTCTGCCAACCAGTGTCCTGAACAGCTCAAAGTCAGCCCTCCGGAAGTCCAAGACAGAGGTTTTACTGGTCCCCTTCCTGCCTTCACCAAGTATTGAGAACTCTACCATTTTGTGGTCACTCTGCCCTAGACAGCCCCTGACCACCACATCTCCCACCAGTCCTTCTCTGTTAGTGAACAGAAGGTCTAGCGGGGCACGTCCCCTGGTAGGCTTGCCAACCAGCTGTGTCAGGAAGTTATCTTCCACGCTCTCCAGAAACCTCCTGGACTGCTTTCTCTGGGCTGTGTTGTGCTTCCAGGATATGTCTGGGAAGTTAAAGTCCCCCACAAGAACAAGCGCTGAAGATTTTGCAACTTCTGCCAGCTGCCTGTAGAACTCCTCATCTGTCCCCTCATCCTGGTTCGGTGGTCTATAACAGACTCCCATCAGGATCCTTGCCTTGTTGGCCTTTCCGCTGATCCTAACCCATAGCGACTCCACCTTGTCATTGCCAGCCTCAAGTTCAACGACATCAAAACACTCTCCAATATAGAGAGCCACTCCACCACCCCTTCCGTGCTGCCTGTCCCTTCTGAAGAGCCTATAGCCAGACATGGCAGCATTCCAGTCATGAGAGTAGTCCCACCACATTTCCGTGATGGCAACCAAGTCATAGCCTGCATGCTGCACAACGGCTTCCAGCTCCTCCTGCTTGTTGCCCGTGCTGCGTGCATTAGTGTAGATGCACTTCAGCTGAGCCTTTGCCTTCTCCCCCAGCCTAGCCACTGTTCCCCCTGGCACACCTCCAACAAGCTTTGTTTCATCCCCGTCCCCCTTCTAACCTAGTTTAAAGCCCTCTCAATGAGCCCTGCCAGCTCCTGGGACAGGATCTGTTTTCCCCTTGGGGACAGCTGGGACCCGTCTGCGGCCATCAGGCCGGGTGCCGAGTAAAGCGTCCCATGGTCAAAGAACCCAAAACTTCTGTGTTGGCACCAGCCTCTGAGCCATGTGTTTATCAGGTGGGCTTTCCGTGTCTTCTCTGAACCCCTCCCTGCCACTGTAGGAATGGACGAAAACACCACCTGTATTCCACTAACCATCCCAGCCCCCTGAAGTCCCATTTGATAGCCTTTAGGCTTCTCTCATCAATGTTGTCACTGCCAGCCTGGACTATCAGTAGTGGGTAGTAGTCGGAGGGGCGAACCAGGCTGGGAAGCTTTCTGGGAACATCCCTGACCCTGGCCCCAGGGAGGCAGCAGACCTCCATACGGGTAGGGTCAGGCTGACAGATAGGGCCCTCCGTTCCCCTGAGAAGGGAGTTGCCCGCAATGATCACCCTTCTTTCCTTTTTGGTGGAAGCAGTCCTGAGGCGTGGAGCAGACTTCCTCGCCCTAGGCTTCCTGGTTAAACTTCCTTCCACATCCTCATCTACCGCTTTCTCGAGCTCCAGGGCCTCAAACCTGTTGCATAAGGGCACCTGGGAAGGTGGGGCAGGTGGGGGGAGGGCATTTCCTGCATTGTTGAGCAGGGACCTGTCTCCATTCCTCCTCAACTCCTAGGTCCCCTCCCTCTGCCCGACAGCAGGGGGTCCACCCCCATTTGGGGAGTCTCACCCTGGTGCCTCTCCTTCGACCCTTGCAGGGAGTTGCTCCACCAGTCTATCTCCCTCTCACACTCCCTGATGGCCCTCAACCTCTCCACCTCCTCCTTCAGGTCTGCCATCAGGCGGACCAGGTCGTCCACCTGCTCGCACCTCATGCACACGGTATCTCTGCCTCCTTCAGATGGCAGCAGCAGGCTCTGGCACTCCCTGCACCCAGAGACCTGAACTGCCGCATTTTGGAGCAGGCAGTCTGTCTGGGTGCCTACAGACTTACTGGCGTGAGCTCTCTGCCTAGTGAGGACCATCGCGGCCTAGCTGGTGGTCGAAAGCCTTCAGATGAGGTGTTCTTAGGGGCAGGCAGGATTGCTCTGCTCTCCCTGCGCGAACTGCCGTGCCCCGCCTTTCTGATGCGCCCTGCCCTGGTTGCCCATCCTGGTTGCCGCGCTCCTGGTCGCTTGCGCTCCCTAGGGGCTGCCTTAAACGGCTGGGGAGGGGGCGCTGCTGGCTCCGCCTACACCTTGTCAGCGTCCCTCACGAGGTCTGCTGGGTTGTGGCGGCTCTCTCGGCTGCCTCGAGTGGCCTCGATGCCAGGCAAATAGCCCAAATAATAAGTCACAGCTGGGTGAAGTAAGACAACCAACTTATTTTTAAGTAAAACATTCCTTTAAAATTTCCATTAACTCAACATAGGAGTAAATTAGTATATAAGGTTTGTAATGATGGAAATAAAATATGTTATGAAAATCAGTGATGATAAATGAACAGCAACATGCAAAGAGAAAAAAATAGCAATATATCCTAATTAATTAAACTAAACTAACTGCTTGCACACACATATACACATGCATATTCAGTGACAAACTCTGAATTAGAGATTACTATTGAGGAATAAAAGATCTGAGAGTTATAATTCATAGTTCTATGAATAGTGAGTAGCAGCCATGTAGGCAGACCAAGTAGTAGGAGTTAGAGGGAAGGGCTCTTAATAAAAAAAGAGAAATTTTCCTTATGTGACTGAGTCCACAGTGCAGCCCTGTCTTGAACAGAGGGCCCTGTTCTGTTCTCCTCATCTGAGAAATGCTGAAGAAGAACTGAATAATATTCAGAGAAAGGAGACAAGGGTGACAAAGACTTTTGAAAGCTGCTGTAAAAAGAATGATTCAATAAAGTACATCTCTTATGCCAGGAAAGAGACAGATGAGGCAAGGATATGGGGGAGGTCTGTAAAATCTCAGAGGGCACAGAAAACTTTTTCCTTGTTTTTCATAATATGTAAACTAGGAGGCACCAAATCAGATTGTCAGCTGTCAAGGTGTGAAACAGACAACAGCATGTATCAAAATGATATAACTTGTTTCCTCAAGCAAAGCAGATGTCAAAACCTTAAAAAGTCAAATTTTTTTAAATTTTTTTTTTTTTTTTTTTTTATTATTATTATCATTATTTCTATTTTTTCCAAAATGAAAGTACAGTGATTTATGGAATAAGTCTATCAAAGGCAAGCTAGAGACCATCTAAATGTAAAAAGGACAATTTAAAGACTACTAATTAAAGCTTTGGTGAATCACAGATGAATAGAAATTAATGTATTTTGGGGAAAATGATCTCCTACATTTGATACATACCTATGACTGTTATTGATGGTGCCAATCAAGATGGACCTTAATACAGCCACAGTCATGGAAAGTATGACTTTCCATATGTGGTATCAAATTTGGAAACAGGAATTTCAAATAAATGACTCAATATTACAACCAAATTGAACTATGTTCAGAAAGATATGGAGAAAGTGATAACATAAATATCTGATTTAATTCAGACTCTATTTAGCAGTGAATATTTTCTGAAATACTAAGATAATTTTGTTCTGGAAAGGCACACACTATTTGGTATTATACTTTCTGAAAACTCTCCAAGTGTTCATTTTCTTTAGGCTTTAAAATTTAATGAAAAGCAACTTTTCTACTGTTTGTGATGAAAACAGGATTTAAAAAGATCATATTATTGCCAAAATGACTCTTGTTCACCCAGTTAGAAACAGTAATGTGTACCCACTTGACCAGTCTTAAATAAATAATTCAACCCAAGGCATGTACATCAAGAGTCATCTATTTAGTGAATTACTACATAATTTTATGGAAAAAAATAATAAAACAAAAATATCACATATATTTAAAGAAAGAAAGACTCTACAGTCCACTTCTGGATATTGACTCAGTGTAAAGAAACTCAGATTTCAACACTGAAAGTATTAGAGCCACATATAAGTCCAAGATCTGTAATCTCTTATTGAATTCTGAGTTCAGTTTTGTCAAATAGTATGGTGTAGCAGAAACATGAAAATACAGAATAGGGTTATATTAGAAATTGAAAGAGAAAGAGAAGAACTTCACAAAACAGTAAAAGATGAACATTGTGTAGGAATGAAATTTGAGAAGATAAGTAGATAGATGAATTCATCAGTCTGAATGGTATAGATTATTAGGAACTCCTAAATCACCCAAACTATGCCAAAAATCTGTAGCCTTGTAGCTCAGTAAATATAGTGTTGCCATGGCTTGTAACAGGCCATAGGTTTTTGTAAATCTCTCAATAGAATATATATATTGAATTCCTAGTCAATTTTATGCTCTTCTTCACTGAAAATATTTTTAAGCACATTTCTCTTTATTCTTTCTCTAATACTGTGGCTATTTGTCCTACTCTGGCAAACATACCCTCCTCCCTTTCCCTTCCCTCTTCTCCTTTTCTCTTTCCCTTTTTCTCCTTCCCCTTTCCCCTTTCCCCTTTCTTTTTTCCCCTTTCTCTTTCCCCTTTCCCCCTCACCCCTTCCCCCTCCCTTAATAACAGATGTTCCAGCTAAAGACATTATCAAGGTATTTAAGTACTCAAATCTTTGTTATTCTCTTTAATTTTCTTCTCTGTGCATCATCAGTTATAATCACATATTCTGAATTGATACGACTTCATGAAGATCTTGAAATAAGAATTAACTTCTGACACTTTGACAGTTTTTGTAGAAGAAAGACAGCTGTCTCGTAAGCCTTTTAAATTATAGAATATATGTAAGATAGGATAGAAATGACCTATTTTGCATTGTTTGTTTCAGTTTGCTTCTTGTTATTGTTATGAGAATAAAACGTGGCAGCAGCATGAGGAGCTTTTGCTTCTTTTGCTATGGTGTAATGAGAGAAATGATACCCTGGTGAAAGTTAAAGATGTTTTAACACATTTGAAACTAAGAATGCTTGTGCCAACATTGCATGAACCCTCAAAATCCATACAAGTTTGAATAATGAAACCACTAAAAGATGATCAAAATGGATTGAATCAATTTTAAACTTGGCTAAAATAAACTGACTAGTTTTAATGTTTTATAACAAATAAGGGACAAAAGGGTCCTTGAAAGAGTCCTTGAAACCTAGAACAGAGGGCAAACGTTAGTATTAGGGTCCCACATTCTCCCCTTTAGCTTGTAGGACCTTCCTGTACCAGATGTCTGTCACATAGAGGAAGGGGCTACAAATTGTTTTTTTTTTTTTTTTTTTTTTTTTTTTTTTTTTTTTTTCCTGTTTAAGTAGAATATGTTCTCAGAGTTGTAAATGCTGAGAGCAGCAATACAGCTTGGATAGCAAACTTAATGCTTCCTTGAGTTTCTCTGGAAAAACTTAAGCTGCACTTCTGAAAAACAAACAAACAAACAAAAATAACGTACTCAACCTACTGATAGAATTATGCCAAGGCTGAAAATAGCCATGGGATTGATTTCTGGGCTACACAATAGAGCACCTGCCTCCTCCTACATATCCTCATGTTGTCCCAACAGATCAATCCCTCTCACAGTGTCTGATGCTACTTGGAGTGATGGTATTACAAAATTCCCTTGATTACACTTTTTTTTTTTTTTTTTTTTTTTTTTTAACAAAACAAAACAAAATTAAAAAATGTACAATTTGAGACACTTTGAGCGAAAAAGAAATTGAGAGTTCTTCAGAAATATTTCCTATGTCCCAAACTGACAAGTCGTTTTTGGAAAAAAATTATAGCAGTCTCTCTCCTAGCAACTGACACTACATTTCTAGTGATTTATAAGAGATACAAGCAGTAATTTAACACCGCGATGTCAGAAGCTTAAAAATGACTTTTTTTTTTTTTTGTAAATTGTATATTAGAATTCTAAGAGGCTCCCAGAAAAATCTGCCACCTAAGTAAGTTTAAGGAATAATATTTTACAATTGTTATTTATTCTGTCTGTTCTAAACTGTTTTTGAGGGTAAAGGTTGCCACTGCAGTAGCCAAAGTATGTCTGATTTTTAAGATTAAACTTTTAAAGTCAGTTATCTAAGAGCATTATAATGTCACTATTAAAAATGATCTCACACAGAATGAACAGTGTGGTTGTCCATTATGCAGCTCTTGTTCCATAAATGAGGCTAAGAGTGTGCTCACTTAGGCAAGCTTCAAATTTTCTCAATAGAGTAATATTGCCATTTTCAAGAACTTCCACATGTTTTTAAAGATTCTGTTATCTTTATCAGTTTTATATTTTCTGGGGGGGAGAGGGGGGAGTTATGAATATGTACAATGAGCTTAAATAATGAGCTTAATTCATATACTTTGAAGACAAAGTATTAATGTTACAATACAGGAAATGTAAAGTAATTGAAATATAGATCTAAAGCTTATTTCTTGTTCTAGCCTGTCTTCCTCCCATATCAATCACAAATTGTAATACTACTCAAAGATGCTTCTTAGAATCTGAAGTGACAAGAGAACGGTAGTAAAAACTGTGTTCTATTCACAACTTAGAACTGCTGGACACATTGTGCCTATACTTTCTAAAAGAATCAGACTACCTCACCTGCTACTTATATAGGACGATGAGATTGTTCTCCATTTCAGGAGAATGTTAAGGATAATAAATGTCCTTAAATCTTTGTCTATACTTTAGATTGTTCTGGGATGTTGTTACTGGTAGTGGTATAGTTTATTTGAGAAAAAAAAAAAAAAAAAAAGACAATATTTAGATTAGTCAGTAAATGTCAATTACCTTGACTACATACATTTTGTTTGTGAGAAGTTTATTTTGATAATCCCATGTTTCACTAAGATCAATAGCCACATGGAAATGTCAGCAACAAAAGCTGCACTCACTTTCTAGACTAGGGAGAAGATGTAATTCCCAAGTAGTGACTTTTTAATAATCATTTTAATAAAGCTGCATAATTTACATGCCAATCCCAGGAGCATAAAGGGGAGAATTTTCAATTGCAATAGGCGAGTTAAGCAAAAAACTCCTACAGAAAACAGATGTGCATGTGTATTTCAATGTAAATTGAACATCTGCACCTTTTAGTCAATTTCTCTTTTCCTGTCATCTGGAGTTTTAAAGTAATTGCACCCATCTGTGTGGAAGATATGGCTCTCTGCTCCTAGTGAATTAAATGACAATAAAGGACTTATCACCAGAATGGCTTGAGCAGCATAGAGTTGGGAACAAAGCTTCCTCTCTCATAAATTACCAATATAACTAAGTTTTAAGAACAGGCAGTGCGGTGATAGTCAACCAGAAAATAAGAATTTAACATCAGAAAAAAACATTGGCTAGAATTATCCTTAGTTGAGATTTTTCTAGAAATGCAACAGTCTTCAGGGAGTGGAACTTTCTCATTGAATTTGCTGACTTCTAGACTTTGCAGAAAGGTCTATCTCACTGGGCACAACAGGTCCATCTTCCACCCTATATGGAAGCCATAAAGGAAAGGGAAGAAAGCCCTACATTTTTTTGCTTTCTTGTTTTCAGGGAGAAGGACAAAGCAGTGGCTTCATATAGAGAGATAATCTAAGGCAGATCTTTAGAAAATCAAAATCTAAGCAAAATAAAAACAATGTTATATATATGTTATAAACTATTTATTTAATGGATAAGACTTTAAATAAAAAATGGTTATGTGCTTTCTTTTCCTCCCATGTCTCAGCATTTATCTTTGAATGTCAACAATATTTTAGTGGATTTGGGGTTTAAAAATAACTCACTTCTACCAGCAATCTTTTAGGCAATGCATATGAAAAGCCATTTAACCACTACAGACTGATATCAAATTTTCTCTGTGTCTCAAGTTTAGAACAAATACTTGTTTTCAATTAAGATTATAACCTCTGGTACTAGCAGAGGTATGGTTAGAAATCTCGTCTCCACACATTCCCAGTGCATGAATTCATATACTTTTTTATGCTACTGAAAAACAGTGATGTAGATGAAAGTATAGTCAGTGTAGAGGTTTTTCTCTAGGTTCACTGCCAGTTTAAGTGGAGCTCTATTTAAAGCTATCAAAACAGTATGAGGCTTTCTAGATTTAAGACCCTCACTACTTGCAACCCATTATTTAGCTTACAAAGCATGTCTAGTTTGATAAATGTGGTCCCAACAGCTCTAGACAATGACATCAGCACAGTGCCTTCCTCTGTTGTTCCTGGCTGAGCTTCAGTAGGCAGAACAGTAGTAAGCTTTTAATATATAAAATTCTTAGTGAAAATCACTGAAGTTTCACTCTGCAAGTGTGTCAGTCCAAAACAAAGAATTTGTTCTGCTCAGCCACATGGACCTAGTCTGGATTTAGGTAGTAAAGAACATACACAACACTTTGAAACACATAATAAAAGTGAAAGTTTAGTTTTGTGAAGATTCAGTTATAGCTTGTTCTACCATTCTCTAGAAACTCTACATTATTGTTTAGATTCTACAGGATCTGGATTTGGATTAGTACATTATAATATAATCTTTAAATGCTTTCCTGATTTACAAACTGCCTTCTTTTTTCTTCTTTGTGCAAGTCCACCAAACTAGGAAACAGGTATTTTTGATCCAAATTCTTGATTTAATCCTTCTGATGCACAATAGTGAAAATGAAAAAAACTCCACAGTTTTCCACATCTGAATTACAGGTGCTTCAAAGCATGTTTCAAAGACCATTTATAAGAGTAACAGGCTGTGAATTTATATTCTGTAAACTGGATGCTCTGTGAAGGCCCTAATCTTCTCCTCTAGCTTAGCCTACCCCCACAATATTCACTCATAGCTTCTGCTGTTCCTATGGGTCCTTTTGATCATCCTTGGGAAGGAGAAATGTATTTTCCATGTAAGTTTACTGGGAAGCCTATCACACTATGTGGCAGCTTCAGAAGGAGCATTACTCTAGCTCTGATGCATCTCAGCACCACTGAAGGATAGAGAAACTATCTACTATGCACACTCTCTCTACAAACAACTCCATAAATCAAAATTAAAATGTTATCACAACCACAACTGTGTTAGCTACGAAACCTATGAGCCATCTCCTCTGCCTTTTAACCACAGTCATTTAACATTTCCTACTGCCCTCAGGGAAATTGTTGTTCCCTATCCCTACTGTCTTCAACACTGAAAAAAATAAACAGACTGAGGCTGTGGGAGCCCCCTGAAGGATGAAATTGAGTCTTAGACAACAGTTAGAAGTGAGGAAGAACATAGAAGACAGAGTCCAGACCACAGCTTGTTTTGCATATCTGTTACGAAGTATGGGTATTAGCGAAGGGAAAGAATGAATTCATCAGAGCTGCAGTAGTGTTGTTTCAAACCACCCACTGTGATTTCTGAAGATTTGGTGTTCATAGCAAGCCCTCCATGTTGTGCTAATATACACAGGCCCCCTAGAGACAACATAAGTTCTCACTCTGAGGTACAAAGCAGAGCCCCAAAGTCACACATGTCAAACAAACACTCCTGTTGTAGTTATTTTCATCAAAAAGGCAAAAGAGTGAATCTCCTGCCAGAAGTCATGGCAAGAACAAAAAGTACCAGCATTATAAGCATTCATGAAAGGGCAAAAGACGCTGTTACCCACAATATCCCTTGCAGCCAGATCTCTGTTTGGATGAGTACTTTGAAAAATACCACTTTTACATAGTCTAAATAAAAGTGTTCTCTCAGACTTATGCAGGGGTAGGGGGAGGTTTGAATTTTGCAGCCAGTATTGTAAACAGGCCATAACCAATATCAAGCTAGGTCTGTTTTCTGTTCATCTGGCAAGCTATTTTGTTCACCACCACTTCTTGCCATAGACTGCTGGAGCTGAAATAGAAAAGGGAAACATTGTGGCAAATGCTCTTTTAAGTCTTCATAAAAAGGAAGATTTCATAGATGGGCATGTACTTCAGCATACTGTTCACCCTCAGCAATCTGTTTCTAGATTATTTTTAGAAGCAGAAGTCATCAGGATAATTTAAATGTAAGGGCCAAATCCTGATCTCAGCTGCATGAAATAATAGCTACAGATGCATCTGCCCATATTGTGGGCCTGCTGGTTTTACTACCAAATTGCCAACTACTGAAGTCATTACAGACTACAATTTACTGTTATAAGGGCAAAATTAACATTCAGTGAAAATTTCTCCAGAGTAAGGATATTTTCACTGTCTGCTTACTTACTGGTCCTCATCATAATAACTCCTGTATATATTAGAAACCTACAACTGAGCCTTTCAACATCTTTACAATATTAACCCCTATTTGGGGAATGAGGGTACAAAGAAGTTGGATAACATGCCATTTGTAGCATAACATATCTATGGCAGAACTGGTAAATGTTCCTGTGTTTGCTGTATCCCAGTCCCCAACCTTAATGACAAAATGACAAAAGTAGTTCCAAAACTACTCCAGTGCAAATGCCAATCAACCATACAGAGAAGCTAAATAAACTTGTTAACTGCTTAGTTTAACGACCAAACCAAACCAAACCAAAACAACAAAAACAAAAACAAACCAACCAACAAACAACAACAACAACAACAAAAACAGTCAGTGTGCTTATTTAAGGACTAAGCTCTCACTTTTGTGATTTAAAGGTTGGTTACAATCCCTCCTTTTTCTTTCAGTTTTTCCAATTAATCTTAGTTTTTTAGGAGGGACTGAAGCAGTCCCCCCATGCAAATTTGGTCCTCCCATGCAAATTTGGTGGTTCTGCTTGATCACTACTTCCTGACAGCTGCAGGTAGCAACCAGGCACTGGACACAAGATCACTCTCATTCAAGTCAGTGAAATGAATCCCAGCATTCAAAGACAGCCTTTTCAGCCACAGGATGAATGATGCTCCTGGAGTGCCAAAGAGTTGGAAAGACATAATGTTAAATGAGCACTGGGTGGGTAATAGGGAGGATCATTTCAAGTTGTATATTCTGGTTTAGATTATGCAGGCATGGAAAACATGCATAGTCTTCTGGATGTACACATTCCTAAATAACACTACACATTTCTGATATTTCTGCAACGCACACTATCCGAAGAATGCAGAGATGTTTGTTTCTTCAGAATGGAATTGGAATTCCTATAAAAAGTAACATTTAGCTAAATACAAATCAACTCTCAAGCTGGCTAAGAAGAAAAGTGTCCTAAAACGTACTAGTACGTGTTTTGATTAGGAATAAAGGAACATTTTATTATTATACATATACAGAAAATTCAAAACATATGCTCTGTATGCAGTGTTTTGGGGCAAAGTTTCATCAGTAAAACAAACTTAATCTACACTTAGTGACTTGTTGAGATGACTGACTAAATAAACATAGTTTTTATGTTGTGTTCAAGGAACAGCTGAATGTGGAAACCTTTCTTCTGTTGGCAAATGGGGATAACTGATTGGTTAACTGACAGAATTAGGCTATGACTACAAATATATATATATATATAAATAAAATAATTTAAAAATCAAATAAAAGCCTCATAGATAAATCAAGATTTTAAAATAGTAATTTTCTGAGCATCCATGAGTCCACTGAAGAATGACACAGGTTGGGAGAGATGGTATTTCTAAATTTGATTCATAAGTCTTGTGATATATACTCCAAATTTGGGGTAGAGAAATCAACTTGCAATACCACACCAAATTTGTTTTTGAAGATTAAACATCTGAATTCATACCTGAGATATACAGATTTGTGAAAATCTGTGGCTAGAGACTGAGAATCATTTTTAAGCTTTAAGTCTGGTTCATTTACCTTCAACACAAAAGAAAGAAATGAATTTTTTTTTTCCTTTTTTTTTTCTAAGTAAGTAGGGATTGTTAGTCTTTTAAAGTTCATGTTTTATGTTCTTGAAAGCCAATTTTGTAATAATTTTTACAGTTGATAGAGTTTAATCTGGTTTACAGCTGAAAGTTTGGTGAAGAAAAGTCTAAAGGTGTGTTAGTATCTATTATATGTGAAAATATTGGGCATAGCACAGAAATGAGTGCAGTAGTGGAGCCACAGTTTACAAATTCACTTCTTTAGCTTTAGTGGAGGCTCGATTAGCCTGAACTCTGTGAGGAAGAGAAATCAGAAAACTACACTACACTGGTATCGCACCCATTTCCACTGAAGTAATGGGGTAAGAAGTCAAAGTGCTGGCTCTGACAGCTCTGTGGCTGTCTGCTGTTCTCATGTAAAGTCATAGGAAGTTAGGTTTGCTGCTCTGTTCAATTTGTTCCTAATTACAATACTCCAAGGACAATGCTAAGGTTAAAAATGTATGGTATTCACCTGTCCTCATTTCAGGGATTCATAACAGATTACCCTTCAAACACAGAGAAGCTACTCTTTGATTTTAAACTGGTCCTGAAGACCTCATTAGCACTGTCACTTAATATAAACAATAGGACATATGAAATGTACAAGACACCTGAAAATAAGTCAGCGAATATTTTAGGCTAAGAATTGTTTACTCTGTTAATAATGAAAAGACAAAATATAGCGTGAATTGCAGACTGCAATAGGCCCTTAAAAATGTTATTAGATTTTGACATCTGATTTTCTACCATTTGCTATAAAACAAGAACATAAGGAAGAATTGTTTAGCTACCTCTCTCTCTTACACCCAGTACTCACTAGATTTCCTCACTATCTAGCAAAACAAGAAGCTCTAAATTTAAAAGGAATGGATAACAGGAAAAGTGAAAAAGCTCCCACCACATAGGGATGGTAGAATATTCTGTGTCATAAAACACATTTGCAGATTGTACCCACTCTACAAGATGAGTTGTGAAATTGCTTCAAACTTGCACAAATACAATTTTCAAATATTCATCTACATTACAGGAATAGTTTATTGGCTCTGCCAGCTTCTCTGTTTCCATTCAATAACTCCGAGTCTAGGCAGTGAGAAAGGGTTGGTATGTGTGGAGTGCACTTGGATTAACACTCCCAACTCAAATAGCCACTAGGCGGTTCACACTAACTGTTTGGACAGTACATGTGTTATTCATAAAACTACATGTAGCATTCCCTACAGAAGCTGGCCACCACCAAGATTTAAAACCTTTTCCAGTAGGACTTTTCTGGTCTGATCCAAGAAAGGACAGTACTGTTTGGTGCTGAAAGTTAGGAAATCACCTCTGATATTAGTTCACAGCTTTATTTCTGTGCCTAGTTTTGCTGAGGTTTTCACATGTAAGATCTGCCTTTAGACCTCCCAGGTTCCTGAGGCTAGGTAGCAGAGTCTGTGGGAGTGAAGCATTACCCAAAGTAGAGAAAGACTGAGTCTGGGAACATTAAGCCAACTGTAAAAACACAGTTTTGCAGCAAGATGGGATGTACCTAATGACAATGAGGAAGATGGACTAGGAAATTGTCTGGATTTTCTCATATTAGATTGCAGTAAAAAGTGAATGTGGTGTGAAACTAGATATTGTATAACCAAGAATGTAATATTCATTAAGTTTAGATGGGGAGTAGAGATGGAGAGTAGGAGGCTGCAAAACATGGTGCCAAGACCTAAGGCATGCAAGTTGCTTCTGTTCCTCTACAGTGAAAAAGAACTCAGCTTCCCCATTTGGTGCTTTGACCCATAGGTCAAGCGAACTGGAAACACCATTGGCAATGTTTTTCTAGAGAAGTTTCTTTGCCTTGCACCAGGAGAAGATCCTGGACTCTGTCCCAAGGGAATAACATGAAATCATGAGTAATCATTAAACCTCAAAGGAGGATAGAATCCACACATAAAATCACATTTCGCTTTTCCTAACATCTGGCTCTGGATGTCTTCTCAAGGAGCATATAAGAACATTGAATTGCTCCATGGAGTCTTCTAATCCAAGCTGTTGTTTTAGTATATAGATTCTCTTCCATGGGTTGTTGCTGCAACATGATGCTGATGCCTATGTTTTGCAGGTGGCCAGAGTAGATGACCAAGCAGTCTTTCATCAATTCAGAGTACATGGTGCATATATTTTATCCCATTACAGGCTATTTCTCTCGGTAATTTGGCAATAAATCAATCAAGGTAGTTATTTATTTGCTTGCTCTTTAAATAAATTAAATATTTGATTGGGTGAATATGCTCACTTAAATCCCACAGAAATGCTTTTATTTCAGTTGGATGAGAGAAACGGTTTAATGTGAGGATTGAATAAAAGACTGATAAGAATTTGTCTCTTTGAGAGGAAGGTGGGCCTACCTAAAATATGCAGGCCAAGGAAATATTAGCCAACAATTATACAACAGAAATACAATAAATCTGTTTTTATCCCCAATGATTGACTAAATTTATGTCTGATCTCAATTAATAACAATAATAAGCTAAGTGCATTACTTCAATATGGATGTTGCTGTCAAGATATATGTTTATGTACAAGTTTATATATAGATACAAGTTTGAGCAAATAATTAGCACTGAAATGTATGTACTGAGGGTGGGTTCATCTTTCTTAACTTAAACATTCAAATTTCCCTTTATGGCCAGAGTAGAAAAACAGGCACATCTAGAAGATGATTACTCCTTTACAACACTTCTTAGGATAGATCATGTAAATAAATATTTGTATTTTCATTTTATCTGAGGCTGACATTAAAAGGTAGCATAATAAGTGGCTGATATTAAAGCTTCCTCACACAAGCACATGATGGTAAATCAAAGATTTCCAGCTTTCCAACATGCTATAAATGTAAGCTGTTCCATTCAAGCTGAACAACATGATCTGCCTGTCGGCATTTCAGAAATAAAGTGAGGATGAAATATAATCCAATTGTCAGTGGTATCCAGGAAATGCGACAATTTCTGGTATATGGCCGGGTCATGGGGTCCATGCCAGAAGCTGCTGAGAAGGCTAAGGGTATTTTTGGCTGCATTATGCAAACTATTGCCAGTGATCCTTCCCCTCTATTCAGCATTGGTGGGGCAACACCTGGAGCTGTGTGTCCAGTTCTGGGCACAAATACAAGCAAGTACATGGACAGTACAAGCAAGACAAAGGCAGAGTAGAAAGAGTCCAACAGAGCATATCCAAGCTGATCAAGGGACAGGAGCACCTGTCCTGTGAGGAGATACTGAGAGAGTTTGGACTGTTCAGCCTGGAGAAGAGAGGGGCTCTTTTCAATGTCTATCAATACCTGAAGGAAATGTGCAAAGAGGACAGAGACAGGCTCTTTTCAGTGGTGCCCAGTGCTAAAACAAAAGGCAACGGGCACAAGATGCAGCACAGAGGGAAACATTTTACTGTACAAGTGACAGAGCACTGGCAAAGGTTGCCGAGAAAGGTTACGGAGTCTCCCTATTTGGAGAGCTAGAAAAACCACCTGGACATGTTCCTGGGAAAGCAGGTCTAGGTATCCCTGCTTGAGCAGGGGGGTTGGACCAAATGACCTCCAGAAGTCCTTTCACACTTTAACCTTTCTGTAATTCTGTGAAGCCCAAGAGCTCCAAAGGTATTCATAATATTAGGAAAAAAAAAAGATATTTATCTTCATTTTTATAAAGACTTGTGATTTTCATGTACTTGGGATTAGGTTGGAGACAAGAGAAGTAGATAGTTCAGAATGCTAATGCAGAAAGTTCCTGTAGTTGTCACAAAACAAAACACTAACAGAGATAAATGAATGTTATGGATGACCATTCCATCTTTGGCTTTCACATTTCTATCGTGTGTGCTGGCTGCTCTCTCTGACTTCACTGAAGAATTGTCCAGGGTTGCAGCAGGAGATCAGGCTGATACTATGGGCAGGTATTCAAAAGGACTGGCATAATTCAACCTGTTTTTTATTGCCAACAGAACTGTGAGAAGGACTGAAAATCATCTTGTTTTCCCATTTACAAGTGATGTCTAAGATTTTTAAGCCCTCATTTTCATGATTCTGAATGTAAAAGATAATATTAGAAAGGAATTGTTAATAAAAAAAAGTGGTTTTGAAGGACAAAATTTAGCATTAATCTTTTAGCTTGACCAGTGTGGTCAAGCTACAGTCTTCAGGGTCACTGTCTTGTCTTCATCTCTGAAATAAAACAGGAACCTTAGCAACCAAATGAAATCTGAAAGCTCACAGTTTACACAGGTGTTTATCAGGTCACAGCTGTAAGAATACAAAAATATTTCAAAATCAAAATCTTTCCAGTAAAAGGGTTGTAAGTAGAGGGTTGGGGAAGAGAGGTTAATTGACAAGGAGAAAAGAGAAGTGTCTTGTTTGCAATTTGTGGAACACAAGGAGGGAAAATGTACTCTCTCAAAATTTATGTTTTGCTATTCAACAGTTATGAATTTTATTACCCACGTTAGCTTTTGGAAGATGTTTTGTACTCTTTTAAGGACCAGAGTTGGGATACCAGGGATGGAGTACTGGATTATGTTTCCTTGCTGATTTTGGGGTGGCTTTGTTTATTGTATCAGTCCTTGGTGTAAGATCATTCTGTTGTAATTATGTTTGTTTAGTTTCACTTTCATAATTATAATGATGGCGTTTTTTTGTTTGTTTTTCAGAGCATAAATTAGCAAAATGCATGCATAAGATCTAGAGAATATTTTGTAGGTTTAATACTTACATGTATGTTAAACTATCCACCTTTTCCATTAAATAATTTTGCCTTTTGAAATCAGCTCAGCACATCGTTCTGTCAAACGAATCAGCTTTTGAGATTCAGCGGTAGATCTAAAACCAAAATTGCAAGGAATAACCAAAAAGCTGCAATGGAAAACTTTCAAGCCTAGTATTTATAAAATCTTGCTAACGTGGCAACCCTTGCTGTAAAAAAATCAAGCGACAGTACTTTGATACACTATGTTATCTTCTGAAACACTTCATATGTAGATAGTCTAAAATTTCTCTTCACATTTAAAATGTGTAACAAAATCTTTCTGTACTTTATATATTTCAGAAAGCCTTTATTTTTTGTTTTAATTATTCATACCACTGACAGTGAAACAGTGTTTTGAAAGGCTTTTCTAAAATGCAAATCTTAGATCAGAGAAAGACTTCAGGCAAAGCTGATCAATGTCAAACTTCGTAAGTGAATAGCAAGTCTGTTAATAAAAAAACCCTTTGTTACTAAAAAATCCCTATGAACATCATATGCCTGTTTACATTTCTCTTTATAATGCAGAAATTAGTGGTAAACATATCTAGGTTGTTTTCCTTTTAGTGCCATTGATTGACAAAGAAAAAAAAAAAAAAGTATTTTTCAAGGCAGTGCATAGTTTTAACCTAAATCAGGAGGTCTTAAGGATACTGATTGCACATTCTAAATGGAAAAGCACAAATCAGATGGAAAATATTTTTTCTTAGGGAGGGTTACATTTCATTCCAATTTTAAGGAAGACTTGGGTGACCTGAAATTTCCAGTGAATGATTTGCTGACTTCGATAGAACAGCTGATGCAAATGTTAATTTTACACCACAGTTCTGAGAAAATGTGATACCTATTATTTTGGAGGTTTTAGTACATGTATGTTCACATCTGATGGTGCTGAGAATATAAGCCTGTTCTCATTTTCTTGGATACTTTTAAAAAAGTATCTATTTAAATTACTTTTAGAACTTCCATTGATTTCAATGGTACCGGATAAGGCACTTAGGCTGAGGAAAATCAGGAGCGATAAAACAAATATCAGTAAAGTATGAAAAGAATCTGGGGCAAATGGTCTATCACAGCAAGATTTCTCTGTAGAAATCTGGCTACAGTAGCTTTGTGCATAGATCTGAAAAATAAAATAATGTTAAAAAAACTACTTTCACAGACAAGGGAAAGGATTGAGTGAGAAGAAAGGCATGGTCCAGAACTAAGTGATGCACAAATATCCCACTCTTCTTTTAGTCCTGGGAGATGCTGCAGCACAGGGATAGTTACCTGTGGTTCCATCCCTGCCCACGCAGGAAGGTCAAAGAATCATAGAATTATAGAATGCTAGCCCTTTTTTATCAAGTCGTTTATTTATCAAGTGCTTAGTCCCTATAAATAGACTGACATGGACAAGAAGGGTAAGACAAATCCTTCACTCTTCAGCGTCCATAAGTTTCAGGCAATGGCTGGACAATCATGTTGTGAGGGTTGAGGATAGCTCCTTCTCTCCGCCTCTGTCTGCCAGCTGTTTGTTATCACTCCCCTGCTGCAAGCAATCACTCCCACAGCACAGTCAGTGGAAGGAATTGTCTCATCTGCTTCAGCCAGATACAGAATCAACCACTTTAATTTTACAGGGCCTTCAGAAGCATGTTCAACTGAGGAAATTAATTTTTCCCTGACATGAATGAGAAGTGCTCACAGATTGATCTCTGGGTTCGTTTGCAAAGGGACTTTTCTCCAGCTGAGATGATTAAAAAAAAGTTCAGAACAGTTCAGAACACAGGCACAACATAAACTGTTTTTTGTGGTGACTTTTGGTTGTAGTTTTATTAGCAACATCAGTCATAGCATCAGCAGGTAAGTACTGTGAAATCTAGTATAAAGTAAGAAAAATCTTAGAAATCAGAGCTTTCTCTTAGTGGTGTTTCTAGCTAGCTCCCTTTGCAAAACTTATTACTTTGGGCATTGCACCATTAGGAATTGTAATAGTAAGGACAATATAATCTTTCAGAATATGTGAGCCAAAAAGGGCACATAATGTAATAATAATATACTTCCTTCCCTGTTTAATATATAAACAGGCATCAAATAATGCTTTCATTAAGATTATTTCTTCAGTCAGTAATTGTTTCTATGCCCATACTAGAGAGAATGTGTGTTGTAACTTGTTATTTATGATTCATGAACTATTATGCATTCACAGTGTTGTACTATTAATGTTCCTAACAATAAAGATACATAGCATAATAAATCCCTGACATTTAAAATGATGTGAAGGGAGTATTAACATTTGCATAAAGAGTCATCCATAGCCTGTTGATTTTTTTTTTTACCTAGAAGAGAGTAGACAGGAATAAATAAATGTATAAATAGATAAGCAAATGAGCTGCTAGCTAAGACTCATTTTGTATAGTAGTCAATGGGGTGCTGGAGCTCAGAGCTTCCAACAGTTTCATGCCTTGACAAGCTACTTGGTTATGCCTTTGTAGGTAAGTTTTGTTGATAGGCAAACAGTTGCAATTATTTCACAGTAAAAATGTCCCAAGTCTTGAGGATTTCTCTCTTTCTCTCTCTCTCTTTTTTTTTTTTTCTTCTCAGTTCTGTTTTTGTAAATCATGACATTTTTCCATTCTGTCAATCTATAAAATGTCCATTATAACTTATAAATTGCAGAAAGTTTCTAGTGCACAGCATGTTGAAAACATGAACTATTTCTAGACAATGTTCACTTTATTTCCAGAAAATCCCAGAATCCAAAATCCTTAGTGATGAGGAACTACTGCTAAAAAGACATAACAAAACATGGCATTTTAAGGGATAGAAATTCAGCAGTGCAGCCCCTATTAAAGAATCAAAATTTCTTGGGTATTCCTTGGGGACTGCAGGAAGGGAGTGTTTTTAATGTACCCAGTGGTCTGCATGGGACCCAGAGACTTACACAAACATGATGTTAATGCATTTTCGAAGCTCACAATAGCATATCCATTAAATAGGAAGATTTTCAAGTGAAAGACTGGAAGCTTGTAAAACTACCAAATTTGATGTGCAATGAAATGTCTTCTCCAGTCTTTGTAAAAGTAAAAATAAAAATATATCATGTAACAGGAAGTACCAAATACTAATTTTTAGTGCCCTTTTAAGTTTCACTCTCTATCTTTAAAAGTTCACATCAGTGGAAAATGTGAATGACTGTAAGTGTTATTTACATCAGAGTATGCCTAATTGATAATTACCTACTTTGTGTACAGCAACAATTTACAAGCCCTCTATTCATAAGCAATTTGAAAAGAACTTTCAGATGGGATATTTGGTAAATTTCAATTAGACTAGAAATGCCTTGGAGGGCCAGTTATGTATTGTGGTATTTAGGCAGACATCAAAGATTTAGTTGTTTAGGCAAGGAAAACTAAGGTCATCTGACTATTCAGAGTATTCAGGAACAGCTCTGCTTATTTTACTGTAAATAGATGTACCAGTTACAATAAATGTTACTTGTTTTATAATCCAAACTCGTACATCAATTGTGTCCACAACTTGCAAACTGAAAATATTTTTTCTTTTCCTATTTTTTTTTTTAATGGATGTTACTGCATAGATAGAGTAATAGTGAAGAATTTTTTTTTTTTTCTGTAGTTTTCATGAACATGAATTCAGAAGTACCACTGGAGTTCAGAGTGAGTTCAGATACTTTAAACCTTGGAAAGTGAGTAGTCTCAGAATTTTTCCAGACCATTTGATAGTGGTCTGAATATGTGGATGAGTTACATGTTTGCAACTCTCCATGTTTACAATGATTTTTCCAGTTCACTGCTGTTTCTTCTAAACTAACCCCAGCCTTTGCCAGGAGATGCAGCAGACTGAGTAGGCTTTATCACTAAATAAACTATTAAACTAACAAACTGCTTAAAATTTTGAAAAGCTGAGTAAAAGGTTAATCAAGTACTAAGCAGTGAGGTGTTAATCAGTAATACACAAAATTGCATTAAAAAATGAACATTTCCATTGTAATGTTTCATGGGATAAAAACAGGTTTTGCATTTATTACAGGTCATGGGTTTTCATCCTTTCGTCACCAACTTGGCTGTAAAGTGACAGATTGGTCAGCACTACTTCTTTACAGTCTCTGATCCCAGATCCTTGAAAATCAAGGGACAACCTGAATGTTGAAGTAATCAAGCTTTAGTCTTTCACAGACAGTTCTTCTCACCTTGTAATTGTATATTATTGTGTGACTGCTTTTGTAAGGAAGGTGTTCTTTAATATCTCATTTGAGCATGTGTGATTTTAGCTGCATCTTTCTAAAAATATGAATGTAAAAAGGGACTAATAAAGTAAGTCAGATCCCTTTGCAGGACAAGGGCAGGGAGCTGTAAACAACACAATCTATGATATGTAGGCATTTCACCACCATATAAATGCTGAGGGAATGTATTTCCTGGATCTTGGTAAACGGTATATTTACTCATGCATACTTTTTGCTGTGATGTGAGTAGAAGTTTGTTTTGGTGTGATGAAAAGTAGGCCTTGGTTATCCTTGGCTCTACTTCTGCATATACAACCAAGATCAGAGTGGACACATGTAAAAGTTCCACAAGGTGTAAATCTTTACAATTCTCCCTCTTTTTCTCTTTCTTTTCACTGGATGGATTTCTGAGGGGACTGGCCACTAACTCAGAAAACCATTCTTAGGTGTCCCATGGGATCCTGTCTGCACACTGCTGTGCAGCCACTGAAGAGATGGGAAACAGTTTCTGTTTTTCTGAATCTGCTTAATTCTCTTTTTAAAGAGATAAGACATCTGGGTCATGATGACAGTTGACACTGCCTAAGGAGAATTAATGCTTTATTTAATTTAATTTAATTTAATTTAATTTAATTTTATTTTATTTTATTTTATTTTATTTTTTAAAAATACTTATCTAGTTATAATTTCAGGCAGAGTAAGCAATTTCCATTGTCATCAACCACTTCTGTATCTCACATGGTGAAAAGCAAAACTTGTCACACAGCCAAATTCTCAGGTTGCGAAACCTTTATTTGGGTCATTTGTAATAGGCTGTTGAAACATAACTGTCATCAGCTCTTCACTGTCATTACTTTAGCTCCTCTCTGTATATGGTTTCTTGGAATTAATACAGTTCTTTATGGGAGGCTTAATAGAGCAACTCTTATTATCTTTTCAGGTAAATAAACAAATAAATAAATCATGTTGTATCTTACCTAACTAACACTAGGCTTTACAGTAGCTCTGCCTATTCTTTCATTTGAAGCTTGCACAGTCATAACATTTTAACATTTTTTCCCTGAATCTCAGGGAGAATAAAAGAAGAAAAACTAAAAAGTACGAGCCTGTATAACACCCTGGGTCACTTGTACTTTAATTTGGGACAGCATTTAGAAATGGAAAAGTTTCAAACAGAGTATTCTGAAGTTTTATGCTTGCTTCCATCTGATTATAGTCACTGAACATGTTTTGAATCTTGGAGACCAATGATATTGTTCTACTCAGTTGAAAAACTTACTCTTCTTCAAAATCAGAGTAAAAGAGATCTTAGTCCTGCTTCTGCCTAGTTCTGTTGTCTGACTCTGCCCATGTTAGCCTTCCTACCTCTGTCTTGCAGAGCAAGAGAAACCAATAGGATCCTCCCTTAATTTGACTTAGTCTGCTTTAGAATTTAGAGTGAGAATTGCCTCCTTTTTCCTGGCAGTCCGATAAGAAGAACTTCTGTAGAAGGGAGGACATAGCAGTCTGGCCTCTTCTTCAGCGATGCTTAGAGACAGTGATTGTAGGTGAAAATACAGGAGGGTCTGATCAAGACATGAGAAAAAAAATAATTCACTGTGAGTATATTTAAGCAGGTTGCCCAGCAAGGCTATGGTGTCTCTACCAATGGAGCTTCTCAAAGTCTAACTGCACAAATCCCATAAGTAACTCAGTCCAACATCGTTGTTGTCCCAGCTTTGAGAAAGAGGTTTGACTAGGTGGTCTGCCAGATGCCTTTCAGGCATAGCACATTGTAGTTACACTTTGTATCTCCCAGCAGGGCATAGACTCCACCAGGCCAGTAGTACCCTGAACAAAGCCAGAGTCTGTGCAGTGAGGCATGCTGTGTAGCCAAGTATGTGCACAGAAGGCCAAAGAAGGGAGACCTTGGGGTGGACTGCTTCTGCTTTTCTCCTTGGGTGAAACCAGAAGTAGTCCTAGGAATTGTGAATCCAACCCTACTCTCCACAGGGTGAGTGGTCTTTCTGCTGTGACAGTCAGATTCACCCAACAACCCTTCTGAGTCTTCAGTTTCTGTCCTGCAGTGGATTAACTTTAAAAGGTAAGGAGGGATTTTTAAAATAAACCTGTTAATATGGTAGTTGGGCCAACTTCTGAGATAATTTAATCTTGTATTTCCCTTTTGTACTCTTGCAAAAGAGCAGATGGTTAGTGCTGTTCCCGTTAATGATTCCTTGTCACCATGTGAAAGCAAAATTAAGCATGTAAGGAATTTATGGATCAAGTCTATAAACACTGAGTTAATTTAATTGAAGACATGATCAAGTGGGCCAGGAAAGTGCCATCAGACCAGATAGAGACAGGGAGGGTTCCACAAAGGCAACTTTTCAGCAAGCTGGTGGTGTTCTAAGACATTTGGTAGCACAGAATCAAAAAATGCTAAGCACTAAAATGCTTTTAATGCATATTTTCCACTTCACATACCTTGTGCTTTGTATTTGAAATAGTATGGAGTAGAAAATTAACAAACCTGTACAGAACTTGTCATTCATTTCTGGTCAAAATAAGGAATTAAAAATATTCATAAAGCAAAATCGTTTTGAGATACAGGAGAAACATGCAAATGAAAAACATGACAATAGAAAACAATGGGGATAAAACAAATCCATTCACCATCCAGACCAGGGAGCCTTCCCCTAATATGTCAGTTGATCCATGGTCCATTCCACCCAACACATTCATTAAAATAACAAAATTATTCCTTATTCTTTGTTTACAAATGTTCTTCGGACTTCAGGTTTTCTTTCACATTCTTCAGGAAACATTGGTTGTTCATTTTTATTAACGTTAAACAGATGTCCTCAAAGATACCTGTAACCCTGTTTGGTCTATCCCAGTTAATTCTTTAACGTCTGGCTAGATATAGGGATTTTGTATGGGATATGAGTTGCTTTCTAGTAAGCAGTTTAGATGTGGCTGCCCTGTTTTGGCATGTAAGAAAGTTCTGCTGTATCAAAGAGAGACAGGTTATGCCAGCAGGCCTTGGGGAATATAGTGGTCCCTAAAATGTGTTATTTACTTGTCCATGTGTACTGTAGGATTTGAGACACTAAGCAGGGTTTGATGCCTGGGTCACTATATGGCTCATCAGCAGGGATCTGGAAACCTTGAGAAAGCTAGCTGTGACTTTTAGTGTTTCCCTGATTTCAAATGTAGAACTGGATCCCAAGCCAGGTCCTTGGTACTCAGGTTCTGGGTAGCTGAGCTACCCAAACTATGCAAAATTTAGGTTCTGTGAGCTTTTTTCTAACTGCACAGTGAAGTTGATATTCATGAAGCTGCTTTAGGATGGCCTTCAGATTTCACTGAAGACTAGAGGCTCTAGTTGAATGTCGCTATTTTTATTTATTTATTTATACATACTGTGGGGGTCAGTATTAATTTATCTGAATGGATCTTGGGTTGATTTGCAACCAGCTTGAATGCTTATGAATTGCTCTTAGCCACATAAGTACCAAGCAGTACCAATTTTCCTCTTCAACTGGAAGAGCTATCATTACAGACCAGCTGATAAGTATATTTATTTGCTTAAAAATTAACGTGAAGCAGGCGTTTCAAAGTAATGATTTTAAATGTGCTGTTTCCATCAATACTTTTTTCCATAATATGTGTTTGTTAAGATCAGATGTTAAACAATGAAAAGAATACAGAGGTGTTCAGTTCCGCATAGTTCAGGAACCTGTACATCTCCATAATTCTTCTTTCTCCTTGGCTGATCCAGTGAGAGCTCCCCCTTCATAAATACAACCATTTCCCAGAAAAAGAATGAGAAAGGGGGAAAATGTAGCCAGAATGAACTCAGATTTGTTTTATTAAGTATTTCTGGAAAATATTTTGTGATATTTGCTCAGCCCTATTAAATCATCCAATCCATTTTATTGACACTGAAGGCTATCCATATAATCATTATAGTTGCAATGACTTCAGCTGGACTACTCTCAGTTGTAGCTGCTGAGGATCAAGATTAGGGAATTAATGCCCTGGAAGTTTATTATCAGATGCTCTTTGTGATGCTGGTTTAGAAGTTCATAACTCAATTAAAAGATTTGTGTGTCAATAATCATTCTTGGTCTAATGTGATGTTCTCATTGACTTGGTGTACCTATTCTGTTGTATTCTTCTCTTTTGAATTCACTCCTTCCTGATACCTACATATTTTTCATGTACTTCTCTCTGAATTGTTTCCCTATATATTTCTATATATTCCCTACATATTTCCTTATATAAATACATTTTTACTGTGAGGGTCAGAGCACTGAAACAGATTGCCCAGAGTCTCCATCTCTGGAGATATTCAAAACTTGTCTGGATGCAGTCCAGTGTGATATGCTCTAGGTGATCCTGCTTGACAGGGGGGGTTGGACTAGATGATGTCCAGAGGTCCCTTCCAACCTCAACCATCCTGTGATCCTGTGATTCCGTGATATCCTTCTTGATCAGAAATGAAAACACCAGAGGTAAAGAGGGGAATAAAGCATTCACACTTTCAAAATACTCTCCACTCAAGCGAGCATATTTTGCAAGGGACTGCAACACTGATACTTTTATTTCTAGACTGGTTAACAGAGAGTGGTGGGAATATTAAATAACTGTGAGCAGCATAGCAAACACAAGATCCTTGAATCGGTTACAATTTTACAGAAATAAGTAGATTACAGCTCTTGATATTTCGTGCATCCACAACCCAGACAAGTTTTGGTTGACCAGCTATAAGAGACGCCCATTTGTACAGTGAGCGTCAACAACTAATACTCAGATTTCTATGCACATCAGATCTGAAACTCATCAAGATAAATGAAGATGTTTCAGGGACTTCAGTGGAATTTAAATCAGACCCTAAACTGGTCCTGAATATACCCATTTGTTAACATTACAAGGAAAGACAAAGGTAAATATTTAACTATTTTTAAACTGTGATTTCCTATGTTACATAGAGGTGAGCTACTGTCAGAAATAACCTTATAATCTTCTAAGTTTGAGCTAGTCCCATAACAAAATTTAAGACTAGAATACAGTTAATGGTCTTTCAGCTAGTCCTGCATAGGCGTAACCACTGAAGAAAATGAGGAATTTTTTATGGGACAAACAGAGAAATGGTGCATGCCAGACTGCTACATATACCCAAGCATACAAAAGAACAAAAGGTAGCCATAATTTGTCTCCCATTTTTATGATATTATTTTAGCAAGTGTGAAAACAGATCTCGCCGGGAACATGATTAATGCTGACATGTTCAACAGAGATGTATAAACAGATATATTTTACTGCCAGGGACAGATTTTTTTCCTGTAAGGTAATTAGGAATCCAGACCTATTTTGACTAAAGAAAGTGTGAAATATATCTTAGCAGAAGAAAAACTCTACTTGAGTAATAAATGATCTACCTACCCCTGTATAGCCCCTTTTCAATCTATTGATTATCTGGGCTAAAGTCTGTGTGATAAAGGTGGGTGAAGGAAAGACAAAAATGTTTGGCTTTGGGAAGCTCTTTCACTCTTTTGGATGCTGGATATTTGAGAATTGTTCTTCCTCTGATCTTGGGTTCACATATTTTTCATGAGTGCCTAGAAGTAATAACAGAGACATTTTATGTTGATATTGCTTTTTTGGTAGGCTTAAAATATGTGGTACTAATAGCCAGAGATGCCACATTAGTTTTCTCTAATGAGGGGATCGAGTGCACTCTCAGTAAGTTTGCAGATGACACCAAGTTAGGTGCGTGTGTCGATCTGCTCGAGGGTAGGAAGACTCTGCAGGAGGATCTGGATAGGCTGCACCGATAGGCTGAGGTCAACTGCATGAAGTTCAACAAGGCCAAGTGCCGGGTCCTCCACCTGGGACGCAATAACCCCAAGCAGAGCTACAGGCTGGGAGATGAGTGGTTGGAGAGCTGCCTGTCAGAGAAGGACCTGGGAGTGATGGTTGACAGTCGGCTGAATATGAGCCAGCAGTGTGCTCAGGTGGCCATGAAGGCCAACAGCATCCTGGCCTGTATAAGAAGCAGTGTGACCAGCAGGGCTAGGGAGGTGATCGTCCCCCTGTACTCGGCTCTGGTGAGGCCGCACCTCGAATACTGTGTTCAGTTTTGGGCCCCTCACTACAAGAAGGACATCGAGGTGCTTGAGCGAGTCCAGAGGAGAGCGACGAAGCTGGTGAGGGGCCTGGAGAACAAGCCCTACGAGGAGCGGCTGAGGGAGCTGGGATTGTTCAGCCTGGAGAAAAGGAGGCTCAGGGGTGACCTTATCACTCTCTACAGGTACCTCAAAGGAGGCTGTAGCGAGGTGTGGGTTGGTCTGTTCTCCCACGTGCCTGGTGACAGGACGAGGGGGAATGGGCTTAAGTTGCGCCAGGGGAATTTTAGGTTGGATCTTAGGAAGAACTTCTTTACCGAAAGGGTTGTTAGACATTGGAACGCGCTGCCCAGGGAAGTGGTGGAGTCACCATCACTGGAGGTCTTTAAAAGACATCTGGATGTAGAGCTTAGGGATATGGTTTAGTGGGGACTGTTAGTGTTAGGTCAGAGGTTGGACTCGATGATCTTGAGGTCTCTTCCAACCTAGAAATTCTGTGATTCTGTGATTCTTTATGATGAGCTCTTTTGTTAGATTGTACACTCCCTGAAGAAATGTGTATTCTTAAAGTTTAAAAATAGCAAGGAGACTCTCTCTTTCATTTGTAATGATATGTATGATATTATGTAACCTGTGATATAAGTCAATGCATTAAAAATAATAAAGATGGTGTGTTTATGTAGATATAAGTGCTACAAACCCACAAAAATTAAAATATACAAGCATACAACATTTCAAAACACCACTAAAAATCAAGGTAGGATCAGACACTTTACTAGCAACTGGGAGAACAACAAAGTAATAGTTAGAAGGTTTGATGTTCATTGTGGAAAAAACCTTCCTTGTTCAATCCTTTACCATCCCCAATCAAATCAGAATATTCAATAAGACAGATAAATTCAACAAGTTTTTCTGCAAGTTAATTCAACTGTTCTGCACTGGGGTTTCCCCACCAATTGAAAGAAAAAAAAAATGTCTTTAAATATTTTGTGATCAATGCAGTTGATAAATGCAATTTTCAGAGATATGTGGTGTCAATTTCTAATTAAAAAACAAACAAACAAAGAAACAAAAAATGTAAGATAATGTTACCACTATCTTCTCATGTTAATATTCAGCACTACTGGTACATGAAATTGAAAGGCAAATTCTCCAGTCATAATTCCCACTAGGAAGCAATTCTAGTAAAATGAAGAAATCACTGTATCACTACATAAACCTCACAAGTCAGAGTCATACTGTGGCAAGGACATAGACTAAAGCGTAGGGAAGTTAAAGATTACTTGTGTAATAACAATATGGGTGAGATCTTATAAGGTCATGATAGTAAAACCATCAAATTTTATCTTCTGAGACAGGAGCAGGTTTGAATTCATCTGTTTACATCAACTAGCTTCACAAAATATTTTCATGACATGAATGCAATTTCATTATGATAATAAAGATAAAATAAAGATAATTTCATTATCTTTACATCAATGTATCCATAACCTTTCTCTCAGATTTTCCTACTACATATAAGATGTTTTTTTCTTTGGAAATTGTGATAAAGATATAAAAATCTTGAGGAAATACTACAGGGTCACTGAGCTAAAATAGGATGAAATGTCAGCAGAATTCAAATCTGCTGAAATTTGAGATAACTGAGATTTTAAAATGTCACATTTATCTGCTTTGCCATTTTTGTTTGTCTTTGACTTTCTGGGCTTTGGCCAGGTCCTGAAGCAGAACAAACATTTGTGGACAGAACTTATATTTATTAAATATTTAATAGGGTGGAATGAAGTGTATTGTAATTATACTTGTCAAGTGAACACTTTCAGAGTGTGTTGTGCTTTATTACTGTTTCAAATCTTACAATTTGGACCATATGTGAACTAATAACATGGATTTCAATCAATATTAAGCTACACTTACTGCACAGATTATTTCTAATTATTTTTCATAGAATTATAGAATATCCTGAGTTTGAAGGGACCCACAAGGAGTCCAGCTCCTGTCTCCACACAGGACCACCCAAAAAATCAAACTATATTTCTGAAAGCATTGTCCAAACACTTCTTAATATGTGTTGAAATGCTAAAGGATACCACCACACCCTTCAGAGACATTCACAAAGTACAAGAAATTATTTCCAAAAGAAAACATCTACCTTGCCAAAAAAATAAGAAAAAAAAAGAAAAAAGAAAAAAAAAGATACTACTTCTACTAAAGCTCTGCTTTCAATATGTTAGTATGGAGAAGAGGGTTTTGTTTGGAAGAGAAATCACTAAGCACACAGAGAAATGTATGCTCCATGTCTATACATATGGCATTTAAAAGCTAGGACAAACAAACAAACAAACAAAAAACCTCTAAAAATACTGTTGAGCTGAGAGTGTCATAAGTTATATTTAGGCCCATGACTGGAGACACACATAACAGACCAGTCTCCTGACCACTGATGCTCTGAAAAGACAGATTTTACTCTCCAGTTGCAGTTTTTTTATCCTTCTGCAAGGATGGGCTGCTCTTAAGCAGATCTTTAGAGTATTCCTGCAGTGTTTTTTCAAGCTGAATTTGGTAGAGAAAACTAATTCTTAGATCTGATTGAGCATCTTTGTTTGTAGCCATGTTCCTCATAAATCTTCTTGTGTGATTCTGCATCTGTACAAGGGTTTCCCTCTTTATTTTATTTCCCTTCATTCTTTGATTTCATCCTCTCCATACTCCTGAAGAAATAAAGATTAAGCAAAATAACATAATTTTAAGATGTCATTAGTGAGTTTTGTAGTTAGGAGATAGCAATTTGATGCCATCACAGGAACTGTGATTCTCTGCTGTGTATTTTGACCTAAATCCATGTGGGTGTTGTGGTGTCGTAAATAGATTATTATAAAACTTTGATTTAGCAGCAACTTAAGATTTATTAATATTTTATGGAAAATCACAAGATTAGATTATCTAATTCTTAACAGCACTTAGTCATCAGCCAATTTAACAAAATGGTTCAAAGAAATTTATTACAATAGAAACAGGGATTTAATTAAAGAATCAAGAACAGTGTGGTTCACATTGTGAACTGTGTGGCAAAGTGTAAGACTGCTTGCCAGGTTAAAAAATATCTATTAAATTGTTAGAATTGTTATTAAAGTATTTATGTTTTGCTTCTTGATTTTTCAGGTAAAAAATAATTGCATTGCATGGCATGACTATAGATGACATAATGTAGTACACAATACAGAAAAATTAGCCTTTCCAAAATTCTTAACAAGGTCTTTTGTTGGGCTATTGATAGTACTAACTCTACATGGAAACTGCTGACTTAGCAGTCACAAAATACATTCACACATTACTTGCTCAAAATGAGCTAGGTGTCCAGAATTCTTTTTGTTCTTCTTGCATGTCCAAATTCTGGCCTCAGCCTCATAAAACAAACAAACAAACAAACAAAAACAAACAAACAAAAAACCACCAATATTGAAAACAGGAATGAAAATGAGATAGTTGAATTAGCAGAATCAGAGTGTCAGAACTTTGTGTATCATGAAGCAGAGAAACAAAAAGTTAAATGCAAAATGGAAACAAAAGAGGGTGGGAAGAAATTATGTTCATTTAATGAGGAAATGCATATTTTCCTGAAACGCATTGAATAAGATTTTTGATCAGATGACTTGCTTTTGCCCTCTGCAATGGAATTTCATGACATTTTAATTGTATGCATTCTTTTCTAAAAATTCAAAATATTTTCTTAAAATTCCAAACATTAAAACAAAACTTTTGCCACAGTCCTTAAGACTTAAGTCCTTAAGTCCTCATGCCTCTAGCATACAAATATGATACTAAAACACTGAAGTAATATTATGACTATTGTTTATAACTATTTAGATCACTGAAATCTTTTGTTTTAGAAACATGATTGTTATAACATGATGGTTACATGATGGTTAAATAAAAGAGTGCCAGGAAACATTCCCAGGCACTGACACTGGATTGTCTCTATGGCTAAGTTGCTAGGTACATAGTGCATTTTTGGACTTTGCTATCTGACACACTCTCTGACAGCTCTTGGTGAGGCTCAGGGACTAGGTGGACAAAGGATTATTCCCAATGTGTTGTTTAGACTTAGCACTGGAGAATGGAATTGAAAGGCTAAAACCTTGACTGGAAAACACAATGCAGGGATATGTAAATGAGAGTGTCTGCTCCTTTAAGATTGTCTGGTCAAGGACCTTTTCCAATGCAACAAAGAGTTAATAAGAAAGGGAGGAAATGACAGGAACCAAAACCTGGTGAGTTGTGCTAATTGTTAAGGAAAGAGATGGTTTGTGGGAATGTTGATTCAAACAAGGTTGTCCAAATGAGAATTTCTTGGTTGGGATAGTAAGAAGTAAAGAAGGGGGAACAATACACAAAATGCAGACACAGACCTGACAAAGCAAAAATGGAGACGATAAGAAATAAACCTTCCAGTCACACTGGTTGATAGGGTATCAAACTACAAGCGATGCTTCCAGAAAGATCAGCATGGACTTTGCAGCTAAGACTGTGAACCAGGAGGGTCCCCATACTCAAAGGATGCAGAAACTGCAGAGCTCTGCAAATCAGTGGGAGTGTGCAAGAGGAACAAAGAGGGGGCATAGGTTGAAAAGGGTATAAAAGACCTGGTCCTATAATTGGGCCAGTCAGTATACTTGTCTGGCTGAGCCTTGTGCCTGATGAATGCTGGTCACTGTCCTATCTTACATATTTTCTTAACTCTCTCTCTGTGTATTCACTTACTTTCCTGTATGTATGTGTGCTGCAAGGATTATGTGCCAGCTACTGACAAGACCTGTGTGTGTGCAAGTGAAAATGGTACCAGCTACTGGAGTCAGGCCAGGGATGTAGGCCTGCAGACTGTGGTGCCAGCTACTGGATCGAATGGGGTCTTCCACTCCTACACACTGGGGTGGAAGTGCTGCACTCTCCCAAAAAAAAGCTTCTGATGGGGAATGGTGTGCCTGTGGGCCTGTATGTGCATGTGTGTGTGATTTGAAAGGATTACATACCAGCTACTGGAGTGGGGTCATTGTGAGTGAATTTAATGCTAGTTACTGGACTCAGACTGGGGGTGTAGTCTGCCATAGAATGTGGTGCCAGCTACTGGGGTGAGTGGGATTCTTACCACGAGTAGTTGAGAGGGCCATAGCTATCTGGGTCAAAGAACTCCTAGGGACTTTGTGCCCAGAGTGCCAGCTTATGGGGGACCAGCAGGAGAAGACTGGGTGCAGCTACTGGACTCACCTGGGGACGTAGGCTCTGCAGACTGTAGTGCCATCTACTGGAGCAAGTGAGAGTCCTAGCATCAGTAGTTGGAGAGTCCTCTCTGGACCTAAGGAGGGCTCCACACTCTTTGAGCCCGGAATGGCAGCTACTTGGGGTGAGTGAACTGGTTGCCAGCTACCAGAGACAGACAGGTGTAGATAGGCCCATGGGCTGGGGTGCCAGGTGCTGGAGCCAGTGGGAGTGTGTGATGTCCCCTGCTCCCAGCCACTGGGGCAAGACCCCAAGGATGTGTGGCCCCAAACCAGTCACTGGGAAGGGGAATGTGTGAGGCAAGTATGTGGGGTATACTGTTGGCAGTTGGAGAAGGGCTGTCGTTCACAGCCAGTGTGCTTGTGTCGCCTGCTGGGGAGGCGGAGTGTCTGGATCTTCCCCAATTAGGTGTGTGTAAAGCATGTATGTGTATTTGCTAGCAGATGTTAAGCTGGACTAATTGACAATTAGCAGAGTCCTTGGGACCGGTCCAGGCTATCAGGTTGGTGGGGGGTCTGTGCTGGTACACTCAGGGGTTGAGCCTGCAAAAGGGAAACAGGCATCTGTGCCCACTCCCAGTCTAGGCAGAGACCACTGGTACCCAGGCGTCTGGCTGGGCATGAGCATCTGGGCAGAAGCAGTCCTGGGCTGGAGTGGCTGGAGGAGACAGCCATGATCTTTACCTCACTTAACAGACAATAACATCAGACATAAATTTCTTCTTAGTACTGCAAGATTATGGGAGAGGATCAATAACACAAGTTATGTCAACTGCTGCTGTTTTGATTAAATCAATGAAGACTAAATATTTCTTATATGTTAGTGAGTGATGCCAGAAGAACTGAGGTTTAACTAACAAACAAAGTAGAAGAGAGAAGTAAATCTGAATAAGTAAACACACCAATAAATGTGAGCTGGACTCTTGAATGTTGGCCTCATTTCCAAACAAGAAACATACCACTAGTTAAATATTAGTTTTGTTTTGTTTTGTTTTGTTTGTTTGTTTTTGATGCACACTGCAGTATATTTCTGAATACTTTTCCAGATCATATCCTGGTTAAGAACATGCCATGATGATCTCTGATCCACTCACCTTAAATTCTTTATCACAGAAACTATGTTGTGGAGAAGAAAGAAGGAGAAGAACCTCTTATAGACCAGAATCTTTGTCTATCATGGAAGCCTAACCACAGAAGGATGTGGTTAGAACACAACTGAACCCAAACTTCCCCAATGGGAATATTTCTTGGGATTATAGACACAGGCATTTTACATTACCAATAAAAGGATAAAGAGTCTGATCATAGTCTCAAATGCCCTTTACCATCTACCCTGTCTGAATCCGTAAGAGTTCAATGTAAAGGCCCATAATACTTAAAGGTTTTAAAACTAGAAACAGCAGCTACTTTTGCACGTCAAATTGACTTTTTTTTTTTTTTTTTTTTTTTTTTCTCTCAAATTCGTTTGTAGATTTAAAGCAAAATTCCTAATGAATCCCAGGGCTCCTAGAATAGGATATACCTGCAGTTTAAAACTAAAAATATATTATTGAAAACCCCCCAAAGAGTCTCAATGGCTGTGATGCTAGGGTAGAGAGAATAAGTTTCTGTTAAGTATGAAGCTCCATTCATATCACTGAGGAGAGTGGCTTTCTCAGCATATTTGGCTTTACTGCTTGTTTCAACAAATTAATGAAAGAGCTGACTTCATGACTGTGGTTCTTTTAATTTGGCCACCAGGGATGTGCTGAAGTTCTGATGCAAACTGGTTAGGAAGGCTACCAGTTTGCTAAAGCTGTTCCTGTAATCTCATGGGTCAGACTGAAAATAAAAAAGTCACTGAAGCTGTGCCTACTCCCTCTGAGTTGGGAAGCAAGGCCAGCACTAAATTAAGACCCCTTTCTGTTTTGATCCTTGGCCCTTTCAGGACTGAAGGACTTTTTATTAGACTGTTTTTGCAACAAGAAGAAGTTAGGAACTGATCCAACTAAATATTTAAGTACAAGCTTTATTTCTAACACCTGAGTGTTCTTGGAAGTGATACATGCATAAAGACAAGCACCTTCTTAAGGATTTTTGTGAGTTGAGGTCTCAGGACCCTACCCAGACTGTCTGTGTTGAGTTTTCACATACCTCTAGGAATATTTCTTTCCACAGATGAGGATCCAGGTTGTGATACCCTGGAGAGGGGGTAGCCTGAATTCTCCTTTTTAATGCTTCTATTGAACTCATCACTGCAATTACAAATTTTGCTTCCATTTTCCATGACCCAGAATGGACCGGTTCAGGTGCTATATACTGCTTTGTCACATCCACATGAGTTGTTAGACTGTAGACCATCCCATTACCAAATATGCTATGTGTCTATGTCCCAGCATATAATGGTGCACAGAGCTGTTCCTCCCCAGGTGCAGGACTTTGAGATTCCTTTTGTTAAATTTCATGAGGTTCCTGTCAGCCCATTTCTCCAGCTTATCCAGGTTCTTCTGGATGGCAGCATGACCATTTAGCATATCAGCCATTTCTCTGAGTTTTTTGTCACCAGCAAACTTGCTGAGGGTTATCTCTGCCCCATTGTCCAGATCATTAGTGAAAGTGTTAAATAGGACTGGACCCAGTACTAACCCATGGCATACCCTGCTAGTTACTAGCCTCCAACTGGACTTTGCATCACTGATCACCACCCTTGGGGCCTGACCATTCAATGAGCTTTCAGCTCATCTCACTGTCTGCCCATCAAGTGCATACTTGAACAGTTATCTTATGGGGCATAGTGTCAAAAACCTTACTGAAGTCCAGGCAGACAATACCCATGGCTCTTCCATTATGTACCAGGCCAGTAATTTCATAATAGAAGTTAATCTTGTTGGTCAAGCATGACTTGTGAATGACTAGTTCTTACGATTTTCTTGTTTTTCTTGTGCCTGCCACCTATGAATATAAACCTGCTATTACTTATGTTTTTCTTTTTTTTTTTTTCATCTTTCCCTGCAAAATATTTCCTTTCATCTAGCAAATGTCTTTTTAATTTTTTTTGTCTTGAAAAATATGTCCAAAAATAATGCTCTAATACACATGAATTAAATTACAGTTTATGAGTCTGTCTCTGATGTGACTTCCAATGGTCTTTTAAAGTTGTTATCTCACTACCCTTTGCTAAAATAATTATCTCCTTCTTTCCCATAGAGTGAAACTAAACTTGTTCACCTCAATGTGCCAAATATTTCTCTTCAAAATTCTTTCTGACTTTGGAAATCTCTGTATGTTTGGTACCCTGTAGATATACAAGCACATATAGACAATCCATAGTTGTTGGAGGCCACATAACCCAGCAGCCTATGTCCCGCCACTGCTACCATTTATAGCTGTGTCCAAGAGCTGTTGCAGGCTTCCAGAACGTTGTCTTCCTTTGGGGGGAATGTTGTCCACTGCTGATTTCTGCCATGGGTTATACAAGAGTGAAAAAAACTTACTATCACCAACTTTTTATGTGTTCTCACTTCAGGAAAGATCTGTGAGATAACATAGACAGTTCACTGAGGGGCAGGGTTCAGAAATGTTCCTTTCTAAAAGTTCAGCAAGAACTGAGATTCTCCAAAGTGTCTTCTCTTGCAACCGTAGGTCCTGGGCAAAACAACTGTTAGAGAAAATTTGAAAGATCAAGCAATGAAAAACATCATTGGTTCTCATCTGAATCCAAAGGCATGAAGGATTTAGTTAGCAACTGTGCTTTACTGATTGGCATTTCTATAAATTTGTTAATGTTTTAAAAAGTCTCTTGACCAGCTCATTAGGAGAGTTGATGGGATCATAATCTACCAGTGTCAAATGAAAAGCTATAAAAGCATTTACAAAAATATTTTAATGTGTCATATCTTCCATCTCTTCCTTTTCAGGTTAGCTTGTGACTGTTTTTGTTGGCAATCCAATAGTGTAAATCACATCTCGTGCAGTGGATTATTCCACCACTCTGAAAGCCCAAACTGTTGAAAATCCAAACAGATTAATTCTAGCAGCCAAGAGCAAAGTGTCATCATTTTTTTTCAAGACAGAAACACACATCATCTACATTACCCAAGACTTATTTCCTTCACCCAGGTAATTCTTCCCTGTGAGAACTGTAAATGTTATCACAACACAAATCACAATAGGGTGTTGTAGGTGCCTCTCAGACCATTTCTGTGTCAGAGCATACCCCAGCCTCTCCACTGAAGCAGCATTTTCTGTGCCAAATGGGCTGGGAGCACACACTGAGCTCTTATGTCAGTTTGGCTGCTGCTCAGCCTCAGACCAAACAGTCCAAGTCTACATTGTCTGCCAGATCTATTTACACGTTTACACGTTTACAAGTTCAATGCTTGTCTATCAGTTTCATCATACATCTGTGGAGTCTTTGGGGTACACCAAAAAAAGATCACTGTTGGAGTAAGCTTGTGACGCTCTCAGCAACACCAGTAACACACTGGGGTCAAAAAACATATGAAAACAGCTTAATGTATTCTTTTTTTTTTCTTTTGACTTTTAATTACAGATGTGTAGGCTTCCCGTGCTTCTCTTTTTAGTGTGCTTGCAGATCAGAAGGTAACCAGCAGTCTGGAGAGTAGGCAGGGATGTGAAAATGGAGACCCGGGGATGACAGTAAGTGTCTCCCATGGAGCACCACCCTAATGCAGTAAGGCATTTTGCTGGGTATGGCAGTGGCCTGTCAGGATGTTTTTAGAGTACACAGCAATTACATTTAGTCTTGGTCTTTACTGCTTCACACACAAATTTGACCAAGAAATTTGACTCAAATATGGGATCCCCTCAACATCTGAAGGGATACAAACTTGGGGTTTTAGAAAAGCCTAAGTGGAAGATTCAGATCTAGCTTTGAATCCTGCATACCCAGCCTTTGGATGCATTAACAACTTTTTTTTTTTTTTTTTTTTTTCAGTTCAAGCAAGATATGTGGTAATTGTGGATACTCCACTCTGAGGCACATTTGGGAAGGAACCTTTCAATGTGAATAAAGAACCCTGTTTCTCCATTTCAGTATTGAAGATGGAACAAGCCTATTTATTATCTTCTTTATTACACTTTTTTTTTTTTTTTATAAATTTTTGAAAGCAATGGGAATATATATGCATTTTGAAGAAAGTCTTTCAGAAAGGAATTTTTTGGAACATAGCTAAATGATGTGAGAAGTTTTTACAGAGGCCAAGAGGCCCTTCTTTTTTGTTCACGTGAATGCTCAGTAGTAGAAGCATTCCCCGTTAAGCTAAATGAACTTTCAGTACACTAAGGAAACATCACAAGCAATAGAATGAAAATCTTGCAGGCATCTGAAATCTGCAAAGGTAAACAGTCTTTATTTTAGTTGTAAAAAGCACACACTTTGACTGAGAAATGTCTGTAAGCATTTGTGTGTGTAAAGCATCTGAATGAACTGAGCAAAAGCAAATTCTGTATCTTTGAGACTGCTTTTGCTGAACATTCTAAACATAAGATGATGGTTCTGTATTAGTTCCTTTTTGGTTGGAAAAGGCACCACAAGGTGGCACTTTCTGAAGAGAATATCTAATATTTAAATGAACAAAGAATCATCATTTTATAAAGGTCTGTTATTGAACATACAGTGACTATGAATGGAAAATGCAACAGAGACCAAGTAATAGCATGGGAAAGCATAATGTAATCTTTGGCATTTGGAGATATGCAATCCATGACTGCAAAACATTTATAAACGTTTAGCTTTGTGACTAATACAGTGAATATACTGACATGTATACATTACATACTTGTAACCAAAGTCAGGTCTTAAAATCAATTTTTGGCCTCTACTTAGCAGATTTGGGCATAAGCTGAGCCATCACAAACTATACTGAAGACAATGATAGCTGCAAAATAGAAATACATCTCAGTTCCTTTAAAAAGGAGATCAAAATTGTAGTTTAGTGAATGACTATGGATTAAAATTTTAAAAATATGAAAATTCTGAGGATACATTATATCTTGTCTGGCTAGGATGTTTAAATGAGAAGCAATATTTTCCAAGCTGCAGCAAATTTTCTCTCTCTGAATAACGTATCTCTTGATGTGCGCGTGCACACACACACGTACACATCATGTTTTATATGCACACAGTGTTAGTATATACACAGATACCCACTTCTCCTTCAAGGCATTTCTTTTTCCACCTTTTTATCTTTGAATTACTGTTAGTAGTATTCCTGACTCAAGTTCTGTTTTAAAAATGATATGACTTTTATTTTAAAGTAGTAAAAGTAAACTAATCACCTTCCCTAGCAAAACGTCTTACCAAGAGAATTGTATGTGCTAGATGTGCTTTAATTCATTACAATTTAAATTCACTAACCTCAGCATTTGATGATGTCTAATACATAAGAATTTACTTTATTTAATGTATTCTAGTTGAAAATATCTACTCTGTTGTTTTTGTTGTTTTTAGCTCTTATATACAGACTGCATACAAAATGTCCGAAGTCTGTTTTCCTTCACATGTGTATGTACTAGCGTTCTTCAGGAAAAGCAGAGGGAAAGTCTCCTGCCTCCAAGTAAAAGAACAGAGGGGGTTTTGGCAGCAGGGGGCTGGGGGAGACAGTGGCTAATAGGTCAAAACTGCATGGCATTCATTTGCATGGGAAGCTCTGCTGGGGTGACAGCAATGACATCTGCATTTCCTGAATGCTGCTGGCCACAGGGTGCTGTGCTCTCTTATGCGTCTCCAGCAAAACAGGTTTGAATAACCACCTTATCTTTAGGCCCCTGAGCTGGAGGATTGGGGTGTCAAAGCAAATCTAATGTTACATTACTCCTGTTTTAAACACTGTCCAGGGGAGCAGAAATGAGTGAGAATGAAGTGTGGCCTATGCAAGCTGATTTTCAAGCCAAAGGGAGATTTTTAAGAAATGTAGCTGTCAATAGACTGGTTCAGTTTCTTTGGTTATGGATTCCTTTTTTGGCTTTAGAGCTCCCTGTGTCTTATAAGTATGAACAGGATAGCTGGTTTCCTGTTGGCATTGATGTCTTCTTTTTCTGTTTGGAAAACATTTTACTGTGTTACTGAGGGAGCAAAAGTCAGCTTTTTTTTTTTTTTTTTTTTTTTTTTTTTTTTTCCAGATATTTACCAGTATGGTTGTTGGCTTGTCTGATGCCAACAAAGATGGTAATATATCTGTCTCTGGAGAGAAGGAATGGTTTGTTTGTTTAGATTTCCTCTTTTTACTGTGTGCTCCCACAGAAATAAAACAAATGGTTTGCAATGCTACATCTTTAGCATTTACAAAGGCAACGAAGATGGTGAAGGGCCTAGAGGGGAAGACATATGAGGAGCAATGGAGTCTGTTCATGAGTCACTGGGCCTGTTCAGCCTGGAGGAGGCTGACTGGGGACCTCATTGTGGTCTACAACTTCCTTGCAAGGGAGGGCAGGTGACCTATTCCCCATAAACACCAGTGATAGGACCCGCGAGAATGGGGTTAAGCTGAGGCGGGGGAAGTTTAGACTGGACATCAGGAGGAGGTCCTTTACCAAGAGGGTGGTTGCGCACTGGAATAGGCTCCCAGTGAAGTAGTCACTTCTCCAAGCCTGTTTAAATTTAAGAAGAGATTGGACTGTGCACTTAGTCACATGGTCTAAACTTTTGGGTAGACTTGTGCGGTGCCAGGAGTTGTACTCGATGATCCTTACGGGTCCCTTCCAACTCGGGATATTCAATGATCTTAAATAATTGACTTCTGCTGCAAAAACCAATAAAATGCACTCGAGTGCCTCAGTGTAAACTGATTAAAAGACCTTTTAATTAGGTCATCGAATCAAAGTACAGCAGAGATGTGGTTAAAATTGCTTGCTATTCTTTCCAGTTCCATGTGCAAACTTCAGAATAATAACCCCCTATGAAATTTATGTTAAATTTAGACACTACTGAACATCCTTTACATGTTATGAAAGGTTTGAAACACTTTGATATCAGAAGCTGAAAACTGCTTGCTTAAAATTGTTTAAGTAAATATCCCAGTTCTTAGCATATCCACTTGCTATTAGATCCTGTCATAAAATCCAATTGCTTCACAGAACATTTTTCTGGCAAATACTCTCTTTTAATATTATGATAAGAATAGAGCAATAACAGCTCAACCGAAAGCAGATTTTCTGAAAATTAGATATTAAACTACGTTGCCACTATCCGCAGTATGAGTCTTTTTCCCATATACTATAGTTGTACATCTCTGTAAGACTATACAGATAAATAAGATAAATCAGTATTGTGTCTTTTAAAATATATTTTTAGATCAAAATATCAAACATGATATTTAAATGTTGTTCATTTGCCAAACAGTTGAAACGACAGTTGGCAAATTCTTCCATATTTATTTAACAGAAGTCTTCTTTGCACGTACAGAATTTATGATTCCTGACAATGTCATAAAATGATATGTTTGCATTTGTGTCAAACATAATAGACAAAAATGCTGTATACCTCAGTAGGCATTAACAGCATTAACAGAGGCAGAGATAAACAGGGAAATAGATGAAGTCAAGAGCCACAAAATTGCAAAACAAAACATGGAAGAAAGTGGTATAATCTGAGGTTTCTGTCAGTCACGCTGACCACTTCAC
>CM021767.1:86092186-86145096 GCA_011076525.1 Nettapus auritus | reverse complement strand
TGAGGTCTCTTCCAACCTAGAAATTCTGTGATTCTGTGATTCTGTGAAGATTTGCTGAGGCAGTCTGCTCCACGGAAGATGCGTTCTCATTCCCCCTCAATCTGGGGGATCAAGGTGGGCAGGAGTTTTCCTGCATCAATGCCACCTGAGGCAGCCAAGAAAGCCCCCTGGACACAGCAGTCCTGGACAAAGCCCCCTGGACACAGCTGATGAGGTACAGGCGGAGCCAAGAGTGCCCCCACCTCTTATACAATGGCAGGCCCTAGGGAGATCATGCAACCAGGAGAATGGCAAACAGGGCGGGAAAATATGACATGATCCGTCAGACAGGGATGGGCATGGCAGTTTGTGCAGCAGTGCATGCAGGCATGGTGAGCAGGGAGGTCAAGCAGGGTCAGTCACTTTTGAGTTCTGGGATCAGCAAAGGAAGGGCCTTCTACTGAAGAAATGGTGTCCACCTGACAAACCTGCCGATTTGCAGCTGAAACCCAGATGGGAGACCGCAACCTCCCTGGACAGATGCCTACACCCAAACAGACCTCTTGAGGATCAAATGAGTGGCCTAGAACCTCAGTTCCAGGGATCTCCACTCTCTGGATGTCCCCCTAAGATCTGAAGGCAGAGGTGGGTGTTGTGGGTGTCATGATTGCAAGTGTGCCCAGCTGGATGAGATCTTCAAACAGGTGGCTCTGTTGCAAGAGGAGCTCACCAGACAGTGTAGCATTCAGGAATCTGAACAGTATAGTACCATTGACAAACGGTACTATATGCTGACACAGTCCAAGCAACAGCCCTGTTGTAAGTCCAGAAAAGAAGTAGGTAAACAAGCTTACAGCATAAAACAAGCACATTTGAAAGACTCATGGGATGAGGGAGAGTGGATCAGAGCCGGAGGAGTTTCCCCCTTGTCCCTGTAGTGCCCCTTCACAATTGATAAGCTCTCTCTGCAAGAGAGAGGAGACTCCAGGAGAACTAGTAAAGACCTCAGAAAGATCAACCACAAGGAATTCAGAAAGGCTGACCACACAAAGTTGTCTCAGTCTCCCAACTGCGTCAAAACCAGTGCTACAAAGAAGGAATGAAGGGACTTATAAAGAAGATGGAGAACAACTCTTTGTCAAACACATAATGACAAGACAAGGGGAGGGTGTTTTTAAACTCAAATTAGGTAGATTTACATTAGATATTATTAAGAAATTCTTCACTCTGAGGGTGGTGAGGCACTGGAACAGGTTGCCCAGAGAAATATGAGGATGCCCCATCCCTGGAGGTGTTCAAGACCGGGTTCGATGTGGTCTTGAACAACCTGATCTGGTGGGTGGAGTCCCTGCCTAAAGCAGGAGGCTTGGGACTAGATGATCTTTGAGGTCCCTTCCAACCCAAGCCAATCTATGATTCTATGATTCTGTGATTCTATGATTTCTTTAGTAACTTACCAGGTATAAAAATATATCCAGTTTCCTCATATTTTTTTTTCAACAAAACCTATCAGCTGAGGCTTAATCAGTGTTCATTGCAACATCTTCATTCCAATTATGTCAAGAACCTGCTACTGATATATCATCAAAAGACTGATACACACAACTTAAAATATGAATAATTTCTAAGAGCATACAGTACATGCCATAAGAGTTAACATTTATTAGGCAGATACTTGGTGTGTACCAACTTTGTAAGCAGGAACATTTGCCATTCCAAAAATACCTTGATGCTGCTTTAAAGTTTTCCTTTAACAGAAAGAAATTTTATTTAAAGTCACACAAAAAATACTCATTAATATGGCAATGAAGGTCCAAAAGCAATAATATACTTCAATATGGTACTCAGTTCCAGCCACAGATTTATGTTAAAGGCTAACAGAAACTTGCATACATTAATGTCAGCCAGCATGCTCACAGACTAGAACACCTGATGGGAAAACAGCTACAGAATTTTCCTGTTTATGCACAGCTGTAGCCAGTCTCACTGGATAACAGTTCTGATTTATAAAGGGTGTTTCTTCCCTATTAATTTAGTGCTAGGTTGCATTGTTCTAGCCAGTTTGCTTTTGCAGCTCTACCATGTTCTACTGCAGAAGTGGCACAACACACAAAATATTTAAGCAGTATCTGGGTAAATTGACAGGTTTTTCTTTAGACTACTGAAAGCAAGAAGTATAATTTAGGATGTATCTGGATAAATGAATACAGGGGATTATTACGAAGTGGTCAATCAAATAAGAGAAAACTAAACTCAATGACCCAGCAACCCCATACTGTTCAAAGGTACTGTGCAACAACAACAACAACAAAAAAAGACCATAAAAATTATGAAATAAGTAAAATGAGCATACATCTTAAAATAGTTGTCAGATTTCTTAAAATGTGTCTGAAAAACAGTATTTGTATATCCTTGTTCCATCACTAATTCCAAACAAAATGAATATTTATGACATTTAAGTCTTGCCAATCACAGTTCATGCATGAAATCCTGGCCTATTTGTCTGTGACTTCAGTAGGAGTAGGATTTCATGCCATGTTGTTGACATGTTGTAAGTTGATCCAAGGTATACCACAGATCTTTTTTTGAAAAGAAGAACAAGAAGAAGGACAAGAAGAAGATTTTTTTTCTGCATTCAAACTGTGCTTCTATTTTATTTTTTTTCCCAAGTTCAGTAAAATATTTACTTTGGTATTTGCTGAAGTTCACATAAAACTGGTTAATAGAAAAATTGGTTATTTTAAAAATCCATCTCTAATCGGAAGATATCACTTCATATTATTTGGCTGACATTTCAGCAGCAAATAGTGAGGTTTCTGTAATGGAGAAACCATGACAAATGTGTGTTTTGTAGACTTGTCAACAAAAATTATTTTACTAATTGTATCATGATCAGACAATAATACTACATTTGCCATAATTTTCCTAAGTGCCCTGTTTCTTGCTCTCTAATGTAGGACATCTGGACCTTCAGAACACCATACAAAACTTGAGAGCTATTAAAACTAGAGAGACAAAAGCTCAAATTGAAGGCCATTTCTTCCGGTATGCAATGCTATAAGTAGGAAAAGGAGCAATGAAGAATTCAATAAAAGCACAGAGAGATATGATACATCTAAACGTACTAATTTAGCAACAAGCAGAGACACTGACTTGGGTGTTAGAAGTTGTAAAACTGTGTTAATTGGCAGTGAACAAAAACCAATCTGGCTGAGCAGACTGAGCACAGTGCCCCACGAACACAGCCTTGCTGCTTCATCCTAGAGTTCCCAAATCACTGCTAGTATGCAGAACCACAGACCGGGTGAGGTGTGATGGCATCTCTGGATACCTTGCCCAACCCCCCTGCTTACACCTGGGTCAGCTACAGCAGGTTGCTCAGGACTGTGTCCAAACAGGTTTTGAATATTTCCAAGGACTCCACAACCTCTCTGGACAACCTGTGCCAGTGCTCAGCAATGCTCAGTCACCCGTCACCCTCACAGTTAAAAAAAAAAAAAAAAAAAAAAATGGGGGCGGGGGGAGGAGGGCTCTAAGCCCAAGTGGAATTTCCTGCATTTCGGTGCCAAATGCCCCTTTCCTGTCTTTGGAAATCACAGAAGTCACAGAGAAGAGCCTGGCTCCATCTTTACACCCCTCCACCACTGCAGTGATAAGATCCCCTTGAGCATTCTCTTCTCCAGACGGAACAGTCCCAGGATTCTCAGCCTCTCCTCACATGACAGACCTCTGCTTTGTACTGTCTTCACTGTACTTCATAGCATAGTTATGCCCTGAAGGAGATCTTTTAAATTGTATCTTACAAGAATCTTAACTTTGCATCCACACACATCTTGATTGCTAGGATCCATGTACAAGAATATTATAAATCCATTTTCTTAAAATATCAGTAGAACATTATAAGAATAGCAAGTATACTTCAGGGCTCCTCTATCTAACAGACCAATATCAGGGGCCACACTGGAAGTTGGTGATTTCCTGAGAAATGTATGCCTGGAGCTGAAGATAAGTATTCATCCTGTGCACATCTGTAGAGTCCTTACTCCCATATGTACACAAGATTTTTTTTTTTTTTTTTTTTTTTTTTCCTTAATTAGTGTCCTTAAAACTCCTTTTCTCTCCACCTTCTTTCATTCTCTGGATTATGGGCTCTTTCTTCAAGACATGTCTGGCTGTGTCTTCTGGATAGAGTTCAGAGACTGGGAAAAGAACCAGCTGTGCTGGTTGGTTAAATCTTCATTGTTCTCTCTCCTGGTTTTAAGTCCATGCTACAGAGGCCTTGAAATGCATTATAAGCGTATGTATTGTATGTGAATGAATGAAGCTGAATGGGCAGTAATCCAACAATGACTTTGCCTAAATGCAATTCTGACCCTAACCACTTCACTGAAATGTTGTAATAGAACAGCATCCTGTTGGCAATGTGCCATAACTTAAAAAAAATGTCTGGTTTCAACCCTTGGGGGATTTACAGTTCCTACCAAGCTTTGGTCTCTAGATGTCAGGGCTTTTTCTGGCAGTAGTCATCCTAATCAAAATATTGTGCTTTTGTAGTTCAGCATATTGTGGGCATTTCTTATCAGCTCAAGCCCCCAAATGAATGGACAGAGGATACTGGTTAATGCTATCAATGCAGTCAAAATTATGATTTTGTTTATCTGGGTACGAGAAAAATGTAAGTCTTCCAAATTTCACTTTCAAACACAATGTTTTCTACAATGAACTGGCTAAAGAAAGCCATTGAAAAGATTGAACTCTTTGCTGTGGCATGCCTCAGTAGCACTGGTGGCTCCAGTACTTGCTCTAAGAATGCACTGTGTACTCTAAAGCAGGTATCCTTGTCCCCAGCATTTGCCTATGTTATGAAGACTTCTCCCTGTGGCTTTGAATTCCCACTAAATTTAGATGACCACTGGATCATGAGGCCAAATTCTCTGTCCATAAGACCAATATCTCAACCTGTCTCCTGTCCCCACATCAAAGCTCTGGTCCCCTCCCTAAAAAGGGAGACTCCATCCAAAGCTCACACTGGAAACAGAGCCTGGCAGGGTCTGCTCCTCTGGCCATGCCCAATGGTGTCTGAGAGAGGGCCAGCAGCATGGACTGGGCAGCACGCAAGATGTTAAGCAGTGGGGCCAGCCAGGTTCCAGGACATGGTCTTGTGCTTTGGGTTCATCTCATTCACCACCAGGAGGGACTGTGACATGCCTGATGTGACAGCCTGTTCCCAGCAGCCTGGTAGCTGATGCAAGGGATATGTCATGCTGACCTTGCAAATCTCAGGCTACCCTTCAGAAGCACATTACTTCTGCATAGATGGTGGGTAGCATACAGCCCATCCAGTGAATGCAGAAAGGATGGAAAACTACTTCTAAGCTCTGAATCATGGATATGCGGGATGGCCTGGACTCCACACTAACTGCCCCAGTTTATATCTCTATCCTGGTTTGTGTGTGCAAGCAGACTGTTCCCTGGCATTGCAGACACTGTGCAATCCCTGAGCAAAGCCAAGCTGTTCCTTCAAAGGTATACAATCCTGCTTTTACGGGCAGAGAACAGAGTGCTTGTATGTCAGTAGCCTCTAATGCTACTTTAGAAAGCTGATCCTTTTTTCCCTTGCTATATTTTTAATACCATTTGGCCCTGATTTTATGCTTAAATCACAGATACAACCTATGTATATGTATTTACCATTAATATATTTTAGTTGCTCAAATCATTATTAAATTTTATAGCATTTTGGTTTCCACACACATTCCAGCTTATGATCAGCTTTGCAAAACCTATCATTGAGATTTAGATATTAAAGCCAGATTTGTATGTTTGTTGAGAAGGGAATGGAGCATAATCCCAAATGAATTTCATATAGGCAACTTATCTCTCACATTGATGAGGACTGTAACAAAGACAGTGACTGAGGTATAGAAACTTCCAAAATCTGTTGCCATTCTCATGAACTGTTCATGTGTATATTTACACACAGCTAGTTAGCTATATCGACACAACCTACACATATCTTCAAAATCAGTATATTTTAAGTGCTGTTGCATTTGAAAATGGTATTTTTTTTTTTTTTTTTTTTTTTTTGACATAATAAGACATTAATAGGAGTAGCCTGAGAAGTGATGAATAATAGTATATAGAGAAGTACTATGGGTTTAAAATATACAAATCAGAAACTTTATAATAGGCAGGTATGTTTTTGAAAGTCTCTGAAACTTGGGACTGGAAAGGCAGCCATAGAGCCTTATGGGACTGTCATCACTGTGCATAGGCTTCCCTTCCCTCTCTAGCACATGTGTTCCTAATTGTTGTGTTGGCAAGACCAGGAAGCTGGATTCTTCATGAACTGGCTGCAGCATTGGCAGACATTTACTCATCTACTGCTAACAGTTTTTAATGGAAAATCTGTATCCATTCATGCTAGAAAAATGCTTATGTTAAAACAGAGGAAAATTAAGGAGAGAAAACCAGATATCAGTAGCTTTTCCAGCTGCCACTACTCAATATTCTACTACTTCATTAGCATATACTAATATGCTGGTAGTTCCACTACCCCAGTTTAGGCAGATATTTATACAACAACAAGAAGAAAGGAATTATTGAGAGAAATTAGTAATCTTCCAGGTCTGATCCCACTGTGATGTGGGATCTCACATTCAAATCTCCTATAGATTAACCTGGAGCAAAAGATTTCATTTCCAACCTAGCCTTTGAATTAATCTCATCTGTGAATCTTCCTTTGTCTCTGAACTGTTCCACCTTGTTCTAATAAATAATGACAATAATAGTTGAGTCTGCAGCCCAGCATAACAGTAAGACTAGTGGAGAAAACTGTGTGGGTGAAAGGAAACACAAGTAGCATGTGTTAAAAATGGCAGATTGGGCTGAAAAGAATTTATGACTGGAGTTCCTTGAGGATCAGTTTCCAGGCCAAAATTATTTAACATTTTCATTATTGAACTTGGCACAAGTAGTAAAAATGGTCTAATGAAATTAGTTGATGACACAAGGCATCATCAAATTCAGATAAATATATATATTACTGGAAAAAGCAAATAGCTTGAAAACTGAAGTAATAGAAATGGAATTAAATTTGACAGTTGAAAATTAGGGCATAGACTTGTAGACTTGAAGCAGTAGGCATTTTTCACATGTCCAGAGCTTCATCCATAGGCAATGAAAAAGAAAATAGCAGGGCCCATGAACATTGGCTCAGAACCATCAGTTGTTTTCTAAATTGGGAAAAGCCAAGGTATTCCTAAGCCCATTGAGCAAATTATTACCAGAAAAAAAAAAAAAAAAATGTAGAGAATCATTAATGTACTTTATGTATTAATGTACAGTGAAAAAAAAAAAAAAGTTGAAATATGTGCAAAAGAGGGCCATTGGAATTTGACCATGAGCCATCAGTGTGCCCTCGTGGCCAAGAGGGCCAATGGGATCCTGGTGTGCATTAAAAGGAGTGTGGCCAGCAGGTCAAGGGAGGTGATCCTCCCCCTCTACTCTGCCCTGGTCAGGCCTCACCTGGAGTACTGTGTCCAGTTCTGGGCTCCCTGGTACAAAAAAGACAGGGATCTCCTGGAAAGAGTCCAGCAGAGGGCCACAAAGATGATTCAGAGCCTGGAATATCCTCTCTATGAAGAAAGGCTCAGAGACCTGGGTTTGTTCATCCTGGAGAAGAGAAGACTGAGAGAGGATCTCATCAATGTGTATAAATACCTGAGGTGTGGGAGACAGAAGGATGTAGTCAACCTCTTCTCAGTGGTTTGTGGGGAGAGGACAAGGGGCAATGACCACAAGATAGAGCACAGGAAGTTCCACACCGACATGTGTAAGAACTTCTTCATGGTGAGGGTGACGGAGCATTGGAACAGGCTGCCCAGGGAGGTTGTGAAGTCTCCTTCTCTAGAGATATTCAAGGCCCATCTGGACGCCTACCTGGGCAGCCTGCTCCGAGGAACCTGCTTTGGCAGGGGGGTTGGACCCGATGATCTTTTGAGGTCCCTTCCAACCCCTAAAATTCTGTGATTCTGTGATTTGCAGCAGAAAGAAATTTCATTTATGAAGGGGGAGTAAAAGAGATGTGTTGTCTCACTTAGAAAAAGGAAAGCTTAACAAGTATGATTGCTAACTCTAGACACATCAAGTGAACCAATTCCAATGAAGAGGGAAGCTATGAAACTACTTAAGTCAAAGGAAAACGTTGACAAATGAGTGTAAAATGGTAAATCAATATTTTTAGATCAATGTATAAAAAAGTCTGTTTGGCAATAAAACTAGTGATATTCTGGAACTGTTCCCAGTCCTATGGACTGCTATATAAAATGGCATTAAAACATAATGTGATTGTTCTATTACAAAGATCAGAAGACACAATTGCTAGGTATGTCAAGGTGATCAATTAAATGACCCAAAATGTGCAACACTGGAAGCAGACTTTGAACTTGAAACTTGGTCACCCACATCTTCTCAGCAACCTTTGCCACCAATACTCAGTCACAGTGCATTTGTTCCCACCACTGCTAAATGTGTAAATGTCAAGCTACTATCTTATCCATTGATGGTCTGCTGTTGGTGTTACCATATCTTGTTCTGACATGTTCTCTGGCCTCTCTGTAAGATTAGACCATGCAGTCAAACTGGAAAAAATGTGCATATGGCTTAGACATTCAACTACTTTAAATTATCTGGACCAAAGCAACTTGTCCAAGATAACATGGGAAGTCTGTTGCAGAGTATGAAATCAAGCCTAAATCTAACGGTCATCCTTTCAAGGGAATTCATTAGGGACCTAAAACAACTAAGTTCAGATCTCTTTATAAGGACACTCTTACATCTTTAATGAGAAATGTTGCTCTAGGTCTGAAAATTCATTCAACAGCATTGACATAAACATTTTAATGAACTGCCCTTTTCTAGCAAAATACACTTTAGTGAAAATCTTCCAAACAGCTTTTACTTCAACATCTAACCACTGGGGTGTGGGCTCTTTTGGAGAACATGCAAGTCTGTCTCTTGTATTTTAAGTGAAATACTTCAAAGATGCAATTTTTATTCTATGATAAAATAAAACCAAGTGTTCAAACTTTCCTATTTTTCTTAAATCAGCATTCTTATTTACTATCCAGGAACATTCCGGATACTATTAGGTCCACTAGACCACGTTTTTCATAAGTAGATAAAAAGAAGTTAAAAAAATCATGGTAAATTTGTCAGTCATATTTGTGACCAATAGTCAGCCTGTATTATTTAGAAAAAAAAATAAAAATGAATCAGTCATTTAAGGTAGATTACAGTATTTGGTACTGAAATTCTTTAAAACTAGAAACATTATTAGTTTAAAACTCTTCCTTTTAGTCACAATTTCTTTTCTAAGGATCAAATCTAAATATATATGGTTGGAAGAAAAATAAAAGTCTTCAGAGCTCCTAGAAAGGCATAGTTTCTGACTTCTCTGTCTCTCTTCACTTTTACTCCTGGCTTTTGTCTCCTTATAAATTCATTGTCAGTCATCATCATTTTTGCCAAAAGGTGAGGTGAAAATGTACTTCATAATGAAACAATTCTACAAATGTTTAAATAGAAAACTATAGAACATTGAGTGTAGTCTTCATGTAATAGTTAAATATCAATGTCTGGTGAGTTGCCACCTCATGAAACCCCAATGAGACAAAGGGAAAGAAGAAAATGTTATTCTACTTTTTACATCAACACTTTTTACAGTGAGTGCTGGGATACTGGATGCTCATTTGAGGACCAGTTCCTTGAATCATGAGAATTTCATCCTTAATTTATAAAGACAGACATGGTTTTCATGTCAAATACATAATTATTACTCTTCAATGTCATATTAGATATTAAATTACATGTAGTTAATGGATTTTCTTTTTAAGATAGCATCCCTTTATCAACTGATTCATTAGAAATCATGTAGCCATAATACTGCCCTCTTACTACCTGCAGCAGCAGCACCAACTTACCTTAATCACAAAGACAAATTTTTATATGAAATTTCTGTATGGAAGCTTTAATGTTATCTGAATATCCAACATTGCTTTTCTGCCATCTTGAAACATTTAGTATAATTAAATTTTGTTTAAATATAATCTTCATTCTTAAGACTCTGACTTTGTAATAGTATGCTTTATTTCTGCATTTTTCCCAGGAATTTTACCCTCTAATATTTGATATATGCTTTCACTCTCAACTCTGTTTCATTATTCCTATGTTTTTCTAGCTCCACACTTAAAACATTGTAGGTACTTTGCAAGTACAATTAAAGACTTTTTATAGAGCTTTTATCAGTTTGAACAAACTATCGTCCACTTTATTTTGGTCAATACTGAGGTTGTTTTCTGAGACAAAACTTTTCTGAAGTCTGTCTAAGAAGAAATTCTGTTATATTCAATACAGAATATTGAGTGACTGGCTATTATACAGTGCAACAGTGCTAGATAACAAGTGGCATCATCTCTAGAACCTCAGGAAGGGATTCTGTGAAATGCTCTGTACAACTACTTTCAGCTCAAGAGCTTCCTGCCTTCTTGTCTGCCTGAAATGGATGACTCTGTCATCCATTTCAGTAGGCCTTAATGGTGATTGTGAGTCATAGGCATGTATCCACTTTTCCTCTATTTTGGAAGTTTAATTATTCAAGGGAAGCAGAAGAAAAATAATGTTTGCACTTAAAGTCCATGGCTGAACTTGAAAAATTTGGAAGATTGTCAGCGTCATGTCTTGTTACTTGAGATATCAGATTAGAGAAAGAAGAGGCTGGCTAGAGAAATGCATTTTTCTGACATGTTTCTGAGTCTGGATCAGTAAGAACTATATATAGTGCACAAGTAACCGGGCTGACAAAATCCTCTGAGAAAGGCAGCTTTTGTAGATTCACAACAGGCAGCGTATCTACTTTCAGTGGTATTGCAACATTGTGCTGGGAAATGGAGAAACAAAACCAAAGCACCTTAATGCCTATGGTCACTGATCACTAATGGAAAAGATGAAGAAACCTACATACCAGTAGCCTACATTGTTCCGTCTTGGAATTGCTGCTCTGCAGTCTTCAGTGACATTCAATGGTCTTGTTTAATGTATTTGGTGATGTGGATGACCTCATTTTCCCCTCCAACAGAGGAAATCCACAGAAATAGAAAGCATCCTCATGGAAGAGTTAAGAAAAAAAAAAAAAAAGGATTAAGTAATTATCTTCAGTCATAACAGCTCTGATGGAAGCTTCCTCAGCCTTCTTTCTCTTCTATTTATCTTTGTTGAAGTCAGCATAAGCAGAAAGTCAAGCTTAAGACAAACTTAGGCAAAGGACTTTCCAAAGGAAGACCTCTCTGTGGAATATAATCAGCCACGCTTCTAAAAAATGGGTAATGTCTGTGGTTAAAAGAGAATCTCAGTAGTCAACACCAGTAGTCAGCATCAACTGAAAGCTAACAGTTAGGCCTTCAAGCTGACAATTTAGCCTTGTATCAGTTGAATATCTTCATCAGAACAATAGGGTGGTACTGACAAAATTATACACTGGATTGGTAGCACTGCCTAGAATCAAGGCTTCAAATATTTCCTGTTATAAGACCTAGTTGCTTTTACTTTTGCCAAACTAACTCTTTACTCTTTAGGTTGAATTTTGTGAAGAAAGAGAAAAACATGCTATTTTTTGCTGTTAAAAAAAACAAACAAACAAACAAAAAAACAAACAACAACAACAAAAAAAACGTACTGTAACCTTTACTTTGGTGGCACTTGTGCCTTCATACACTGGAACAGTAACTTGACTTCTGGAAAAAGGTGGTCTTTGTGTCATTAATATGCTTGTTGCTATCTGTATGAGAAACTAACTTTAATGTAAATCTTGGAGAAGTCCAATCTGAATTAAAAGTTTGCTAAAGCTTGACCACAAAAATCCCAGAACTTTCTGTTTTACTGAGAACACTTAGGCTTCTTTGCCTTTCTGAAGCTACCTGCCTATCTGTCATAGCCACAAAATACTGGCCAGTGATGTTTGTCCTCTTATTTGACTGGTTCATTCTCTAAACCTAGCATGGGACTGTGCTGTTTTCCCATGCGTGCTTGGAGGAATATATGCTTTTCTTAACATGGTTATGTACAGGCCGGGATGGGGTCAAACAGGAGGGAGAAACATCACATTTGGTCTGTGAACCATTTTGCTGACACCCAGCAAGTGTCAAAGGAAAAGTTACCTTATCTAAAGGCAGACAGGACAGGAACAGAACATAGAGCACCACAGAAATACAGTAGAACAAGTAATAGAGGCAGATGCTTGCTCAGAGCAGAGACGGGTAGAGGATGAGAATTTGGACTAGTTGGTCAAAAAAGAGTGACTCAGAATTAAGGAAGTAAATTTAAAAATAAAACAAGTTCTGTGTGAAATGCAGAGTAAAAGAATACGAGCTTCATTTCTTGTGACTGGAAATTAGCAGGACAAGTGGAAGGATGTTTGAGTTAAGACATGGGATTTTATGAATAATAAAGACTAGATGAAAATCCTAAAATGGACTAAAATTTCTGAGGAGAATAACATATCTGAGGAGCAAATAACACCTTTAGAGCATGTAATAAGAGATCCTACATAAATCTGTGAAGGTCACTCTGCCATGGTATCTCATGTTTCTCTTTCTCTGGTCCACACTTATGATAGAAGCCAGGAATCACTGTCTCTCTCTTCATTAGCATCAACATAAGGGGCGGATTTACACATTACTGGGAAAAGCAAAAGGTCAGTTACGAGTAGGCAAATACATTAGGGAAGAGGGCACACATCTCCTAGAAAAACAAAACAAAACAACAAAACAAAAACAAACAAGCAAGCAAACAAACAAACAAACAAAAAAAACAGAAAAACTCACAAGATGAAAATGGTTAGAAATTTCTGATCTGAGGGTTGCAGCTTTTCTGCAGATAATCCAAGTGGACATTGCACAATTAAATTTATAGTTTTCAGTTTGCTTTTTAAAACCTAGATAAAATGCATACACATGCTAAAAGAATAATCTGAATTTGCAAAATCTCCATTATTCATTTTCCCTTCTCCATCAGTGTAAGCCTTATTGGACTAAATAAGATGGTGGTTTTGTATGAAAAAAAAAAAAAAAAAAAAGAGCAAATCATGATTGAAACAGTGATCTTCTGCTGATAAATAACCATAAGCTGTGTAACTATTTATCAGCATTTGATAATTTTAAGTGATTTTTCAAATTAAACTAACAGGTTTTAACAGTATCTTTCAGTCTCTCTCTATCCAAATAATAGGCCAATAGGATTACAAGGTTAAAAATACAAGTCAGAAATGTCCAAAGATTAAACGAAACACAATACCTTAACTCTGCCCTATGCTACATAAATAGCACAACAGTTTTATTTTTCCACTTAGGAAAACATTGTTTTCAGATGTTAGGCAATGGTTCCGAATTTCCAAAACCTTATGCACATATACCCTGATGTTTTTGTTTCTTTTCTTATTCTAGTAATTTAATTGATCTTCCTAAGTTATTCATGTGAACATCTACTATTCATGTGTTTCTGAGAACACTGTTGTCCCTTGAAATTCTTGGCTTAAAGGTGTAATGAAAATTCTACCATAGATTTGAATGGTTTTACCTTTTATTGTACTGTAATGTAGTCATTCTATGTGTTTGTATTTTTTTTTTTGCTTTACATTTGCTTTACAAAGAATTATTAGAGTACTGAGGGACAAAAACAAATGTCAATTGTGAGGGAGAATTTCTTATAAATTCTGTATGAAATTTATGTTAACATTTATACCACTAAATATTGTAATAATAATAAACATATTTGAAAAGTATTATGGAAAACTTATAGGCACTTATGCCAGTGATAATGCAGGGAGATCAGCAGTGGCTTTTAATGAGAATATTTACTTTTGTTGTCTGTGTTACCTTTGACTCATTTAAAACTCAAAAATTCCTAGTATCCGTTTACTATACAAACCAGCAATAGGTAGCAGTGTGATATCATCAGTAACATAGCTTCCTAGACTGTTCGTTACCAATTATTTACCACAAAATTACAGAATGGTTGATGTTGGAAAGGACCTCTGGAGGACATCTGGTCCAACCCGCTGCTCAGGCAGGGACACCTAGACCTGCTTGCCCAGGACCATGTCCAGGCAGCTTCTGAAGATCTCCAGGGAGGGAGACTCTGCAGCCTCTCTGGGCAACCTGTGACACTGTTCATGGACTGAGATGAAGACATTTTAATAAGACAGAAAAGAAAGGGAAAACAATAATAATTATTACAATAAAGGAATATACAAAACAAGTGTTGTGTAGTGCAATTGCTCACTACCTAATGACTGATGCCCAGCCAGTCCTCAAGCAGAAGCACCACACCCCTGTCCAGCCCCCACGGTTTTATTACTGAGCATGATGCCATATGGTATGGAACATCCCTTTGGTCAGCCTAGGCCAGCTATCCTGGTTTTCCTCCCTCCCAACTTCCTGGACACCCCCAGCCTCCTCACCGGCAGGGCAGAGCCAGAAGAAGGAAACATTTTGTCTAAGTGAGCACTGCTCTGTAACAACTTAAACATTGGTGTGTTATCAACATTATTTTCATTCTAAATCCAAAACACAGCACCACAGCAGAGACTAGGAAGAAAATTAACTCTATCGTAGAAAAAGCAGGACACTTTTACAGTGAGGAAGGGAACATCCTCTGTTTAAGTTTTTTTTCCCATTGCCTCTTGTCCTGTCTCTGGGCAACACCAAAAAGAATCCATGCCCATCCTCTTTATACCCTCTCTTCAGGTATTTATGTACATTAATAAGATTTCCCTTGTTCATATGTAAGGAGTCATTCTTACCTATGAATTAAAGCATAAAGGAAACTATATATTTAAAATGCCCTTTCAAATACTTTGCCCATTCAAGATAATTAATTTCAAACATTAATAATATTGCCATACTTCTAGCAGTTTTCAGAAGGTAAGAATATTTTTTGTAGATTCAAACAAGTTATATTTTTTTCTTAAATTTTACTATGTCTTTTTAACAAATACATTTGAGGGAGGGAAAAGATGTTTTAAAATTATTTTAAAAAACAATTTGGATTCAAAGTTTATTTCAGCATTTTAAGCAAAGGTTTTGTAAGCTAGCTTTTTGCCTACATTTTTTTTTAATGACCAAGCATGCAAAATTTTGAATAGCGGTTACCCAAATGGAAATGTTACTGCATCCAAAAAATTGCATTGTGCTGGGTGTCTGCTTTCTATAATAACAGCAGTCACCACATAAATGCTTAAACATGACTTTATTAAATTATATAGTAAAATGTTACAAATTATGCCTTCATATGGCCACTCTGTGTAGGCCCAGAAAACCATATCTGACTAAAATGCAAATACTTTAATGGTTGATTTGCTGCCCAAAAGGATTGTGAACAGGAGTGGCCACAAAGCATTCTAAATACAAATCATGTGCTATTCCAGCCTATCTTACCACTCTCAAAATTTATTTTCCTTGATACCTTAAAATAACAAAAAATCATCATTGGTAGCCTAAACTTTCCTATGAATCCCTCTTTTACTGAAAATTTTATATAGTGCTCTTTAACCATGACTTCGTTTTTCATTTCTTCCAAGACATTAGATTATTTTACTCTCCAGAACTGAACCTTGTACGATTTTTTCTGGTCTGTATCAGAGAGTGACTCAGCCCACAAACCTAGCTCTTCTATGGCAGTTCCTGAGCTGTAATCAGATTCCCCAGTAAGCAACCAAAGAAACTCAGTCCTGATACAAGTTGTGAGATTTTCTCATGCTGATATGGAAACTGAAAGCCTGGATCTTGGAACTGGAATGATTAATTTGATCAAAAGCTGAGAAAAAGATGGCTCTAGAACACATTAAACCTCATCCTCAATGCAGCCAAAGACTTACTTATTTTAAACTTAAACAGTCTTAATGTTTGTTAAACAGATTCTCAAAAAATAAGAACTATAGCAAATATGAGATATCTGTCCTAATACCAGTTCACACTCAGATGGATGTTATGAAGACTTTTTCCTCTGTTGCTTCATAATATTTTGCTGCAGTTTTAAGGAGAGGTGAATAAAAAAATAAAATAAAATAAAATAAAAAAATCCCAAAGACGAAAGAAAAATGCTAATTCAAGTTAAGAATAAGACAGAGGCAGGGAATTTCAGATTTCTTTCCAAGAAAAGAAATGGAGCATCTACCTTCGGCATAAAAAAAAAAAAAAAAAAAAAAAAAAAAAAAAAGACACCTGAAGAAAAACTCTAAACAAAATATTTCAATTCCAAAATCTTCTAAGACAGCACAGTAAAGGAGCTCTTCTTTAAATACAGGCATTAATTATTTTTTGTCTTATTTTCTTTCAGATCTGTCTAAGCTGCAACATATTTTACATGGGCCCAAACCCAGAAAGCAAAGGCAGCAACTGGATAATGATGAACCACCCACTGTAGGAGAAGATCAGATCTGATAACAACTAATGAACTTAAAGGATGGCAAGTCCATGGGGCCTATTGAGATACAACCAAGTGTCCTGAGGATGCAGATGAATTTGCTAAGCCACTCTCCATCACATTTGAGAAGTTGTGGAAGTCCAGTGAAGTTCCCACTGACTCGAAGAGGGGAAACATAACCCACAGTTTTATAAAGGGAAAAAAAGAAGACACAGGGAACTATAGGCCAGTCATTCTCACCTCTGTGCCCAGAAAGATCATGTAGCAGATCATCCTGGAAACAATGCTAATGCACGTGGAAAATAAGGAGGTGACTAGTGGCAGCCAACATGGCTTCACTAAGGGCAGATTGTGCCTGATAAATCTGGTGGCCTTCTACAATGGGGTTACAGAAATGGTCAATAGGGGAAGAACATCTGACATCATCTATGTGACTTTGTGCAAAACATTTGATATATTGTCCTGCACAACATCCTTTTCTCTAAAATGAAGAGGCATGGATTTGATGAATGGATCACTGGGTGGGTAAAGAAGTGCCTGGATGGTAACACTCAAAGAGTCACAGTCAATGGCTTAATGTGCAGGTGGAAATTCGTGATGAGTGGCATTCCTCAGATGGTCAGTATCGGCACCAGTACTGTTTAACATCTCTCTCAGTGACATGGACAGTGGGACTGAGTGCACCCTCAGCAGATTTGCTGACGACACCAAGCCGTGTGCTGTGGGAGGGCTGAGGGAGTTGGGGTTGTCCAGCCTGGAGAAGAGAAGGCTCCAGGGAGACCTTATAGTGGCCTTCCAGTACCTAAAGGAAGACTAAAGGAGAGATGGGGAGGGACTCTTTATCAGGGACTGTAGTGATAGGACAAGGGGGAATGGTTTTAAACTCAAATTGGGTAGATTTACATTAGATATTAAGAAGAAATTCTTTACTCTGAGGGTGGTGAGGCACCAGCAGAGAGAGGTTGGCCAGAAAAGCTGTGGATGCTCCATCCCTGGAAGCATTGAAGGCCAGGTTGGATGGGGCTTTTAGTAACCTCGTCTAGTGGAAGGTGTCCCTGCCCATGGCACAGTGTTTGGAATTATATGATCTTGATGAGTGATTTCAGTGTTATCTAACTAGGACTCAACACATGTTCTTTTCAAAATGGTGAATGAATCAACAGAGAGAAACAGCAAAATTTTAGTGCAACTTTTGAAATGTGGATCTGCAGTTGATCTTACTGCATTAACTGATGTAGGAAACATGGACATTTGTATTTCCACTGCACCATGCTTCTTCAGTATTTGAGTGATAATCAAGAACCATTTGGCAAGAAACAGAAAAGATGTAGATATGGCTTCTGTCACAAAAAAAACCATAGGCTTTTATCAATTCATTAATTTTTGCTTGGTTTTGCTGACCCTCAGTGGGATTACCTCAGCAACCAATTGTTGCTAAAATGAAAGAATGCTATTAAAATGTTACACAGTTTTATTACCTGTAATACCTGAGAAGATACTTAACACTCGCAGAATTTCTCCTGCACTGTTTTTGTTATACTGCCCATACTCTTCTCTTTCATATTGCTTCTGCCATTATCATTCCTGTATGATAAACAGGCTGGACAATAAACAAGCTTTAAGTATTTTCTGGTTAGTAGACCCAGTGGGAAGCATCTTGCCTGTATTTACAGGTTCACACATACACCAGGAACACTGCTTGGCTCTTTTTGGGGAGTAGAGCTGACTATGCACTGGAGAATATTTATACAGGAAATCACAGGACTGGCTCTCTTGACACAGTCCTTCCTCCTCAAAGAAAGCAGGTATCAGCACAAATACATGCTAATGTATCTGAACAGCTTCCAGATCAAAGGTGGCTTGCAGCCACCAGCACAGACTGGAAAAGCTGGCCTGCATTTCTCTGCACCTGACTGTACTGGTCCCTTAGCTTCCAGCTTAAGAACTGGATTTTGAGTTACTGGGGACATAGTAATGTTTTCTACAGTAAATTTCCTATTATTCTTTGTTGCTGTGTCAAGCAGGCTTATTTACTGTTCCAGGCATACATCTCAATAGGCATGGGTAACCAAATACAGAACATGTATCTTTGAGTCAATAGAAAAAAATGTTTCATTTGTCAATGTGCAGTCATAACTATTGCAGTTCAAACCCTTTTAATGAAGGTTTATGCAGTCTCACATGTCCTTCATAGTAACTTTGGTATTCTAATTCTGCCTTAGCTACTTGACTTTACAAATTAAACATTATTTATATGTGGTGTTTGATGGCAAAGCCATGTGGAGGTTCTTTGGGTTCCTACGGGCCTGTAAGGTAAAAGTATCCTCACCCTAAGGAAATAGAACACGAATGACAGGGAGATGGCTGGCATTAGCTATCACAGCATAACTCAGGTACTCTACATTTCTTACACACTTTGATTTCTAAAAGACATACTTTGTGCACAGAAACACACACACTTGGTGTTCACGGGACTTCCTTGTTAGTTATGTCACTAAATCAGATATAGGATCTTACACTGAAGTAGAGGATGGGTGCACAATAAGGGAGTGTTTATTCTCCCCTAGTATGCTAAAGGAGAGACGTATCCTGATGAAAAAGTACCATGTAATCACACTACCGACAGCTGCATCCAAAAGCACAGAGGTTGAACTGAGGTTGCACAAGCAAGCCTGACTGTTTTTTTTGTTTGTTTGTTTGTTTTTTTTTTTGTTGTTGTTTTTTGTTTTTTGGTAACTTTTAAATGCTTGAATTTGCAATAATATTCTTTTCAAGTTTGAGTATGTGAATAGTTTTGCACATGCTGAAGACGCACATTTACATGAGTCACCATAAATACATTTTTTTTAAAACCAGAAAATAATCATGAGGACTACATGTAACTGTGTTAGTGTTCAGTATATATACAAAGGAGCGTATGTGGTTTTGCAATATTTGCAAAGTAGATGCCATTCCTGTTACATAAAAAAGAAACAGTTTGCATCTGTAATGTTACTTGTATACATTTAATCCAACCTGATATTTAGTGGGGATGTCTGAAAAAAAAAAAAAAAAAAGAGAAAACAAAACCCAACCCTGTATTAAATCGATCATTTTATATTCTGAAAGGATTAAAATTATTTCATCAGAAAAGTGGAGTTAAATTTCTCCATGGCTTACCAAGTATTGCCAACTGCAGTGTTTGGCAATTCAGCTAAGGCTGAAATATCAATACCAACAACAGGCATGCATTTCATCTTTGTCAGGCACTTTGATGAAAGACTTCTGTATTTCTCTTAAGAATGGCTTTATAAAATGTTTATAATTTAAAAAAGAAATCAATATCAAACCTATATTGTCACAACCTGAATGATTTATGATTAAGCAGTGTGGGATAATTGCAGTCCTTCTACTACATCATTTTTTGAAGTGTCAGTACAAAACTGTAAGAACAGTATCTTAAAATACTGCGAGAACATTGTTTAGCCTAAAGGGCAGTAGTTGATTTTATAACCTTTTCACTTTTTTCATGTAGATATTTTCAAGTGACAAGAACATCATAACAAAACAAATTAGCATTTATTTATTTTAGTTTATTTTATTTTCTTTTTTTTAACTGGAAAAAACTCTTTATTCTTTGAGACATGGACCTCAGAGAACCTCTTTGGTTCAAAGCCTCAAAATTTTGGACATAAAATTTTTGGACTCAAAATATTTCTACATATACGAACAAAAGTCATGAAAAACACTAACGATCCATCAAAAATAATAATGACTATAGTATACTATAAGTATCATCTTTCAGAGAGGGAATTAATTACCGAGAACTGTTACACCTCACTCATGAGGAAGAGTCCCTTTATCTCCTGCTCCCCCTGGGTTATTTTTCAGTTGTCCAAAATCCACAATTATTTGTGCAATGCGACTTTTGTATACCAGCTTCCAACTCCAAAGAAATACTAGTCCCTTTGACCCCCATTGGATCTATTTAATTCCATTAAATTCAGTGTTTATCTTTAACTACAGCTACAGCACACTCTCATGAGGAACACATCTTTATTATTTGGGCTGCAATCATCTTTGTGATTTGTCCTCTGATCACCTGTGATGGCACATACAGTAATTTCCAAAAAAAAATGTTATGAACTGGATTTTTTGGGTACAAATTCTCACCACTTGGACACCCTCTCATTTAGGCTGACCACGCTCCCAACATGGTTTCTAAGGCAAATAAAATATCAAGTTAATGATCTTTCTACTATATGAATACTTAATTAAATGGTTTTCTTAATCTTGATAATTTCTGCAGAGTTTTAATTCTGAAACTTACACTGTTATATCTCTGGGATTATTTTTTGCCAGATCTCAATCAAAAGCAATTCTATAACCCTGAATTCAGGTTAGAACTCCCAGTGAAATTATGAATGTGGCTCTTCAGCCTCAGAACAGTCAGGCTCAAACTCTTCGACAGTTTCATATTTATTTTTATCTTAGGAAAAAAAAAAATCTTTCCTTTTCATTTTTAATGCAGTACCCCACTATTTCTCGTATGAACTTCACACTGATCTGACAACTAACGAGCTTATGGGGAGACCCATGAGCAGGGTGTTCCTCAGTGAATGAATAAAGAATTTGATTGAACAACCTTATTCAATAACATTAAGAATTAACAAATTCAATTATGTATCAAGATTTTAGTGATTATTAGGACAGATCATGTGTTTTTCCCAAATAAAAGCTTATTTTCAGAAAATATCAATTCTCTGAAACCCTAGCATACTTATCAGTGTCAGAGAATCATAGAATGGTTTGGATTAGAGGGGACCTTAAAGATCATCCAGTTCCAACTCCCCTGCCATGGACAGGGACACCTTCCACTAGACTAGATTGCTCGAAACCCCATCCAGTCTGGCTCTGAATGTTTCCAGGGATGGGGAATCCACAGCTTTTCTGGGCAACCTGTGCCAGTGCCTCACCATGTTCAGAGTAAAGAATGGTTTCCTTATAGCTAATCTAAATCTACCCCCTTCCACCCCCACTAACATCCCCCCCCCCCCAAAAAAAAAAAAGTTTTTTTTTTTTAAAAAAAAAGTAGACTGGGAGCAGCGTCAATACTCAGTTCTAACACCAGCCCAAATGTAGCCAAAAAAGCACAACTGGCTAGCATCTGATATCAATTACTGTAATCCCATACTCTTTTGTTCCCCTTCCCCTTTACAATGTGACTCATGCACTGCTGGCAAACAGGCTAGCTCATTTGATATGTTTTACTCACTGCTGTAATTGCAGCATTTGTTGTTCAAGGAGACATACTGTTTTCTTTCTATACTGATTATCTTAAGCACAGATCATAATATTAACTTCTCCAACTTTCCTATTTACTTTTTTTTTTTTTTTTTTTTTTTTTTTTTTTGGCAAGAATTGGTATGTTGTTCTGTAGAGGCAAATGACTTTTGGCTAGGGAGAATTTTACTGCAGAGCCTCAACAACACTTTTCCATTACACTTGTGTTCCACCAGGAAATATAGCATGCCAGTGCAGACTCTTGATCTTTAAAATGAAGGAAATGTAACTGATTAGTTGAGAGTTGTAAGGTTCATTTCAGTGGATTTGTGTGTTTCTTTATTCCATTACACTCTAGAATTAGAAGTCAGTTACAATATCTAACTTTCTGTAAGATGACACATATTTTAAAGGAAAAGATAACACAGACAACTAGTCTATCATCAAAAATGTCACAATATACATAGATTGCCATGTGATGCTTTTATATTCATACTTTGGTGAACTATTCTTTGAAAATGGTTTGATTTCATTTTAGTGCATCAATATTTATGTTCTAAGATGGCTGACAGACATTGACAAAATAATATATAGCTCATCTGCCTGAGCGTATATGAGAAAAAATGCCATCGTTCTATACGTCTCAATATCTTTAAAAGTAGAAAGTTATTTCTAAAGAGGCCCAAAAGTTCAAACTACAATGAATATGGAAGCATTGTTCAGTATAGCTGTTGTTTGATTTCTATAAGTGTGGTGGAAGGACAAAGAAATATATGAAAGACACAGAATAATGGACTGAAAGAAATATATATAAAACAAGATAATCTGGATTTTCAGGAGAGGTTTTCAATGTTGTTGAAAGACATGCTTTAAGACCTTTATGCTAAGCTTTGTACTCCACTCAGGAGTGGAGTGGACTCAGGAGCCTTCATCTGAGTAGATAATGCTTTGAATGGACTTGAAAGATGCAACAATAGTGAAGGGCCATAGCATATATCCAACCCATACTCTGTGATGTTACTAGTAAATGTCTCATTAGTTTCAAGATATTTGTTGCACCGGTAGGTTTTAACTGGAATGCTTCAGACAACTGGAAGAAGAAAACTGAAGGAAGAAATAACGAGAAGGGTGAGTATGTGTAAGAAGAAGAAGAGGCAATTTATTCTAGAAAACCCTGTAAGCTGAAGAGAAAAAAATAGAAGCATTTGTGGTGATATCACACCAGTCAAGCCTTATCTGTGCCTTAAAGGTTGGCATATGGGCTTGCAACCTTTTACCCTAGATGACATATACGGGAATGATGCAGTCAGAATTGACATATAACTGCTTCTTATTCTACAGGCCATCTAGCAGGTAGTCACTGATGGTTCAGATGATGGCTACAAATACCTGAGGTGAGATCAGATCACATGCCAAACCCATGTTATGGACCTGCAGCAAATGATTATAAATCCTCGGTTACCACAATACAATATATACACACTTTATTTTTCACATGGTACATCACCTCTCTGGAATTGCTTCATAGAATCATTAAGACTGGAAACCAACTCCGATATCATATGGTTCAACTGTCCCCCTGCCATCAATAGTACTCATTGAACCATGTCCTTAAGTATCACATCCGTCCTTTTCTTAAACACCCCCGGGGACAGAGACTCCACCACATCCCTGGGCAACCTGTTCCAACCAATGCCTAACAACTCTTTCTGAGAAGAAATGTCTCCTAATTTCTAACCTAAACCTCCCCTAGCACAGCTTGAATACATTCTCTCTTGTCCTATTGCTAATTGTCTGTGAGAAGAGGCTGACCCCAAGCTCCCCACCACTTCCTTTCAGGTAGCTGTAGAGAGTAATAACGTCTCCCCTGAGCCTCCTCTTCTCCAGACTAAACAACTCCAGTTCCCTCAGCCGCTCCTCATAGCACTTGTGCTCCAGGCTTTTCACCAACTTCATAACCCTTCTCTGGACAAACTCCAGAGCCTCAATGTCCTTCTTGCAGTGAGGAGCCCAAAACTGAACACAGTACTCAAAGTGCAGCCTCACCAGAGCAGAGCACAAGGGGACAATCACCGCCCTGGTTACTCTGTTTCTTATGCAAGCCAGGATGCTGTTGGCTTTCTTGGCCACCTGAGCACACTGCTGGCTCATATTCAGCTGACTGTCAAACAAAACACCCAGGTCCTTCTCTGACAGGCAGCTTTCCAATCACTCATCTCCCAGCTACTTAGTGCTACTTAGGGTTGTTGTACCCCAAGTGCAGGACCCGGCACTTGGCCTTGTTGAACTTCATACCGTTGGCCTTGGCCCATCGGTCCAGCCTATCCAGATCCTCCTGCAGAGCCTTCCTACCCTCGAGCAGATCGACACACGCACCTAACTTGGTGTCATCTGCAAACTTACTGAGAGTGCACTCGATCCCCTCATCCAGATCATCAATAAAGATATTAAAGAGAACTGGCCCCAGTACCGAGCCCTGGGGGACTCCACTAGTGACCGGCCTCCAATTGGATTTAATTTCATTCACCACTACTCTTTGGGCCCGGCTACCCAGACAGTTTCTAACCCAACAAAGTGTACACCAGTCTAAGGCAGAAGCAGCCAGTTTCTTGAGGAGAATGCTGTGGGAAACGGTGTCAAAATCCTTACTGAAGTAGCATTACACATAATCACACAGCTCTGAAGAGACTTATTTCTGTTCTAAAGGATCTTGTAAATTAATTTGTAGCAAAAGTATTACAAACCCAAACCTACAAAGTGTCTCTTCACAACAGGATGATACCCAGTGAATGTATATCAGAACATTCCCCTTTGATTGCCCCATGGAAATCTGTATCCTCATTTTTTTTTTTTTTTTTTTTTTTTTTTTTTTTTTAAATATTTAAGTAAAATTCTCACTCCACAACTCAGGTAGTCCATGGTTCATATTCATTAAGAAATGCAGGGGTTTATTTCTATGTCATATGAAATTCTTCTTCTCTCTCTATTTAAAAAGCTGATATCCTAATACAGAACACAGCAACCATTTAGAGATTTCTTGTAACACTGGTATTAAATCAGTTTTCAGCAACAATGAGTAAGTCAAGTTTCTTTGAGAAGATTCTTTAAGAAGGCTCATAAAGACTTTTATTCTGTTGAGAAAAAGTGGAAGAGGAAAACAGGATAAAAATTTAACAGAAAAGTTTAATATAAGATGAAAACTAGAATCTTAAGGCAGCATAATATTTAGACAAGTTTCTTGTTGGCAGGAAGTATTTTCTGTCAGGAGCATCTCTAAAGCACATCTAAGTAGCTTCTGGGATAAGTTGCAGACATAACGCATCAATCTGTAGGTTCATAAATTACCAATTTAATTTTCTGGAGAGGTTGATTTTATGCACATTTAGCTTGGGCTCAGTCTCAAAAATAAAGCACTTTTCCTCCTGGTGAAGGGCAAACAACACTGTTCCAAGGGGATCAACCCAATTGCAATGTGGACACAACTCCAGCAGTTAACTCTGTACATGTGTTGGACATGTCTAAGACTGCTCTCTAGAAATAACTTAATTACCAGAAAAGATGCTTTTGGCCACGTGGTCCAGGAACCATAATAGACCACAGTAAATCAAACCCTCTTCATTCTCTCTTTGTGTCTTAGAAGCACCCAGTAAGTAAAATGTTATGACCTATTTGGTCCTGGAACAAATGCCAGCTAGATTCATTATGTGCTGTGCTCTCCAATAGTCCTCAGAGAGAGGTTTTCTGAAGGGGAAGAGATATGACATTTTCCTGTTTTCTTTGTCAATTAATGGCTTTGTGATGATCCAGAATGCCATGCAAGCTTTGAAATCTCATGGAGCCTTGTAGCATTTTCTGAACATCAGTGGCAGTAGATGATGTTATATCGTCAGTAAGTCATTGATCCACCACTTATAGTGTTCAGCTTAGAAAATATGACTCAATGAGTCATCAGTATTAATTTAGGATTTACATACTGTGCTTCTTGTGAAATGAGAAATTTCCTGTGCCATCACAGCAACATTGTCTTCATTTCAAAGATGATTATAATTGGGTTTGCTCAAGTCGTTTCATGAGTTCCCCATTTTTTACAAAGCAGATTTTCTGAAGGCGTTCAAGCCTAACTTCTAGTGAGAGCATATCTGATTATTAATTTAGAAATTTTTGCATCCTTCTTGAATTTTGGTTATCGCTCCACAAGCAAAGTCATCAAAGCAGTTTTCACTGATCATTATCAGCGGATAAAGAGGCTCAGGGGTGACCTTATCGCACTCTACAAGTACCTTAAAGGAGGCTGTAGCGAGGTGGCGGTTGGTCTGTTCTCCCACATGCCTGGTGACAGGACAAGGGGGAATGGGCTAAAGTTGCTCCAGGGGAGGTTTAGGTTGGATATTAGGAAAAATTTCTTTACTGAACGAGTTGTTAGTCACTGGATTACGCTGCCCAGGGAAGTGGTTGAGTCACCATCCCTGGAGGTCTTTGAAAGACGTTTAAATGTAGAGCTTAGGGATATGGTTTAGTGGAGGACTTGTTAGCATTAGGTCAGAGGTTGGACTCGGTGATCTTGTAGGTCTCTTCCAACCTAGACTATTCTGTGATTCTGTGATTCTGTGATTATTGTGCGGCATCAGCAAATGATTTAACACACCTGTGTGGAATCAGGTTATAGAAAATGAATGTTTTTGTGCACACTTCTTTTCACTTCTCCATGGTGATTCATCACTCCTCTTAGTCATCTTCAGTATTCCTGGACTGACTCTTCAGACAACATAGTTACTGAAGATATGTGTAATTAGAATATGGAAAAAGCATGTAAAGTTTTCACAGAATTTCTCTGCTTTGGGCCCTGGTATTTGAAATACTGGTATTTGTGTTAGTCTCTACATTGTCATTTACTCAGATGAATACATTCTTCAGTTAATTTGCACTGTGTTTTTTACCAAATACGTAAGTTCCAGTCTTGCTAGAACAATATTTTCTTTTTCTTTTTCTTTTTTTTTTTAATTATTATTATTATTGTTATTTTATTTATTTATTTCCATGCTGTAATTTGAACACTGTTTAAGATGCTGCTCCTGCTGATTCAGAGCCATAATCGAAGTTATGGCATCATTTCCATCTGCTAGTGCATGTCTGTCATACTCACTGACAATGTAAAAATATAAATACAAAAATTGGAAACAGTGTTTATAAAACAGAGAGGGTCAGATTCTGCCACCAGCTAACAGAAGATAACGAGGAGAGTCACATAATAAAGCATGACATTCTTCAAAGTAAGTGGAAAAAGTTTATGGCCTACTTGAGTGGGTGATAAGTTCCCCTAGCTTCCCCTTCATCCCTTAGAAGCATTATGATATCTGATATGTGGCAAAGGTACATCATAACATCTGCACAAGTCTAGGTAGACTACATCAACAGCCTTTCCCTCATCCACTAGTTGTGTTATGTGGTCATAGAAGGAGATGAAGTTGATTAGGATGGAGATGAGGTTGGTCAGGATTCAGAAATGGGTTTGTGTTATATATATTGAGCAAAAATGGCAAAAGGAAAAATTAGTAAAAGCAGAATGATGTTCTCAGTCCTTTTCCTATGAGTCCAAACAAAATCTTATCTATTAAAGCATAATTTCCTTCAGTTCTTCTCATATTACTTTATAGCCATGTTGTTTGGGATATGCAACCATATCAGAATGTACAGAAATCAACTCATACAAGCTGTAGTTATTTAAGTAAAATTAAAAGTATGTGTGTGAGACACACCCCGGGTAGGCAATTACTTTAATCATTAATAATATATAAAAAAATATTTTAGTGACTAGTTAGATCAGTTTGTTCTTTGCATACCCTAATATTGTTAAAGTACTAGCAACACTTCTGCTTCTAGTCTTCATGATTTATGCCGTAGTTAATGCCTAGTTAATACAAACTATGTCTCAAAATCCTGAGAACTGTGAATTTCCTCCAATTTTCAGCCTTTTACCTAGACAGGACTCCTACTGACTTTAGGGGAGCTCTTCACTGGGAAAGGCTACTAGGCCTCAAGGCTATATAAAACCTGAGCTTGGTTAGTTTACTGCTGGAAGTAATCTCTCTCAAGAGCAAAAGGAGACCTCCAGCACAAGTAAAGCAAGTAGCATTTTAGTCTTTGAAATCATGCATGTCTGTCTGGTGGATTTGCTACCAAGTAATATAGTAGCTTATTAAACATCACATTCAAGTGCTCTGGAAGTCTGACAGTTGCTCTCAGGAATTACCACATGTTTTAACTAGCCACAATCTCCTTCTTCAAAATGAAGTTAAAAGTAGGATGCAGTTCAGTTGTGAAGCATATTACGCTTCTCTTTGTTGAACTTCATGAGGAACCTGTCAGGCCATTTCTCTGGCTTGTCCAGGTTCCTCTAACTATCAACAAGACCTTCAGTTATATCAACAACTCCTCTCAGTTTTGTGTCATCTACAAACTTGTTGAGGGTGCCCTTTGCCCCGTCATCCAGATCACTAATGAAGATCACGGAATCACAGAATCATTTAGGCTGGAAGAGACAACCAAGATCACCAAGTCCAACCTCTGACCTAACACTAACAAGTCCTCCACTAAACCATATCACTAAGCTCTACATCTAAATGTCGGGACCAGATCGGGGGGGACCAGATCAAAGTTGGAGCACCAGGTTTCTCAGAGAACCCATTTTTCACTTTTTTTTTTTTTTCCTTGTTACTCATGTCCTTGTTTCTTTAGTGTCCAGGTGGATTTTTCATCCCTTTTTCTCCTGTCCTCTCCATGATCACACAGATAAAACCATAGGGTGACATGGCATGCGTACCCACTGTGTTGTCTTCCTTGCACAGAAGGACGCTTACTGCTGACAGCTGAGAAACTGATTTGTACAGGTGGAGAGGAAGATCAATTCTCTTTAAGTTGGTGGACCTCTTCAGAAAGTTTCTCCACAGCCGAGACCCAGGCCTGTAGGGAAGAGGACTGACTTTCTTTGTACTGCTTTTGACTTACATATTGTGAAAACAGCATTTCTTTTATGAACAGCACATTCTCATTATTTCCATTTTGTGAAAGTAATGATAGTGCCACCAGTGTCTATCCAAATCTGTTTCTACTTACCACAAGACAAAATTGGAATTCACATTAAGGCACATTTTTCACACAGCCTGTTGTTCAATCTTAACCAATACTTCAGAATATTCTTCAAAGTCAGGCTTACCTGTATGAACTTGAGCTTCTGATGAGGTTGTTGGTTTTTTTTTTTGTATGCCTTTTTTTTTGGGAGGGGGAGGAGCTGGGAAGGGAGGTCTAAATCCATGTAAGTAATTTTACTGAAAAGACAGGGTGAAGGAAGCACTCAAACTCCACAACATTAAGCAACCATAGAACCCAGGAATGCTTAGGTGCTGGCTTCTGAACTTGAGTCACTTCCAATCTGCTTCACAGTGAAGTAGTACTACCAGAGTTTTACTGTACTGAGAAGGCACGACCAACATAACTAGTTAATAGAGTCTCTAAAACTATTTCACAGAGATGAAAGAAAACACGAGGAAAAAGCAGCCTACTGGGGAACACTGTACCCTTTTCACCATGAGAAAAAGGCACCCTAGACCACACAGCCCTCAAACTCCCCTGGGGAGGCAATTCCCCATAATGTCTCATGCTTCCTATATAGCAAAGGTCAAATGATCCACACCTGGCAGATTTCACTTAACAAGGGTGGAGCCAAGAGACCTTGTGGGATAGGCTTATCTACCTGACTTCAATGTTTTTTAACGTCAATTGCTCCTTATCACTAGTAGAAATAACCTGACAAGGGGCTTAGTGGTTAGAGTTGACCTAATGAATTAACTACAAAAGGTGTATAAGGGTCATATTTCTGTTAGTCATTCTGTGAGGAAAATTAGTACAGAGCCTGTTAAAATAAATAAATAAATAAATAAATAAATGAGAAAAGAAAATTACCTTAAAGGCAAAATTGCTATTGTAGATTTTCATCTGTCTAGTCATGACAGATAAAGAATGTGGCAATCAGAATTACTTTTCTTGACATTAAAGTTATTTAAATTTGCTTTTCTGAGATCTCTTCTTTATGCAGGACTTTTCAAAATCTAGCCCCATGACCTCTGACTACAGTATTTATTTCATCTGCATATAAACTATCCCGTATAAATGCCAGGATCCAGATCCTCACTCACTACTCAGAATCAGAGAATCACTAGGCCATCATGGATCAGGTCAAGGACTGGGCTGAAGGTCTGGGCTTTAATTTGGTTACATGCCTACATTGTGTTTTCCTCGCAGGTCATGGGAAGCAGATTGGCTGGCTTGGGGGAGCTTATGTACGTGTGGCTTTTAGGCTGCAGCCAAAGTGTTCCTCTAGATCTGGAAGTTTGAAGAGGGTTGCAGTCTCCAGGCTCAGACACAACCACATATTAGTGTGGTGCAGCTGATTTTTGTGTTCCTTGCATTAGCTGTTCCTTTACCTTCTCTTCAGAGACAAGGACATGTGTCTCTTTCATGCTCCTTCGTTAGTAAATAAACCAGGATAGATTAAAGCCTCTTCAAGTCACGAAGATACTGGAAGACAACGATTGTGAAGGGCCTAGAGGGGAAGAGGTTTGAGGAGAAGCTGAGGTCACTTGGCCTGTTCAGCCTGGAAAAGAGGAGGTTGAGGAGAGACCTCATTGCTGTCTACAGCTTCCTCATGATTGGGAGTGGAGGAGCAGGCGCCAATCTATTCTCTTTAGTCACCAGTGATAGGACAGTGTGGGAATGGTGTCAAGTTGAGGCAGGAGAGGTTTAGAGAGGGTGGTCGCACACTGGAACTGGCTCCCCAGTGAAGTAGTCACTACACCAAGCCTGTCAGAGTTTAAGAAATGTTTGGACTGTGCACTTAGGCACATGGTCTGAATTTTTGGGTAGAACTGTGTGGTGCCAGGAGTTGGACTCGATGATCATTATGGGACCATTCCAACTCAGGCTGTTCTATGATTCTATACCCGCTTTTGGTTTCAATGAGAATTCAGGCCTTAACAACTAAAAAAAAAAGTTTCTTCTGGATGGTGTTTCTTCTGAATAGGATAATTTCATTTCCCTTTTGAAGAATTACAAGGATGTAGTAACAAAAGCAAAGGCATAAAACAATACCTGAAGCATAGGCTACTTTTCAGCCTGCAGCAGACTATAGGTATGATATTATCATTTCAGACAAATATGATCTATGTAATGAGAAGTGTTCTGGCATGCTTACAATCTACCAAAGGCCAGAAAATGGGACCTTCATTTTAAGACTGTATAGAAAAAAAAAAAAAAACAACAACAGAGAAGGAACTTTTCCTTCACCTAAATTTTATTATTATTTTGCAACTCCTTCAGGTGCCCACAAGGAATTTTGCCCACCCTCCTCCCCCCCCCCTCAGAAAAACAAAACCAAACCAAACAAAAACACATTGTGGCATAGAGGTATAATTTCAGTTCACACCAAAAGACATTCTCACTGAAGTACAGTTAAGCCCCACAAAGTGCCAAAAAAACTGCCAAAAAGTAATGTATTTACAAGTTAGTTTTACAAGTTGGCATTATTTACTTGTCTGGTCTTGCATTCAGGGCTTGATCTATCTGGGGGGAGGGACATGTAATGCCATGTAAGGTTGTTTTTTTGTATGTCTGACAACATGACTTGAAAATTTTGAGCTATTTGTATAGAAGCAAAATACAGAAGAATACACTGTCCCCAAGGGAAACGTAGAAACTACCTGTTGCTTCTCAGGTTTAAAGTTAAAAGGTGTAAGCATCTGTTAAGGTGTAAGAAAAAGTGTAATCAGCTGTTTGAATACAATTCTCAACTATACATGAACATTATCCTCTCCAATTTCCAACCTGGAGTGTAACATTTTTCATCATACTCTTAAATCAGGATTCTGATTCTGACAATGGTTCCTAGTGCAAATTTCCAGAGAAGAGAGAAGCAAACCAGTCCTGATTGCTTTGAATGAGATGAAGATAGCAAACAAACGTAAATGAAAAAAATAAACCTGTAAGAATGTTTTCAAATAATTGTAATTGTCCAAAAGCTTTAAATTGTTTGAATCCTTGAGAGTTAATTAATGTAAACTCAAGTTGAAGTTGCATCACTGAATCTGAAGTAGTAAGATAGACTTGCACCGTTGCAGAGCCCCAGTCACAGTTTAAATCGACACTGTTTAAAAATGTCACAAGAATGAAAGAGGAAAGCACATCTTTCTACCTTGTCAGCTACTGGCAGACCTAGAGAAAGAAAAAATAAAAGCTGTTAAAATTAAAAAGTAACTTTTTTTTTAGGACATTTCACCAAATATGTAATATTGAGTAGTAACCAGACAACAAATGAAAGGGAAAATGAAACAGTAGAAGGTACTTGCATGGCCTTAATTTACATGCCAATTGACAACAACCACAATCTGCAATGATTTATAAGTGCATTACACCATTCATCCTTGGGACAGAAAAATGGGATTCCTATATTATGTAAGGGGAATACAATCCCTCTCAAGTACGGGAGTCTGGGGTACGCAACTGAGTACTGAAAATCTTAAGACTAGGCAACACCGAAGTCAACTAAGAAGGGAGAAGGAGTTTCTCTGGATGTTCATGTAACAGTAAGAAAAGTCAGATTTTAGCCCTAGGTAACTATTTTTAGAGACAGGCTGGGAACTGGTTCTTTTCAAGCCATTGCAACATCCTCAAAGCTAAAGAAACAGTTGACTACTCTGTCAAATCCTGTTTCTGGTGAAAAAATTCTGGGGACCAGATCTGCGGACCAGATCTGCAGACCATGCTTAATTCAGACCATCTAATTCATGCTTAATTCATCTAATTCTAATTCATCTAATTCATGCTTAATTCAGACCATCAGGTATGGTGACTAACAACCCTTTCAGATCCTCCTGCAGAGCCTTCCTGCCCTCGATCAGATCAACACACGCACCTAACTTGGTGTCGTCTGCAAACATATGAAGGGTGCACTTGATCCCCACATCCAGATCATTGATAAAAATATTAAAGAGAACTGTCCCTAATACTGAGCCCTGGGGGATGCCAATAGTGACTGGCCTCCAACTGGATTTAACTCCATTCACCACAAATCTTTGGGCCCGTGTTATATACGTTCAATACAGCTCAGTACATTAAAGGGCACATTTATATAAAATCTTTCTTCAAGACAGTCTATGGACTGAAGAAGCAGAATGATGTTCCTGTTGATCTTAACAGAAACATCCATCCTTTCAGAATTTTTAGAAGATTGGATTTATAGAGGGCTGCCACCGTGCCAGAAGATTCAATAGTCCCTCATGTTAAGTACTGCAGTGTGTTGCTGACCTTGGTGGTTTCAGACTGCTCACACCAAGCTCATCTGAAAAGCTATATGTTTCCTGCATTGCATATGTATATATATATATATATATATATATAAAGAATTACCAACTTTCATTTGGATGACATTCCTTTCCTGAACTGTTTATTTGCAGGGAAAAAAATATTTTTCCAAAAAGATAAAAAAAATATTTTATTTTACCAAAAGAGTAATTATCCTCTTTAATTAATTTCTGTTATCTCCCTGGCAGGTGTTTTCCTCTTTTTCCCTTTTTCTTTTTCTTTTTCTTTTTCTTTTTCTTTTTCTTTTTCTTTTTCTTTTTCAAATGTTGCTTGCTGAATGGCTGGGACTAGATGGTTGTGATCAATGGTGTAAAGTCTCTTTCGACACCAGTAAGTAGCAGTGTACCCCAGAATGCTATACTGGGTCTAGTCCTCTTTAACATTCCCCCTGTACTCAGCTCTGGTGAGGCCGCACCTCGAGTACTGTGTTCAGTTTTGGGCCCCTTGCTACAAGAAGGACATCGAGGTGCTCGAGTGAGTCCAGAAAAGGGCAACAAAGCTGGTGAGGGGTCTGGAGAACAAGTCTTATGAGGAGCGGCTGAGGGAGCTGAGACTGTTCAGCCTGGAGAAGAGAATGCTCAGGGGCGACCTTATCGCACTCTACAGGTACCTTAAAAGTGGCTGTAGCGAGGTGGAGGTTGGTCTATTCTCCCACGTGCCTGGTGACAGGATGAGGGGGAATGGGCTAAAGTTGTGTCAGGGGAGGTTTAGGTTGGATATAAGGAAGAACTTATTTACTGAAAGGATTGTTAGGCATTGGAATAGGCTGCCCAGGGAAGTGTTTGAGTCACTGTCCCTGGATGTCTTTAAAAGACCTTTAGATGTAGAGCTTAGTGATGTGGTTTAGTGGAGGACTTAGTGTTATGTCAGAGGTTGTACTCGGTGATCTTGGAGGACTCTTCCAACCTAGATGATTCTGTGATTCTGTATACAGCAGAACTGTGTACTCTAAAAGTCTGTGGAGAGTCAAATCCACACCTTAGCCTGGTTTGTAATCTGATACTGTGGACTGAGTTCTCCACTACGTTCAATATGGCACTGTCACTGCTATCCAGTGCAAGACATACTTAAAATGATCCTATTACTATAAGAAAGGATTTTGTATGCAACTTTAAAGAGAAAACAGCTAATAATTCGGTGCAGAGTAATGTTTCTGTTACATTATAACCCTTCCCATAAGGAATAATTCAGTCAAGATTTACCTTTTTGTTGTTGTTGTTCTAATAAAATGAAGACATTCTTCCTGGAAACACTATCATATTATTTTTTTAAGATGAACATGAAAGTAAATAATGAAATGTTCAGTTCTTAATTAAGAATTTTGATTAACTGTGCATTGCACAGTATTTTGACATTTTAGATTTGGTTTATGTTTTAGCCTTTAATTAATATTTTATTACATTTGCACACTTGGAATGCCCTCAAACATGTGACATTCCATGACATATAACGTGTCCTTCTTGTCCATAACTTTTTTTTTTTTTTTTTTTTCTCAGATTGTAATGTCTGTCTCTATATATCCAACACAAAACACTGATGAAAATGAAATACTGAGGGCAAAGCTTTCATCAAATATCAGCAATTTATTGAGACCAAGTTGAGAGTGAACATAGAATTATGAAAAAGTAGCATTTTTACTAGAGGATTTATATCAATGGAAGCCAACATTCCTCCACTTCAGTGGAGGTGGATTCATTCCGTACTCTAATTTTAGTAACAGATTTTCATCCAGCAACATTAAAATAGCTCCACACCTCACAAATCCTCTCCAGCAAAATTCTCACCCTCTTTCTCTTTCCTGGCATCACCAATAGACTTCTTGCTCTAATGAGACAGGGATCTACTTAGAAAAATAAAATAAAATAAAATAAAATAAAATAAAATAAAATAAAATAATAAAATAAAACAAAAGGGGGACTTCATTTACTCTGAATTTTCACATGGTTCATAACAAATTCTTATTCTAGTATTGATTTATACAAGCTGAGGCAGAGGGAGGAGATCTTATAATGTATTCAATTAGATAATTCCTTAACAATATGTACACTGCATTTGGAATCAGCAGTGTGTTGCAAAGTAGACCTCCCCCTGTTGCCAGGCAATTGAAGGAAGAAACTTACATATCCACACTGCAGTCATAGATGTGACCATAGTCTAATGCAGACTATGTAGGCTAGCTTTGCATTTACTGATTTGGACACTGATAGCAGACTTAGTAATATATCCCAGTATGAATTTCATGTCAGAATGGGCTTCTCAGATTAGCTCAGGCTTCTCATTACTGCCCTGCAGTTTTGACTGTGACTGATCACCAATTACTACATGATTTTTTAGGCTTCTGATAATCCCATAGGCTGCTGAGGGCAGTGTAGACAGAACTGTACTGTGACATTAAAAGTTGTCTGACATACAGTAAAAGAGTTTGCTGGCACAAGAAGTGGGTGCACAATTAGGTCTTGAAGGTCAGAGAAAGTTGTCATGATTAATTTAGATCTTAATATAAGGAGTAGCACACCCTCAAAGCTCCTATTTCTTGCACTTATTTAAAGGTAGCTGAGAATATTTAGATGTAGTCACCTGAATTTAATCAGATTATTCTGAGTTTTGTGTATAATGCTGAATGCTATTTAAAGTGGGTGCAAAAACATCAGCAAAAAATAAATAAATAAATCATTTTTCCTCTTAGAATGGCATATAAACTGGTAGCTAAGCCATTTTATTGAAATGGATTCAAAAATGTAGTAGCTAGACCTATTCTTATACGTATGAGAGAAGTTTAACCTTGAACTTGTGAAAAAAAGGGAGGGAATGAAATAGCAGCAGTTAAAGGAATTTTTATTTTATGAATGCTTCCCTCTTTGTTTTACTTAAAATATATAAACTGTTTAATCTCAGGCCAAATGCAATATGTTGCATTGCATTAAATTATTTTTACTTCATTTTCATTTCAGCAAGGATGAGAAACAAAAAATATTTATAGTTTGATCCAAACTTTTTTTTTTTTTTTTTTTTTTTTTTTTTTTCATCTTGGCTGTTAAACAGAGAAAGCATCTATTCAAACAACCATAAAGTCCTGATATTGATCTCATACCAGACAAAATCAGTAATGACTCCAATAACATGATTTGTGTGTGCTGGTATAAAATGATGCTATATAAATGAAATCGGAATCAGACCTTGATAACAGTCCTCATGTAGAAGAAACATGTTGAAACCTCATCTAGACAGGAGGAAATGAGCAGCAAAGCTCATACCAAGAAGGTATTCCAATGGTGTAATAGTTCCAGACAAGTTCCAATGTGAAAACTTTATTTCAGAACAAAAATAGCTTTATTCCATGCTAAAGCTAAATCAACTAAGCTGATTCTAGTCTTAGTAAATCAATTATTCTGGATTATACTTTATATATATATATGAATTAGTGTCCTCACAGGGAGCCATTATATAATGGTTATTGTAAAGTAGTTGTTTCAGAAAGCTATCAGTCAAGCAACATTTATCTAGTGCACATTGAAGGAATGTGTACCACCTTTTTCAGTGGGTAACAACTTTACATTTTCTGTTTTCTCTCTTCCTCCTTATAAAAACTTTCCTCTTACCTTCCTTGCTTTAGAGTACTTTTACCTCTTCAGCTTTCTTACAAAGCTTCCATAAAAAGTCTAAATGGTTATTTGATGTTCCAAGCAACTTGCACAGCCAAGAGAAAAAAAAAAAAATCTGTTGAGAACAACAACAACAAAAAATAAATAAAAAGGCAAAGAGATTGCTTAGATATTTTAATGAGCTGTGAGGTTAAGTGTCAAAAATATGATGAACAGTGATATATCTTGATAAACCAATGTTCTCTTTTTACATTTTCATTGAGATATGATCCTTGGAGAAAAAAAAAAAAAAAAAAAAAAGGATCCTTGGGGAAATAAAAATAAAGTGGGGAGTGGAGGTGGGGGAAGGAGTGTTCAAATAGATGACACAGATGGTCATAAAGCACAATACATTGTTTCTATCAATCACATAGCTGCATCTTGCCCAGAACAGTGACAACGTGGAAAACTACCATGAACACATATTCCTCATTGAAGAAGTCTTTGAAAGCAGTTTGGAAGGAATCATGAGAATACAGAATACTTTAAGAATCTAAAAACTAAGGTGTAGATGAGTGACTAGTAGCTGAAAAGAAATAGGAGAAAGGCTGTACTGATTCAGACTAAAGGTCTGTTTTACCTTGTCTCTACCAGTGGCCTTAAACATAGGCATAAAGGAAGAACAGAGACAACACATATGACAGTTCCCTTAAGTATTTTGCTAGCCATTATTTTTTATCATCCCTTAAAGCCTGATGTGGTCTATCTAGTAACTGCAGTAGATCTGTATTGCAAGCACTTGCCATATTTCCATTTAAAATCATGCAAGTTTTGTAAGGCTTTCTCTCTCATGGAGGTCTCTGTTCTTGATTCACAACCACCTTATCTTGTTTGTTTTGACCCTGACTAATACTGGTTTCATCTGTAGGCCCCTTGTTCTTGTGTGGGAAGAGCTAGCAATTTACTTTCTGCATGTCACTCATGATTATGTAGACCTCTTTCATATTACCAGAGACTTCTAACCACTGACTGGCTGTCTGTGTTGCATAATCAATCACTAGCAGGAATTACCACAGTGCCTACAAAATGAATGTATCCATCTTTAGGTTTAATATGGTTTCAGACTTTGTAAAAACAAAGCAACTGTTGTCAGCATTATGGGAAGTCAGACACTCAAGAGGAAATCAGCTCTCTAGAATGGAAAGTTCCCCGACTTTGTTATTGTTTCTGGGATCTGATGTGTTTTAAACTGTTGCTTCATCCCTTTGGCTTTTATGTTGTCTCAGTACTCCAGTACTGATACTTCCAGAATCGGTACTGGGAAACACTTCTTTCTCTCAGACTCTTCTGTTACAGTCTGAAACTCTGTGGATCAGGGAATACTCCTTGCAATTACTTAACAACTCCAAATTACTCTTTGTAATTGGAGTTGTTAAAATGGTCACCTCAAGAACATTTTATAACACTACTTTTTCTGATCATTGTCCTAAAGGAATGGCATGCCTTAAAGCTTTGCCAGCTGCCTTAAAATCCTTTTTAACATAAGCCAAGTCTAAAACACATAAAAGCACACATTTATGCTATTTAAAACAGACTGCATAGTCACAAAGTGTAAAGGAAAAAGTGAAGAGGAACAAAAGAAAGTAATGCACCTCCTTAATTAGCACATGGATGAGTTGGCCTCATCCCATGTGGCTGGGCTGCCAGAACAAAAAAGGCATCTCAGAATTCCCAACACAAAAAAGGTTGTCCTCATATAATCCTATTTACTCGCATGTTTATAAAATAGACTTGGGGAACCATATTTCCTCTGCTAGTCTAATATTTGCAGGTAGATTCAAATTAAATCTATGAATCGTCTGATTTCTGAGTCAGTTCTGGTCTGGGCCTTTCTCTTTTCAGTCCATTGGCTGCTGTCTCCAAGTCTGGAAATGCTAATGTCCTTTAGAAGGACTCCACATAGTTCTCACCTGCCAATAAAATGGATATATTTGGTCAAGCACTGAAGAGTTGTTTACTCACTGTGAAGCAGTGCTTCTTACTGGCTTCTTAGGCAATGTTCAAAACCAATTAAACAAACAAACTACAACAGCAACATCAAAACAGTGAAGTCTCTACTTATTAAGCCTTCAGATACAACTTGCTAATCCAATTTTGTAATATTACAGAATTAACATCAATGTAGGCTCTAATCCTACAGGCATGGTGCAAACGGGTCAAGTACAGCAGTAGATAGTAGGGGCTTCTGTCCTCCCTGAATTGCAGTGATGTATCAGAGTATTTTGAAGGCCATATAGTCTACTCCTGCAACTGAGGAAGCACAAGGGTATGCCTCCCTTATAGGAAGACTGAATGTGGATAGAAGGACTAATTCAGGACAATCCAGCAAAGATATCGGAATATTGTATCTGTTCTAAGGAAGGAGAGAAAATAATTAGCATTTATTAAAAATACAAGCAGCAACTAAGAAAAAGGCAAACGGAATCATAATTTATTCTTTCACAAGAAACAAAATTTGTTTTACAAAGACGAGAAAATCTAAAATTTGCAAAAGAAAGAGAACATTTGGGGGCACCTATGTCACAAGAAATCTGGAAAACAAAAATATAACAGGGTAAGAAAAAAGACTAATTCATCTATAACTGAGAACAACTAGAATGGTGAATGCTGTGGATGTCCTAACCTTTTCTTTATTCCTAAAGTTTGGAAGCAGCAGATGTTTTTTTACACAAAGCCTGTGTTAAGTGTTTGAATACTCAGCCTCTACACAAGTTTTTCAGATGGAAAAGAGTAAAAGAGTAGTTATTGGATTAAATGATCCACTTTCTTACTCATTTTGATATTTCCCTTAGAAGATAAAAATATAATAAACTTTTGAAATTGTTGTAACACTAATGCATCTTTTCTTTGTTATAGGAATAAGGAATATTTTTCAGGCACTTAACATCAATTAAGATTTTTTAATCATGAAGCACAAAAGGGGAAAACAGGAAACCTACGCACACAATTCATGTAAAAATAATGTCTAATATAATAATGTATAAAAGAGAGTTTTAAAAGTTCATTTATTTATTATTATTATTATTATTTCACAAAACTATCAGATGATGTTAGCATACATTCTTTAAGTATACTAAAATCTCACTAATTTACACCACCTGATTAGCTAGTCCAGTGTTTCGGAAACCAAATTGAACTTGTTCTTATACACAGGATAGATTCTTCCAGGAAAAAAAAAAAAAAAAAAAAAAATAATAATCTTGACATTTTCAATATACCTAAAAATACAGAGAAACATATTTGGATTTTATTATAATATCTGATAATATCTGATAATATCTGATATCAAATATATGATAATATAATATTTTAAACAAAGAAATAAAGTGTATAAGAACCATTCTCTTCAGTTGTAATCTTGAAATTTCATGGAAAAATTACCATATAAATGTACCTAATTTAAAACCTCATTCTTTCCTACTGTGGAGATTTATGAATATCATTACTTCTAGGAATGTTGCTGTTGCATTGTTCTGATTTTATACTGTCCACATGAGTGACAGAAATCTTACATTTCTGAGTTCTCCTGTATTAGCTGAGCCTGAAATTTTAAGGCACAGAATAAGCCATGGAAAATAAGTTAAATATGTGTTTTGAACTTCTGCTGCTTGTATGAACCTGGCATTTTTAAACCTTCTTGTTTTCTACAAGAAATGTCTTCCCGGCAAACAGTTTATGCGTATAGAGGAAAACAAAGAGAAAAAGAAAAAACACAATCCAAATGTTTTGACATTGTAATTATATTCAGCTTTTCCATAGGCTGAGTTTCTGAACATTCTGTTAAACTGCAAGAACTGATAGACACCAGTGTTTTCCTGATGAATATCATCAATTCCTGTTTCAGGCTGTCAGCAGTCTACCAAGTAGAAGTTATCTCATGCTGGGAACAATGGTGTTTGGTGGGGATGAGCGGCATGTGGCTGCTGCTCCTTGGTCTTTGGTCCCATCACAGAATAGACAAGTTATTAACAAAAGCTAGTTTAAGCACTGCATTACTGCATTTGGTTTTGGTGGCAAGGCCACCGTAGTCATTCAGAGGCACATGACACATAAGAAGGGGTTGAAAGAAGGGTTTGTTGTTGTGGTTGTTGTTTGTTTGCTTTTTTTTTTTTTTTTTTTTTTTTTTACTTTTTTTTTTTATTTTTAATAAAATTTTTTTTTACTCAAATGTGAGCCTTTTTTTTTTTTTTCTTTCCATCATACTTTTTCCTCACCATCTTCTTTTGAGGAGGGGAATTAAGAGAGGTGTTGCGGTGGAGTTCAGTTGCCCAGAAGGGTAAAACCACAACAATTACCTCAAAGGAGGTTGTAGCAGGGTGGCAGTCAGTCTCTTCTCCCAAGCAACAAGTGATAGGACAAGAGGAAAATAGTTACCCAGAAACATGGAGCTGTACATGGAGTTGTCATACCTTACTACTGAAGATACACTGGATTAAAATAATAATAATAATAACAATAAAATGTACCTCTTTCTTTTCTCAGCATGAAAACTGAAAATCATTATTATTATTATTATTATTATTTTAGGGAGTTATATTAAGAAATTTTGTGACAGACTCTTTTTCAAAATGGGAATGCAGATACTCTGAAATACCTGACAGTGAGACAACTTGCCTCCCTAGCTTCCTGGTGGCTGATGTGACAAAGTCCCCCTTGCAGTTCCCTGGTCCTACGACACGTCATGCAGATTCAGACCACCAGTCTCCAGTGCTGCCAACTGGAGCTGGAGCTTCAGCAGCTCTCAGGGTGGGCTGCCCTGTGGCAAGTTCCTGAAAATCATGAACATCATGGCTCACAAGGTCCAGCACTCCTCAGTAGCTCATGTGGCAGACTGTTGCAGAGCCAGGAATGCTGGAGAGGAAAGCGTGTTTCAGAAACATGGACATATTTCTGCAAGTGGAAACAGTGGTCTTGGCTTTTCATCTCCCCCCAGAAAAGCCTTTTCAAAATATCAAATCTTTTTGCAGAAATGACGTTAAGCTTCCCAGACAGGTACCTGACTGTGCTTAAGACCCATCTGTTCTTGACTAAGCTTTTTAGTCTAGTCACAGGGCATACAGTAGTCACTGTATAGCCTAGAAAGCCTCATCTGAGGCAGAGCTCTCTTCAGATTTTCCAAAGCAATGGGCAGCAAGGAAAGTAGAGGTGTCAGAAAACTGCTTTCTCCTGTTCCTAAAAAATAAAAATAATAATAAAATGATGACTCTACAGTACATTCCTACCTTGTAGATGCATGGAAAGACAGATGACCTGAGAAAAATGATGAAAGTAGATTAATATTACAGTTGTGCTTTATACCCTGGAGAAAACACATGTTTTTGGTGTTTTCTGCTCATGAGAGTGTGTTTGGGGGAAGTGAGCACATTTGATTGCATATATCAGTGTCTGCACCCTTTCTTTAATGGTTATTACTATTCTTTATATGAAGAGTATTTTCTGGAAATTATGAAGCAGTATAATATATAGTGCAGATGATACTAAATATGATTAACATTTAAATCATTGCAGTCTGACAACAAGGATTACCATAATAAGGAGATGAAGATGTGCAATGCATAAATCAAGTGCAAGCATTAGCCTTTTTAGATCTTGATCAGGTTTAAAGAGAAATATCCATGTGTTAGTCATACCTCTTTGAATTATAGACATGTTTGCATACCTCTGAGAAAACAGAAGACATTCCTATATCCAGTTAGAGTAATGATATGTATTTTGTCTCTGAAGAGTACTCTACCTCAATTTACCAACAGCATTTCTTCTTTCCCTTTTAATTTATTCTTCATGCACAGTACATAAATGACTGGGGCCTAGAATACGACCCAGAAAGTTACTAGGCAGATGGATGTAAAAATTTCTACCTTGAAAAACTAATTCTCCAAAAAGATAAAACAAACAAACAAACAAAAACCACATAAATATACATGATGGACAGAGCATGTGAGCAAGCACATTCAAACACCCAATTTCAGTATATTAGTTAACATGATTTTGGTTTTGTAGTTTAAATTGTAAGACAAGCTTTTGAATCATCTCAAGTGCTTTGTTAGCTGGAAGGAGATGGAAAGTGTTGAATATGAAGGAAGAGAAGAAAAGGAAAATGGCACAAAATCTGGCAGCTGTGGCTGGGGAAGGTATGTTTAACTATTCAAGGATTATCTTAAAAGACAGAATCCTCAGCTTTGGAGGTCTGTTGACACCACCAAAGTAGCAGAAAGAAGACTTCAGATTACATTAGGCTTTATCTTATCTATGAACTTTCCTGGGCTGATATACTCCACATAGAGAGATTTCTTGAAGGACAGTGTCTTGTACCATAAATGTCAGGTGGGAAGCAGTGATAATAAGACCTTAGAGAAAAATCAAGTTAAAATAGACAATTAAAAACACACCTCTGTTAAGTGGCCGTGAATTTATGGAATTTCACAGAATCACAGAATCACAGAATGTCTAGGTTGGAAGAGACCTACAAGACCGCCGAGTCCAACCTCTGACCTAATGCTAACAAATCATCCACTAAACCATATCCCTAAGCTCTACATCTAAAAGTCTTTTAAAGACCTCCAGGGATGGTGACTCAACCACTTCCCTGGGCAGCCTATTCCAGTGACTAACAGCCCTTTCTGTAAAGAAGTTCTTCGTAATATCTAACCTAAACCTCCCCTGGCGCAACTTTAGCCCATTCCCCCTCATCCTGTCACCAGGCACATGGGAGAACAGACCAACTGCCACATCGCTACAGCCTCCTTTCAGGTACCTGCAGAGTGCAATAAGGTCACCCCTGAGCCTCCTCTTCTCCAGGCTAAAGAGTCCCAGCTCCCTCAGCCGCTCCTCATAAGACTTGTTCTCCAGACCCTTCACCAGCATCGTAGCCCTTCTCTGGACTCACTCAAGCACCTCCATGTCCTTCTTGTAGTGAGGGGCCCAAAACTGAACACAGTACTCGAGGTGCGGCCTCACCAGAGCCGAGTACAGGGGGACAATCACATCCCTGGACCTGCTGGCCACGCTGTTTCTTATGCAAGCCAGGATGCTGTTGGCCTTCTTGGCTGCCTGAGCACACTGCTGGCTCATATTCAGCCGACTGTCAACCAATACTCCCAGGTCCTTCTCTGACAGGCAGCTTTCTAACCACACATCTCCCAGCCTGTAGCTCTGCTTGGGGTTGTTGTACCCCAGGTGCAGGACCCGGCACTTGGCCTTGTTGAACTTCATACCGTTGGCCTCGGCCCATCGGTCCAGCCTGTGCAGATCATCTTGCAGAGTCTTCCTACCCTCGAGCAGGTCGACACACGCACCTAACTTGGTGTCGTCTGCAAACTTACTGAGGGTGCACTCAATCCCCTCATCCAGATCATCAATGAAGATGTTAAAGAGGACTGGCCCCAGTACCGAGCCCTGGGGGACTCCACTAGTGACCAGCCTCCAACTGGATTTGACTCCATTCACTAGGACTCTCTGGGCCCAGCCATCCAGCCAGTTCTTAACCCAACAAAGCGTGCGCCGGTCCAAGCCATGAGCAGCCAGTTTCCTGAGGAGAATGCTGTGGGGAATGGTGTCAAATGCCTTACTGAAGTCAAGGTAGACCACATCCACAGCCTTTCCCTCATCCACCCAGCGCATCACTTTGTCATAGAAGGAGATCATGTTCGTCAAGCAGGACTTACCCTTCATAAACCCATGCTGACTGGGCCTGATCGCCTGCTTGCCCTCCAACTGCCGCATGATGATGCCCAGGATAATCTGCTCCATGAGCTTCCCTGGCACTGATGTTAAACTAACAGGCCTGTAGTTCCCCGGGTCTACCCTCCGGCCCTTCTTGTAGATGGGCATCATGTTTGCTATCCGCCAGTCAAGTGGGACCTCCCCCGATAGCCAGGGCTGCCGTTAAATGATGGAAAGCAGCTTGGCCAGCTCTTCCACCAGTTCTCGCAGTACCTTCGGGTGGATCCCATCCGGCCCCATTGACTTGCGTACATCCAAGTGCTGTAGCAGGTCACCAACCATCTCCTCGTGGATTGTGGGGGCCACATTCTGCTCCCCATCCCCTTCCACCAGCTCAGGGTACTGGGCGTCCAGAGAGCAACTGGTTTTGCTGCTAAAGACTGAGGCAAAGAAGGCGTTAAGCACCTCGGCTTTATCCTCATCTCTGGTAACTAAGTTTCCCCCCGCATCCAGTAAAGGGTGGAGATTCACCTTAGTCCTCCTTTTTGTATTGATGTATTTATAAAAACTTTTTTTGTTGTCTTTAACAGCAGTAGCCAGATTGAGCTCCAGATGAGCTTTGGCCTTTCTAATTTTGTCCCTGCACCACCTTGCAACACCCTTGTAGTCCCCTTGACTGGCCCACCCTCTTTTCCAAAGATTATAAACCCTCTTTTTTCTCCTAAGCTTGAGCCACAACTCTCTGTTCAGCCAGGCCGGTCTTCTTCCACGCTGGCTTGTCTTTGGGCATGTGGGGACAGACCGCTCCTGAGCCATTAGGAATTCTTTCCTGAAGAGCGCCCAGCCTTCCTGGGCTCCTCTGTCCTTCAGAACCACCTCCCAAGGGACTCTGCCAACCAGTGTCCTGAACAGCTCAAAGTCAGCCCTCCGGAAGTCCAACACAGAGATTTTACCGGTCCCCTTTCTGACTTCGCCAAGTATCGAGAACTCTACCATTCTGTGGTCACTCTGCCCAAGACAGCCCCCGACCACCACATCTCCGACCAGTCCTTCTCTGTTAGTGAACAGAAGGTCTAGCGGGGCACCTCCCCTGGTAGGCTCACCAACCAGCTGTGTCAGGAAGTTATCTTCCACGCTCTCCAGAAACCTCCTGGACTGCTTTCTCTGGGCTGTGTTGTGCTTCCAGCACAATTTGTAGCTGTAAGAGGTCATGGAGACAGATTGTCTCAGAAAGTTCAAAAACTAGTTAAGTAGATTTGGGGGTATCAGGATGATAGATGCCAAAGATATGGACATAACCCTATCATTCGTCATTCAGTGACTGTATGCTGGGAGTTGCAGGGGATGCACCACAGACCGTGCCCAAGCTTGTGTGTTACCTTGCTGCCAGAGACAGAACACTTCTTTCTGTGGGCTACCGTTTTGTCCGTCACACAGCTGTTGTGCTCTTGTGGAGGTACAGAAAGGTATCGTATCCACTCCAGAAACCCCAGCACATATGGAAGAATCTTATGAAATCTTCAACTATAAGACCTCAGCTAATAATTGAGGTCTTATCCATGTGATTCAATCCTGCCCTTAGCACTGCCGGTTCAGGAGTGTCTGCAGTCTGTCCTGCAGAAGCTTCTCCTTCAGCTTCTCCAAAGTTTCATGCTGGCTTCTTTATACAGATATGCTCAGCAACTCACAGCAGCCTCAGACTTCTACATCCTGCAGTGAGCTGGCCAATTAAATGGGAGCTGCCTTAGCCACATCTCTCTCCTGTGTGATTCTTCTGAGAGAAGAAGCAAATGATGCTTCATGGGAAGAAGCATTCTGGTTTGCTGTTTCTCAACACCTTATGCTGACAATATTCCTGGAAAAGTGCACTACAGTGATCGTATGGCCTGAACAGGGACTATGTCTTTTCTTTAGTCTCTTGGTTAGCATTAGTGCCAACCCTGTCAAAGAACCCCAGAACTCATTAATTGACAGATAAAGTGTGGCCAGTTTGATATTGTCCATCAACTTTAATTACAAACTATTTTCTGCATGGAGAAATTGTTCACGACAATTATATGAGCATGAGAAAGGAGAAAATCACCATTCCAAATTGCCTCATTTAATCAGCTCCTATTACTGATCATTTAAAAGTATTTCAACCACCACCTTTTTTATTCTTCCTTCAGAAAATAAACTGATATTTTCCACATGAAGCAGCAGCAGTGTGGAAGCACTGCCTGTGCTTAATCTCCTGTATTTTTATTTATTTATTTATTTATTTATTTATTTTGTCAACATGTAAACTGCCCCCAGTTTATTTGGAGCCAGCTTTGCTGGCTGGGCTAATGAGGTTTCCAGACCTGCCTCCTCTGCCTGTGATGGTTGTTCCTCACACATCCTCAGAGCTCCCAGAAAGAATACCAGAGAAGGGGTTGCCCTTCAGAGAAGTACGTAAGAGAGGGAGTGAAAGAAGAAAGATGGTTCTTTGTTTACCCAATCTTTAAAGGAAAGCAGTGACCTCTTCAGCTCCAGGACTGTCCTTTCTCATAGCAGGCACAAGTGAATGGTTTCAGTTTTAGTCCTTTAGTGTCATTTGATAGTGGCTTGGGCAGTACAATCAAATGAACCCTAGAACACAATTTTGTGTGCCAGATTTGGATTCTGAAAATATGCATATTAAGAAATCAGGCTGACAACATGCCAAAAGTCTTTTGTACAGAGACACAGCTAGAAACTCAAAATTATTAGCTTCTGAGGTTTTGGAGCAACAGCAGCAAAAGAGATATGTATTTACTATATTGCTTTCAAAACTTGAAAAAAATAGTTGAAAGCAAGTCTACATTGATTCTAAATGACTCTAATGAATCTAATGTATCTTTTAGCATGCTTAAAAACCTATTCTTGGAACATACAGATGGACGTTATTGGACATTCAGTTATGATAAAATAAGCAGCAGCATCTGAAGCTCCAATACTTATACCAAATTCAAGGAACACTTTAGACTTCTATCAGTGATACAAACTTAGATGCTTATTGAAGTTTTTTTGTGGGTTTAACTGACTTCTATCTTCATTTTATATGCAGAAATACAAAAGGTAATAGCATAGTAATGTTATTCATTTAGCAACTATGGGCTTTTAAAACACTACTAGTATCACTGCTGAATTTAGCACAGCTGAATGTCACCTTGTTTTATTGACACACCAACACAAATGAAGCAAACAAATTCCTGCAAGTACTGTAAGGAATGTTAAGTCATGATCTTGTAGAATTCCAGACTAGATATTTTTTAGAAAAAGTAGGCTGAGACTCATGAATTCATGACTTGTCAATGAAAGGGTGACAAAAAACCTAATTACTTTATGAACATTGAGGATATTTAGAACATTCAAGCTTGTTTTGCTGCTTTTGTAGACATATAAATGTATTTTAAAACTTCAAGGGCCTTGGTAACTGTCTGGAAGTCCACTTGTATGATTCTTCATCTTAACAGTACCACAACTTATAGCTGACACTCCTACTACAACCTGTGCTGTTTTTTTCCTATATGCATGAAATAGTGCCAAAATATCAAAAAGACACATTTTTTCTTTCTAATGTGTTGTGCTCAGCAGCAGTTTCCCAATAACTTGTTAACTCTGCATTGTTTTCTTATCTCTAATTTTCCAATGACAAATAGCAAAATGTGACCCCAGTTGTGCTCATTGCTATTTATTCAGATCATTAGAACTGAAATACTAAGATATTTGAAAAATAATTTTTGTGGGGAGAAAAAAAAATCATAACGCTAATATGAGAAATCAGATCTACTTAAACCTTGCCTTTTTAAAACTTTTTTTGCTTCTTTTTAAGGATTATTTCAATTTTTAAAAGCAATAGATCCCTTACAACAGCTCCTCAGCCTCAAGACTTCATCCAAAGAATGATGAGATCCTAGAAGTACACATGGGGAAGTTTTTATACCTGCACAAATTCACACAGAGCATTTTCCAATGTATAAATGGTGATCATAGCAAGTACTTGGGGCAACTAGGAAAAAGTATTTGACAATTTTTTAAAAAAGGTCTTAGAAATGTCAAATATTTTATAAACTTTTAAAGAAGCTAGTGTTCAATGGCTCCTCCAAACTCTTATGTATAGGCTTATGCATGAATTTTCAAGAAAACTCTATCCTTTTTTTCTGGATTTCTTTATATTCCTTTCACACCAATGCATCTCCTCTGAAATCACAGAATCACAGAATGGTTTCTGAAGCATGGAAGGGATCATAAAGATTATATAATTCCACCCTACTTGCCATGGGCAGGTACACCTTCCTCTAGACCAGGTTGTTCAAAGCTTCATCCAACCTGGACTTGAACATTTCCAGGGATGGAGCATCCACAGCTTCTCTGGGCAACCTGTGCCAGTGCCTCACCACCCTCATAGTAAAGAATTTCTTCCTAATATCTAATCTAAATCTACTCTTTTTTGGTTTAAAACTTCTTGGCAACACTTCTTTTAATATAGCCCAGGATAAGCCAGGTTGGCTTTCTGGTCTGCAAGCACATGTTGCTGGCTAATGCTGAACTTTTTTTCAATGAACACTCACAGGTCCTTCTCCTCAGTGCTGCTCTCAATCCCTTCTCCACCTATCCTGTATGTGTGCTTGGAATTACCCAAGCCAACAGGCAGGACTTTGCCCTTGGCCTTGTTGAACTTCATAAGCTTTGCACAGGCCCACCTCTCAAGAATGTCAAGGTCCCTCTTGGGGTGGTGGCATCCCTTCCACGTCAACCATACCACACAGCTTCATGTCAAATCCAAGTCTCTAAAACCAAAAAAGATATATTGATCGTGGCCACACCCATCCTGAAGGTACTAATATATACATCTCTCTGTTTCACGTATGACAGTCTTAATATATTTTTTTTTGTTTAGGGGGGGAGTATGTAAGAGCACATTTTTGACGTGTCAAATCCAGGTTCATATGCATAGATGGATGTCAATTTGCAAGCCAAACTACATGCATTATCCTCAAATTAGAATGAAAAGTAAATTTATTTTTTTGTGTGGCACTGATGACAGTACAGATACATATCACAGAAAGGGCTGTACTTTGTAGAGTACAGACAGTCTGGATAGTTTGATCAATTTTATCCTCAGATTCAGTGAACAGACAAGTAAGTGGATCACAGAATAAGTGAAATTTTGTTCTGCACACATTTTTCAGAGTGAATATGTCAGGACTGGTATGGCCATGTTTGACACCACCTCAGAGAAAGAGACTGGAAGTAGTAAGCCCTGAAATCTCTTCATTTCTTTGATTCTCACCTGTGGTGATTTGGCCCCAAAGAAATTGCAATTCAAGTATGATATTTCCCATTCTTTTTATATTAACCAGACAGACTGTGACTTCTGTAATGTACCCGGTGCTATGAGACCTTCATGTTCCATTAAAGGAGATCAAGTTTAGGAAGTTTAATTTTAAGAATTAAAAACAGCCTGTCAAACAAGATAGTCACACAGTTTTATGAAGTAAAGCCTCTACAACACCATGTAGCACAGTGATGAAATGTAGTGCAATGCTGAAATTATTATTGGCATTCTTTTATAAAAATCTGACACTACATATAAAAGGTTACAAACATGATGGTAAAAAATGAGACAGGCTTGATTTAGTTTTGTGGATATAACTGTATTCAACTCTGGATATACTTCAGCATGGTAAATCTGTCCATTTGCCACATGAGCTGCTTTGATTTGGGTATTTTACATACTTAAGGAAAATAAATCTAATCATTATGTATAATGCCTTTATACAGAGCATGTCATTTTTATTAATCCAGTTAATTTTAATGTTAATTTTAAATAACAGAGGAAGCTGGACCATCTGATATACCTATAACCTGAGAATCAAGGAAGGGACTGAAATGGACTGTCTTAGGCCTCCTAATATGATTACATCTCGAAGGACAAGAGGCATGCATTTAGCTACCCATTGAAACAATGGAAAGCAGTAGGCCTCTTTACCTCTTTTTACAGGCGTTTGGTTAAATGCCTTATGTAATTAAAGTAAAGAGTGTGAACACTGCTTCTGATAAGAATACAGCTATATAGTCCCAAGCAATGGAGTGATTCTGGAAAGTAAGAGGAATCAATGGAACCATATGAGTGTTCAAAAGATGGTGTCTAAACATTTCCCAGAAACATTTACCATTCTGTAAAAACAGCTGATTAGGAAAGACCATATTTGTATCCTTTAATTAAATTTCCCACGTTCTGCAGTAAATGCCATTCCTTTGTGAGAGGAACCCTCAAGTCTGTGTCACTGGAATCAAATATTCAAGAAATGTGTTGGGGGGAAAGCACAGGCGTCAGCAGATGGCAGTTTGCTTAACCCAACCACCAAATGAAAAGCAAATGTATTAAAAGCTCTGACGTCAAAAGACAGGCATCTTTCCAAGAGAAATTCTGTCAGAACTTCATATAAATCAAAAGACAGATTGTGGAGCTTTTTATTGGCAATAGCACTTGTTCATGAAGTAAGATAAATTAGTAGGGAGCAGAAAGGTAAGCCAAAAGGCATCTTCATTTTGCAGACCTTGCCTTGCAGCTCTGGAATTTCCTGAACTGACGATTGTTAAGAAAAGCCAGTGATCCTGTGTTCTCATCCACAATTAGCTGCTAAGAAAAGTAAATTACAATCACAAGATTTGCTTGCTAAGTAGATTTTTAATTTGAATTTGAAACAAAAAGGTACATTTTAGCCCACTTTGCACATCTCTAACTGTGGTTAGAGCCAAAACCTTAATGCCAAGTAAATTTAAAGCAGTTCTAAACTACTTATGCTTTTGGATGTCTTTCTCTGAGTATTATGGTGACATAAAGCTCAGCCAGGAATGAAAGTTCTGATCATGGGTTCAAAAACTCTCTGGAGATATTTCCAGACTGTCGCTTCAATGATAATTGGAAAGTAGACAAGTGTTTCAGTAACAACAGTCCAAGGGACAATCTGTCCTCAAAATCACTCCTGCAGACAAAATGTTATTTGCCCGAGCCTAGACTGCTTCTCCAAGGGAGAGCAGACAGGATGAACACTACAGCCAATACCTTAATAATTATCTTGAAGAACGCAAACCTTATTGCTTTTTGAATGTCTAGTCAAACCTGGCAGTTTTAAAGTACCTGAAAATATATATATATATATATATATATACATTTTTCCTAGCACTGTAGGATAAATATACTCAAGTCTACATTTTTTTTCTATTCCAAAATGACTTCACTAAACAGCATCCAGTACAGACTGCCAAAAAGTAATTTACCTTCTCCTCAGACAGATTTCCTTCTGATGTGCCTATCTCTCACTTTTTTCTAAAGAAATCTAGTGAGGAAACTTGAATTTAGACAATGAACTCGAGGACTGAGATCTGTTTGTAGAATATTATGCTAGAAGCAGTTGAGGGGAAATGATCAAATCATTGCCTTCACACTTAAATATCTTGCAGCATATACCTTTGTGTTCACTGGCGGTTTACATTCAAGTAGACTCTACTATTGTTGTATCTACCTGGTTCTGTAAATGAAATTAAATCCTTTTCTTTGTCTATTTTAAACAAACAGCAGCATTTACATGAAGTCTTTACCTGTGTGTTTTTTGTTTATTTTTTCCCAGTTATTTTGTTTTCATCTTAAATTTTAAACTGATAACATTGTTTATTCTGTGCTATAGAAATTACACCTCAAATTTGAAAAAAAAAAAATGTATATTTGAAATTAAAATTAATTATTTTAAAGAGATACTTGTTCTTGAGGAAAACTCACACTCAGCAACAAAATCCTCTGAGTATGGAGACATAAAATATCAAATACTTATTGTCCAAAAAATCAATGTTCATGAAAAATGAACAAAAATATATAAAAGATAAGAAAACTTGAACTCACCATTGAAAAAAAATATATTTTTTTTGAACTGGAAAATGATCCTATGAATAATAGATCTAAGTTATAATTTAGAAAAATCTCTCAACAAAGTTTCATATGTTGAGAATCTGTTACGATAAATTTAATTTAATAGAATTTTAAATGCATAAATTTACTGGATGAACTCAGAAAAAAATCCATGGAATTTTTTAGGAAAACATTAAAAACAAAAAATATTTTTTGCAAAGATTTCAGAATATTAATCAACCTCATTGTAAGAGAAAATGACATATTCGTACCCTAATATTAATTTTAATGTTTCATCAGGAAGATCACTAAGATTATAGGTATATGGCATGAAGATCTGAACAGAAAATAATAGGGACACTTCAGTTACATTATCACAAGCATTGAAACAATGCTGCACAATATGTTTTTGCGAACAGCATCCTGGCCTGTATAAGAAACAGTGTGACCAGCAGGGCTACGGAGGTGATCGTCCCCCTGTACTCGGCTCTGGTGAGGCCACGCCTCGAATACTGTGTTCAGTTTTGGGCCCCTCGCTACAAGAAGGACATGGAGGTGCT
>CM021767.1:86051163-86062186 GCA_011076525.1 Nettapus auritus | reverse complement strand
TCTTCTCCAGGCTGAACAGGCCCAGTGACCTCAGCCGCTCCTCATACATCAACCCCTCCAGGCCCTTCACCATCTTTTTCACCCTCCTCTGGACACTCTCCAACAGTTGAATGTCCTTGTTGTACTCTGGTGTCCAGAACTGCACACAGTACTCAAGGTGATTTTCTGAAGATGAATTTGGATTCATCTTCAGAAAAGAGGATCTCTGGTTCAGAGATCATATGGATGATATGGAACAGCCATATTTTTGAAGGAATTGGTGATCAAATGCAGATGACAGTACAGTATTGGTAGTACTGATACCAGGTAGCTTTTGCTAAGGCAGCAGTGGAGAAAAAAATAAAAAAAATAAACTGAAGAAAGCAATGAGATTTAAGTACCTAAAGTAATGTTATGGTAGGTCACTAATTTTATGGCAAAGGTTCATATCCAGACTTGGTTTAAAATTGTACCTGTCAAATGATATGCAGTTTTACCTCATCATTTACTCCATTTATTAAAAGTGTAGGTCATTTACCAAGTGCAGAGGAGTGCCTGCACATGTTCAGGGAACCTCCTGGGCAAACGCAACCACTTCACAGTGCATTTCAACACTTGACAGAATTCTTCAGAGGGCAGGATCTGAAGAAAAATATTGTATTCAGTTGAAACTGAGCCAGGGGAACAGAATTTACTCATGTGAATTAAAATCCTTCCCCTTCAGATGTTACCAACTCAGCATGAGGGCACATTACACACTAAGAGACCTTGTGCCATTACGGATTCAAAGGGAAAAGAGTCACTGACTGACTTGTCAGTGTTGCTTCTTGCTGTATGCATGATATTGCTTTGAGATTTCTGATCCAATTCCCAACCAGACCCAATCCTGCTGAATTTATGAGATCTGACAGAAACACTGTTTGAGTGGCATATCTGCAAGTTATGAATATAAACTGCAGAAAATACATGTATCTAGTTGCCAATAGTGTGGGCAACTCCTTCATTTCACTCTAATATCTGTTTCATACATTTTCCAATAAGCATATAGGTGTTTCTGTAGTATGACTTGTTCCTAAACCTGAAATAAATACCACTTTATTAATAATCACTAAAGTGCTTCCATTTTGTGATGCAGTATTCTGACTGCTACTAGTGGATGGACCAGTATTTTGAAAGGGCTGAATCACCATCTGCCTTGTATGCTATGATGCTAAATAGCTCTGTCCATTTGTAACAAGATATTGAATTTCTGTTTGAATTCTAAAGGAGTTGAAGAATCTTGTGTTTTTATTTTCATAAAATTTAGGTTATCTAAGCTAATGTACTGAACCATGCAGGTATAATAACTCCATTGCTGGTGCAGCATGTCTATATTTTAAGTTATTATAGCCTTACTATCAGTTTTCTCATCAACATTACCAATACCAAGCTGAGACTAAGAAGCCTTCTTCTATAACCTGAATGTTTTCAATACTGCAACAAGAGAGTCTGCCTAAAAGACAAAGGCTTTAAGTGACTGGAGTAGCTTTATGTTCAAATAAGAAAAACAGCGTTGAAAAAGGGTATGTATTTTGTAAAATCTTATATTGCACTTTCAGCATTGAAGAATGTATTTCAACACCTTAGAAACAGGCATTTTTTGTTGTTGTTTTGGCAATATTGAAATCACTAAGTGTTAGAATGTAATAAATATATTGCAACAGAATCACAGAAATGTTATTTTTCCTTATTCCCTAGTTTTTGTTTCTCTAAAATGTGCAAAAAATTGTTTTAGGTTGGCCTTGTTGGTCAATAAAGCTACAGTGTTGTGCATTATTTTGTTTAAATATTTTCACAGATCTGATATAAACCCCTGTGTAAGGAGGTCAGAATTAGTTTTAGAAGCTGATGTAAATTTAGTGGAAATAAATGAGTCTTAAACTAATCAAATGTTTGAATGAATCCTGTCTTAATTTTGCCAGGCCTGGATATACATCTATGGTGGTTTTACTCAGGTGGGAAGCCAAGCTCAACCACAACTGCTCTCTCATTTCCCCTCCTCAAAGGGAAAGGGGACAAAGTATAATGAAAAGGGCTCAAGCGTTGAGTTACGGACAGGGAGATCACTCAGCAATTATTGTCACGGGCAAAACAGACTCAGCATAGAGAGGGGCCCCCCCCCCCCCCCCCGCCTTTATCTCCTCCCACTGAGTGACACAGGGGAACAGGGAATGGGGATTGCAATCAGTCTGTTGCACTTTGTCTCCACCACTCCTTCACAGTCACTCTCTGCCCTACCACAATAAGGGGTTCCTACCACAGGATGCCGTCCTTGCTGAACTGAGCCTGCAGCTCAGGCAGCAGCTCTTCAAGAACTGCTCCAGCATGGCTCCATACCATGGGGTCCATCCGTCAGGAGCAAACTGCTCCAGCAAGGGTCCCCCATGGGTGGCAGCTCCCCCCAGACCCCCTGCTCCTGCGTGGGCTCCTTTCCACCGGCTGCAGCTCTGGCCTGGGGCCTGCTCCTGTGGGGGCTCTCCATGGGGCACAGCCACATCCGCCTGCTCCACCGGGGGCTCCTCCACGGGCTGCAGCGTGGAGATCTGCTCCATGTGGGACCCATGGGCTGCAGAGGGACAGCCTGCTCCACCAGGGTCCTCTCCACAGGCTGCAAGGGAACTTCTGTTCTGTGCCTGGAGCACCTCCTGCCCTCCTTCTGCACTGGCCGTGGTGTCTGCAGGGCTGGTTCTCACTCGTCCCTCTCCCAGCTGCTGTCACACAGCATTTTTTTTTTTTTTCCCTTTCTTAAATCAGCTCTCACAAAGCAACATGGCTTATTGGCTCAGCTCTAGGCAGTGGTGGATCTCTTTGGAGCTGTCTGAAACTGGCCCTTATCTAACATGGGGCAACTTACGTGTTGGGTCTGTTTGGGATGGAGTCACTTTTCCCTGCTGCAGCCCACACAGTGCTGCACTCGTAGCTGGAACAGCACTGGTATCACTCCAGTGCTGTGTCTATTGCTGCATAGTGCTGGCACAGAATCAGGACTCTCTCCAAGCCCCAGGAGCCAGCAGGCTGGGGGTGGGCAATTGATGGGGAGGGGACATCACCAGGGCAGCTGACCTAAACCGACCAAAGGGATATTCCATAACACCTGATGTCACACTCAGCAATAAAGGGGGCTCTTGTGGGGGAGGGATCTCTCTCTCTCTCGCTCGCTCTCTCCTGAACAACCGGTACGCGTTTTGAGGCCCTGCTTCCCAGGACGTGGCCGAACATCGCTTGTTGATGGGAAGTAGAGAATAATTTTTCCTTTCTCTCTGTGCTTCCACGTAGCCTTGTTGTTTCTTTTGTTACATTCTCTCCCCATTCCCTTTCCCTTTAATTAAATCATTCTCATCTCAAACCTCGAGCTCTTTGTGTTGTCTTTTTCTCCCCCTCCTCTTTGAGGAGGTGGGGAGTGAGAGAGCGGTTGTGGTGGAGCTCAGCTGCCCATCCGAGTAAAACCACCACAATTCTTCTCACAGAAGACACCCCTGCAGCACCCTGCTATGAAAACCTTGCCATGTAAACCCACTACAATATCTCATTGCCTTTTACAACCAACAAGGAGAAATCAGCATCACCAGAGAATGATTCAGCACACATAATAACTGTAAAGATAGGCAGGTGGAATCTGAGTCTCAGTCAAAGTATGTGGACAAAACTAAATTATTTTAAATTATGCCATTGGTTAAGCTGCGTGACTCAAGGCCTGGTAGTTTCCAATACAAGTTCAAATGACAAGAAGATGTTAGTGATTATGTATCTAAAATAATGGACAACTTTAGTAATCAAAAGTAAATGACGGGCAATGAAAATAGTAGGAAGAAGGAGAAGAAAACATCTATGTAGAGGACTTCAGCAATAGAAACATGTCAGGCTGCACATCTACAAAAGCACTTTGTGTTTGAACATCCCTGAAAAATTTGGAGAGAAGAGCTTGCTTTACTCCTTGAAAACAAGGAGGAAAATTTGGAGCAGAGGTGTGGATGTGGTGAAAGCTTGCTGTTGAAGCAATGACCATTCGATGATCATTGAAAGTAAAGCAACTGGAAAGTTTGAGAAAACCCAAAGAAAAAAAAAACTTTGGGGGTTGTAAGTACAGTTTGCAGTCATGGTATTACAGAATATTCACCCTCTAGCTGAGGGTCTTCATTTTTAGATAAAGCTCAGTTCTTATTCAACTCCATTCATATGATGAAGAATAGCTCATTTTTGGGGGGTGTTGTTTGTTTCCATGTCTTATCTGGCAACCTGACAAAATAATTATAAAACTTCCATAGTTACCAAAGAGGAAAAAGCAGATTTGGCATGTATTTCATTCATACATTCCAGTTGGCAGAGGTTAGCAAGCTTATTTTAGCTGACTTGATATTTTGTCCTGATTTGTGACTCATTTTAAGTTGGAAACTTGCATATGTGGAACTTAGAATGGTCTTGAAGGACAAACTTATGAGAGAGTGGAGTGGGTGACTAGTGATCAGGTACCCTGTCTTTGAATTATGCCATAGAAGACAGTGGTTAAAAAGATCGAAATATATGCTACATTTAATGGACTTCACCTTATCAAGAGGTCTGCTGCTTAAAAAAATCTGCTTTGTGAGTGAATACTATACAAGAGCAATTCACTGTGAGCAATTTCCCTTTAAAGTTTTTCCACAGAGAAAATACAATTCAAAATAAACAAGCACATTTAGAGCAATGAACAATCTTGATGGCTCAAAGCATACACAAATGCTAAAAGCCTTACAACTGTGTTATAAACAGAAAAAAAAAAAAAATGCTTTTAATAAAAACTTGGAGAGTTTTATACTTGTCTGATTGGTGATTAAAAAGAATATGTCCAATTCAGAAGCTGATTTCAGCCAGAAAAATTTTTATAAAATTAAAGCTCAAAAAGCTGGAAATGAACCTTTTGTAAAAGGAAATGGAAACAAGTTATTTTAAGTTCAATAGGTATCTTTAAATTGAGAAGACTGAATTGGAAAGGAACCTGACACCTTCTTTTGCACAACATCCATCACTTGTTTGTACTGATGTATAATACTTCTTGATCAATGAGTGTGTCTTCTAAGTTAATCAGAAAGAAAAATAGTAAACAAATACAATCCTTTGCATTCAGTAAATTTTTATTTCTACACTGTGATATCAACATCTGCTCGGTGAATGAATAGTGTTTTGTATTCAATTTAAGATTTTTGTTATAAGCAAAAAAATAGTGTTGCAATTTAAAGTACAAGTAAGCACGGAAGAAATGACATCACTGTGTTTTGAAACTAACTTTTCTCAGTTTCCATATTCGACTTCTTTCCATATTAAGCTGGTTCAGTTTGTAAGCTAGAGGGTGAATATTCTGTAATACCATGACTGCAAACTGTACTTACAACCCCAAAATCTAGCATATTTTCTCTATCTTTCATCCTCATGTGATAAATCTTTTTTTTTTTTTTTTTTCTTTTTTTCTTTTTTTTCTGTTCATTGGGGCATAGTTAACAAAATGTAGGAGCAGAAGGGCATATAGGTTACTTGTCTGTAAATAGGCTCAGTGACAGTGCTGAAAACTTTATTATAGGAAAGTACATATAGAAAATAGAGGGGAATATTGCATATCTTAGATAGGAAGAGGTACTTTCATTATGTATTAGCCTTAAAAAGACATTTTCTTGTGCTTATCAAGCTCAACAAACGTTGCTTGGAAAAACAGCATGGTTCAGTGTTAGAAATTATGGACAGCTGAACAACAGAATTAGTATTTGGCAGCATATGTCCATTATTTACTTGAAAAGATTATTGGCAAAAGAAACAGGAACAATTAACAAAAAGCTTTCTGGAAAGAAACTTAACAGCTATAGTCTTCTCAGAGTACTAACACACTTTGTTTCAAACAGTGTATCATCAACTTACTATTTGTATGAATATTTCTGTTTGACTGGGTTTTGGCATATATGAATAGTGCCAGACTGGGAGCTTTGGAAACCAAGTTTATTTACCCAAAGAAAGCCTACAGCCTCAGCAACCACAGCAAAAACCAGTGTTCACCTCCTCACACTGAGAGCCTGTTTTGCAGAACTACTAATAACGTCAGAAAATAGGTCAGCTTACATGCACATTAGCCTTTGGCCTCTCTGAAGAGGCTGCCAACAAGAATGCCAGTTAATAACAGCTGTGTTGGACATTTGTTGACTGGGAGCAAAACTGAGATTGAAGATTCCTTTCACACAGCCTACCAAACACCCATCAAATGGCAATTGCTTTTTGACCTTGGACAAGATTAGAAGAATTTTCCAATGAGGAACACTTCTCAAATGGGGTAGGTTGATCAGTATGAAGAAAAAAATATTTTTCCTCCTTGAAGGAACAAGTTCCTTTTATAAAGATTAACCAAAATTATGTATATTTACAGAAAAAAAAAAAAAAGGTAGGTATGTCTGAGAAATCTGTGTAACAGAAAAGTTATTTTCTTAAAATTATTTGATTCATTATTCATGCAAATATTATTAAAAATCTGGTTTGCTTTGAAAGGGATTTTTTTTCCAGAATATTTTGTGCAACAATTTTTTATTTTTATTTTTTGTTTTGGATTGAAAATTTTGGTTTGAAACTATTGAAATTGCATTATATGAAAATGCAAAAGAAACTCTACAAGTGACTTAAAATATCATTTTCTGAGAAGGCAGGCAGCAATTAATTGCCTGAAGAATTTTCAGGACCCTTAAATGTGTACTCACACAGTACTACTTAGGTGAAGTTTTAAGTATAGTTTTAAAAAGATTTGATTTAAATTACGCTTAAACATATTTGTAATCGAATGACATTTAAAAAATAGTGCTGACTTCAAGGAGTCTTCAGTGGGGCCACCATCTATCCACATTCTCAGCAAAGTTGTATCTCTGATGCTGTGGTTATTACTTTACATATGAATTCCTATGATGCACAGACATAAAGCATAGTTATTACTAGTACTTTTGAATCAGATATTTTAAAAATTGATTTGTGTTAAAATTTGCCCTTTTACAAGACACCTTCCTAAAACATGGCCTAGCAATATGTTGTTTTCAAAGTCTAAGACTAGGACTTTTTCTAAGTCTAAGACAAACACATTACAAAGCAACCTCTAGGGAAAAAAAAGTAAATGACAAATAAAGAAGTTGACTATTTTGGAAGTGCAGTTCTGACTACTTGGAAACTTAACAATTCTGTAGCATCTCCAAGACTGTGGGTTATATTCAGTCACTTGCTGGAGATCAAAATCCTTATGCCCTAAATCAAGACCATGATCAACACCATTCCCTGGGGAGAAAGTATAGACATGGCCAAGAGAAAGGAGGTCCTTACAGAATTACATCATGGAGTTGACTTTTTTGTCCTTCTGGGACAAATGGCATTGCTGATAAGTGACAGATCCCAGAATATTCTCTGAGACCTCTGCAAATTCACCACAGTCCCTGGGTGACACAGAAACTCATAAAATCACTTGCCATTCTTGTAGTCAACTTCATCTAACTAAAGAAGAGCACAAGTATTGGGAGGCTAACTTATTTATACAGATATGGCTATTCATTACAAATGTCTTCCTTTTCCAAGGAAGTGGAAAAGTGTGGTCAGCTCACCACATCTGTTGGGCAATCCAGGCATGAGGAAACAGTTCCATGCCAAGAGATTCTTTCTAGGTTAAGGGACTATTCTGATTAATGCAGGAGAATTCTTGTGTACAACTGAGGGAGAAATATTGAGTCAATAATATTATGCCAGTTGCACTCATTAACATCAGTGTATATTATGCTTCAAAAAGATCCAAAGAATTCACAGTGGACTATAAATATATGAGTCTAGTACAGGAAGGTTGCTTCTATTTTCTATCAACATTAATTAACAGCAATCTTCTCCTTCCAGAAAACAGTTCATTCCTCTAAAAATGGACAGAGCAATAAACTGAACAGTGAAGAAGGAAATTGCCAGGAAGACGAATTCCAAGATTGTGAGGTATGCCTCTTGAATCTACTCACTAAAACATTAGGTAAATTGGTGCTGAAACTTTTTTGGCTGGAAAATTGATTCTTCATCTACAGAAGACACTTTTGCTAACATCATGACTATGCAATAATTACCTTTCTGTTTCTACTATGTTTGTGGTACATTTGTCTGAATGCTTTTTTTCCCTGTATCAAAAAAGATGCAGTATCTATTGCATTCGTTCAATTTTAATGTCTACCATTTAACCAACAAAGAAAAGATAGAAAAATGAACATATGTTATTTTATGATGGCAACTAAATCATAACTAACTGACTAACAACTTTTTGATGATTTTGGTTAACTAAATAAGTAATCGACAGATGGCATAGATTTTTTGATGATTTTTTTCATGTTATGATTTTAGACACAATCAGGTCTCTTTATATGATGACAATAACAACAAACAAAAGAATAACATAAAAAAATACCTTCAATTGCAAAGATGATAGATATTTGTATATTGCTTTAGCATGTGTTGGCTTAGGATTGAGTGCATACTAAATTCAGGTTAAATTCTGACAATAAGAATTTCAGACTGATAAAAAAATCTTAATGTGTTTATTAGGGTACAAGTTATTGATCACTTGATATCTAATGCTGGATTTACCGTAAGCAGGAGATGTTTTACTATTTTTAAAATGATGTTGTTAGCTTCTGACTCTTTCAAGGAATATGTCTATTTATTCACTCATCTATTTATTTATTTTTTAATTTTACAGCACATTTTCACAGACTTTTATAAAATATTCCTGGAATATTTGTCAGTGTCTTTTGTCCTTATTAATAAGAGTTTAATAAGTAATTATTAATTACTTTATTAATAAAGTAACATTAATATTTAATTTTTTAATTTTTAATTTTATATTTAATATTTAAATTTGTAAAATTTAATATTAATAATTACCTTATTAATAAGTAATGAAATGCCACTAAGAGTGCAAATTAATCCTTAGTCCATACATGTTTAATCTACCACTGAATGTGTATGTGTATATATATATACATGTATATGTATAGAAAATTGGATTTTAGGTTGAGGTTCCAAAACAACACATATTTTTTACTGAAGAATCTAGTATCATATTTCAAGATTCCTACTTTAATTTTTTTTTTTTTCTTTCCCCTTATTGAAGGTCTTTGCACTGGCTATCAGGTAAGGCTGCAGCAAGATGAGAAGAGTTTGAAAAAGTTTTTTATTTTCAGTACTGAAATCACTTTTCTAGGTCAAAGTTTTCCTTAGTATATGTGACTCAGTATGAAGCCAAAAATTCTTTGTGAGTTTTCGGCAGAGGAGTGATGTCAACCATTTGGCTTTTGCAAAGATTTTCAATGGATTCGAGCCACTGGTGGATATGGGAAACTTATTTGGAAAGATGATCCATTTCTCCATAGACTACATCCAACTTTTCAAATTTCTAATGGTTAATTGAGCATAGCTCATCAGATGGAATTTGTGGTTATTAGATCAATGTTGTGTAGCCTGTGCAGAAGAGCTTTTGTCAGCCATGGTATATATTTGGTCAAGAGCTTCTTTTTCAAATATGCTTGGTGAAAAGGATTCTTCAGGTCCCCTTAGATGTCACGCTAATCACTAACTCTGTTTTCAACACTAAAAATTGAAACAAGTATTAAAAAAGTAATCTCAAAGACACTCTGCAAGAGTCTTAAGCCGCTATCCTGTAACTCCCCCAGCATAAATAGTTGAGTATTTATAAATCCACATAGCAAGTAGCAAAAACCTAGGAATAAATGCTTTAATATTTTGATTTTTTTTTTTAATTGTACGGAGTTGATAGTAAGTGCATGATAGTAAGTGTAGTAAATGTAGCTGGTGGCTTAAAATTGCAGATGTTAAATACATGTTTAAACCTTTACAAAGCCGAGGCCTGTAGAAGTAAAAATGAGGAAAATGAAGGATTAAATTGTAACTTTTTTTTTTTTTTTTTAAATAAATATATGTCTTATAAAGACAGACGTGCCATATTATGCCTATTTATTTTAATTTCCAGAAAAGTGAGAATATTCACATCCATTTTAATAACAGGCTCTAAAGAAAGAAACAGGAAAGTAATATACTATCTACATAAGGCATAGACCAACAAATAGTTAAGGAGCTATAACCTGAACAGGGTAGTTTTCAAGTGACAGCTCAAATTATCCTTCTTTTTGATACAATTCAAAATGTAAAGATAAAACTATAGAACAATCAGATATAAGCTGATGCAAGCAACGCCTTTGAGAGGGAGATCCTGTTAGAGGCAGAGACTGCAGTGAGTCTGCAAGAACATAGCTGTCTGGTGAAGGACAGATATGTTGAATAGAATCTGTCTTAATCTGCAACAGAATAAAAGGTTTAGGTCACACTGACTTGCACAGTATGCCTTACTTTAACAGGCTTCTCTCATTGTGGAAGTCCTTTGGAGAAATCAAGACATTAGTTTAAGATAAGCTGATTTTCTTGTTAGTTACTGGCCACTGTGCCCAGCCAGAAGTAGAAGGAGCTTTGGGTCTGCTGTTTTAGAGATGGAGGACAGACTGCAAACCAGAGATTACACTGAAGAGAAATGTCTTCTCAGAAATGTCTTGAACAAGGAACATAAAATAGTCAAGAGTACCACCTGTTTTTAACTTTCAGAAAGCCAAAACCACAAACAATAAGCAGAATACAATTATGAAGAAGAGACACAGCTGATTGTACTTTATATTTTAACAACAGAATTTCAGAATTAGGAGAATAAACTCAATATTTTCCTGAGTCTGAGGTTAAATATTTGTAGTAACATTTCTATGTCTCATTAAATTTCACTTCCAATTCAAACTGCCTAAAATCTGATTGAAAACAGGCTGAGGAACAGTATTTGGGACAGTTGTAAAAGTAAGTAAAAATACAATTGGTTGGACAGAGGTGCTTAATGGGTTTCCTCAGATACTTTCCCTTACTTAACTGTATTTTATTTTATTTTATTTTATTTTATTTTATTTTATTTTATTTTATTTTATTTTATTTT
>CM021767.1:86018950-86051153 GCA_011076525.1 Nettapus auritus | reverse complement strand
TTATTTTATTTTATTTTATTTTATTTTATTTTATTTTATTTTATTTTCCTGTGTGTGTGTTCACGTAGGATGGGGAACAAGTCAAAATTAAAGTACATACAAGTCAGAGATGTCTATCTTGCTTTCTGCACATTTCTAACTTTTATGTACGTACTTGCATCTGTCTTCTGTACTTCTGACATGTTCAGAATATATCACCCAAAGTTTCAGTCTGCTTATACTACTTCTTAGAAAGAAAGAAAGAAAGAAAGAAAGAAAGAAAGAAAGAAAGAAAGAAGGAAAGAAGGAAAGAAAGAAAGAAAGAAAGAAAGAAAGAAAGAAAGAAAGAAAGAAAGAAAGAAAGAAAGAAAGAAAGAAAAAGAAAGAAAGAAAGAAAGAAAAAGGTACATTGTGTCCCCCTTGCTATGCACATGTATTGCTTTCTAGCAGAAACTGGCATATATGGAGTGGATGCTGGAAGCCCATATCACATCCTCACATGGAACCAGGACACTCTTGAATGCCCACCCACGCTTGGCAGCAAGAGAACATTCTCATTTGAAGAGTGTAGACTTCCCTGGGATAATTACACTCTGGAGAGAATAAAAACAATGGTCTTTTGATATGGAGAGAGGAAAGAAAGGTCATGTTGAAGGCAAGATTTCTGTCATTTTGATTATGGAGATTATATTTTCACATCACAGTTTATTTCTATCTCCACCAGTATGTTAACCCGTGTGTTTTTTCCTGTTACAATATTAGCTTATCAGAAATTATTTTTAACTTACTCTTTTGATTTTACTAAATAATGTATCATGGCTTTTACTGCTTATGCTCTCCTCATAAATCTGCTGGCAAACAGACAATATATATAAAGTCTTTAATGTAATGGATGCCACATGAACCCAGTAGTACCCAGAAGCATGGATTCATTCAGCTAGCATGAAAATTACTGAAGTGGAATGAAAGCCTTCCTAAGGAAAAACTGAATGAAGGGAAAGTTTTTTTTTGTTTGTTTGTTTGTTTTTAATCTCAGTTTGAAAGCCACTAAATTCTTTCTGAAGTGCTCATTAGCTACACTTAGTGGATAACACTGCATTTGTTTTGGCACAAAGCTGGTGGGCAGAGAGAGTCAGAAGACAATTTAAAGGATTTAAATAGTTTTAATGCCAGTGGAGGGAGTGCATGGTCTGAGCAGGTGCAAAGGAGAAAACAAACACTGAAGAAATTAGCACACTATTTCCTTTCTTCACTACAGTCAAAACTTCTGGCTTTTATAACTGAAGCCAAATGTATTGTGAATAAAGGAGGACAGTGAGTGAAAGATCTCTGCATAGTCTGCATAGTGGTGACACTTGCAGTTACTCATTAATCTTAGGCAATTCAACCTATATATTTCCTTGAAACAAGCAACATGATCCCGTATCATGTAATGTTGCTGTAGAAGTGTGGATTTCCAAATAGTAGAGACATGTTGGAGCAATGTTTGCATATCTGCAATATTACAAAACCTTGTTAAAACTGAACATAAGAAATATGAGGCATAAGAAACATACCATCTAAGCAACCTACACTTTGCTGTGTCTGTGCAAAAGGAACATTTAATTTTATGCTTAACAGGCTTGGTCAAAAGTTTAATGAAGCCAAAATGAATCTTTCCATTGACTTAACTGGAGTGCAGGTCCAACCCAACCTCCTTCAGACATGAGCTGCAGTCATAGCCAGCAGCAAATCAGTAATACTGAATAGAAAACTTCACTCAGTTACTGGTCTGCCAAAGACTTACCCATTGCAGCCTCTTCTTAAAGGCATTTGTTGGGAGGTGTAGAAGCTGATGGAGAGCAGAGACTTAACATGACTGCCTGTGACAAATAGCAAAAGAGGTTAAAAAAATAGAAGTTTTTATGTCCAGAGCATGTGCATCTAAGGTTGATTGTGTGTGCAAGTATGAAGTAGCAAGAAAGGACACCCTGTAGCGTAATTAAATGTTTGATATAAACTTTCACCAAATCAAAATAATACATATAGCTTCAATTCTAAGGTCCAAGGTGAGGACAAGAGTTGCAACTGAATGCATATTGATAGCCAGCAGTGCAATGGTTCTACTAAAATGTCATTGAACAGCCATGGGGCTCTGACAGATTATGTCTTTTCCTCTCAAATCTACAGAGGGAAAATACTCCCATCATGTATCAGCTTGAAAAATATGTTATAATATCCCCAAAGTACACTGACTTAGCAGAACATCATGTTGTCTGAGCACTGCTAATGAACCCAGATCCATTTATGGTATGAAAAACAGAGATTAAGCAGTACATCTCCATCAGGTGTCTAATGAACTGTATGAAGGCAGTGTCAGGAAACACAAAATTTGCTCAGTCAAGGTAAAATATTGAAATCAGCCTGAGAGATGAAGGAGAGTTGTGAGTTCTATAGGTCAGGACAAAAGTATCACTTTGGGAAAGGCTATAAATTTTGCTTAGTTTTATTGGCTGCTTTCCTAGCTGAAGCCTTTTACAAGGTCTGACATACATGACATGCCACTAGCTAAAACAGAGCAAAAACAGAGCAGCTGCCCTCAAATACAAGCAAGACTAAGGATTCATTTTAGTTAGTAGAAGGAAAACATCTGTATTTGTCAGTCTTACAAATGTACTATCCCTAATAAATGTTTCTTTGTGTGATTTTAACTTTGCAATCTAATCAAACACCTTTTTTTTTTTTTTTCTTCTTTTTGCTTTCTAAGTGGCATCAATAAAGTTAGATATAATGAAATAATTATTTATGAAAAAAACCTTTTTAAAGTGCTAGTGCAAAACACATGCAAGTTGTCTTCTGTTTGCATGGTAAAAAGAAAGTTTTCAAATGTGCCTGAGAGGTTGGGGTGCCAAATTTCCTTAACATTAGTGGAATATAATTCTATGTGGCTTCTGAAAATCCCACACCTCCCATTCCCTATGTTTATGGAATAGATGGAATTTTCTAATGTGAAACGTTGTTTGAAAAATCACATATATTATGCAGAACAGAAGTTAGTATTTCTGACTCAGTAGTGATTTAATCTATAAATAGCTGCTTCAGGGAGAATACAAATCACTGAAGGGTAGTATTCTAATGGGGTTGTAGTTTTGAAAACAAGGTTACTTAACACAAGATAAACATGGAACAAACTGTTCAAGCTTTAAAACACCTTCTAAAGTTGTCAAAAACTAAATTTCTGAAGAAAGTAAGTGGGAAGATATCCTTTCCAGCAAAAATATGTAAGAGAAGATGATGAAAGAATTGCCTTGCAGGCAGTGTAAAAATTAGTTCAGCATTCATTTGTCACCAGAATTCACAATAGAAACAGGTGTTACAGTCCTTTCTCTAAATACAGTGAAAAATCTGAGGGATATGTGAAATCTCCTGTACATGGTGAAAAATATAGACATCTCACAATCAATGCAAAATTAGAATGGTCATCTACTCTCTGTATGGCCAAAATAAATAAACAGATAAATTGGGTTTCTTGTGAATTCTAGAGCTGTCTGAACGGACATCATTAAAAATACTTTCCCCTACACATGGTCAGGGATCCACCAGCATTCCTGGTAAGGAAATTTGCATTGTTCTCAAGATGATCACCATACTGTAGACTTTTTACAAACTGGGATAATATTAATCCAACTTACGCAGGATTGCAAGCACTGAAATAATAACTCCTATTGATTGTTTGCAAATAAGCAGCTTTTGATGCCTTGTAAACTACTGAGTTGGAGTTACTTTGTTTGGAATGACATTTCAAGAACAGCAAGTGGTTTTATTTATTGGATCTGAAACATCATTTTTTGGGAATACCATGTGCTGTGAAATATTTGTAGCATATGATTATCAAACAACTGCATGCACGACAAAAAGAAACTGACGTGAAACAATAGTTTTTTTTGTTGTGGTTTGTTTTATGTTTTATGAATCTTCCTTAAAAAAGGAAAACATCTATTTTTAATATTTTCTTCCTTGTCTACACATCTGTCTATGTTGGGCTTGGCCAAATGATTTCTCATTGATTTCCACTTTTTTCTTTGTCCTTTAAAGCTTATTTCTTGTTATCTATTCCTGGCCATGCCCTTTTTCCCTGCTGTGTGTTGCAATTACTCCTTCTGAGTGTGACAGCACTATCCTGTTGCAAGACTGACCCAACTTACAATTTTATGTTCCTTTCTGCCACCTGATCATTGCCTGCCCTGTCTTCCAGCAAAACAAAGACCTCTTTGAAACTAACATCTCTTGTGAAAAACCTCTTTGTGCTAATCAATTTAGTAATGGTATAACCTCACCTCAGCACATCAGAGTTCTGAGCTATGACAATACAGAAACTCCTCAGGGACTGCATTTTCAGATTGTAGACATAAAACACAAAATCTTCAGCTTAAGTCAGCACACAGCCCTCTGGATAACCAAATTGCATTGTCCTGATGATTAAAAGGGGCACATCTTCCTTATTCACAGGCAACAGGTTAAACACCTGAGTTTAAGCCAAGAGAAGTTTATCATAAAGAAACAGAAAGCCAAACAAAATAATGTATTATTTTAATTAGCTGTAGTAACCCATAGGTAGTAAAATTGATCCCCTTCACCCCTTACACAGCTGCAGTAGTCATAGTCAAGTCCTTCTCAGTATGATGAACCAACAACCCAACTTTTCTCCTCTCTATACATTGTTCATATTTGACAAAAGGGTGTCCCAATCAATCTGTTATTCTTAAAAGATATTCTGCTCTTGGGCTTTCACATTCCCTCCTAGTTCAGTCAACGTCCTGTGCTGAGCATAGGAGTTGCATGAGTCTGCACAGTAAATGGCTGAAGATGGCAGAGTGGGTCTTCTATTCCCTTTGGACTCAAAACCAAGAAGCCCTGATTACTAGGTTTGCCAGTGGACAGTCCCATGATGAATCTGAGGCCACATTTTTTTTGTTTTGGCTGTTTAGAAAATGATTGGTGATATTCAGATTAGGTGTTGGGTGAGAGCCATCATTGCACTGTACATGTTCTGCAATATAGTCAAGCTGTTGAGATGTTCAGAGAGGTTTTGACAGTCCAGTTGCTGATCAAGACTGAAACAGGGCACATCCTAAAAGTATTGGAGAAAGTCCAATTTTTACTGTCTAAAAATCAAAATAAAGGAAAGGAATGGATGACATTCAACTTTAGCATCTATGAACATGATCTGTACAGTTGTGCTTCTCTTAACTAGATTAATGGAATGCAGAAACAACTTCATAAAGTAGATCCGTAAGCTTGAGTTGCATAGCCGTCTAAAAAAGTGGGAGAAAGACCTTAAGAAATAAAGTGGCTGAAACCTTTCCTATTTATTTTACAATCCTCAATTAGTGTTTTACAATATATCTATTATGATTGTTAATTGACAAATAAATAGCATATTACCTACATAGGAAATTAAAAGAAAGGAAAATGAAAACATATATCCTTTTATCCAGCTAAAAATACTAGAATAAATGGTCTGTGTGATTATTGAACAACAATTAGTTGAATAATCCAGTGGAGTTCTTTCTCTTTTGCAGGCTTATTTGTAAAATCCACAGGAAAAATACTTCATAGATTTTTCATGCTAATGCGGAAATTCAATTGCTTTCTAAACCTACAGGCTAAATTAGTGTTACTCTGTAAGAAACAAGCTATGCCACATAGCAACACAGTAACATTTATTTTTTGGGGGGAATGTGGGGATGTTTTTATTTTTTATCAATGTTGTAATTTCAGAACTAGTGGGGCAGATAAACAAGCCTTATTCCCAATCACTAATTTTAAACACAGAGACCAGTCTAAATTAAGCTTCTCTCCTGAGTCATTCTCCAAAGAAGACTGTCTATGTCTCTTTGTCTCTTTCCTTCTCTCTCCCTCTTTCTTTTTCTCTAAAGAGTCTGGGGAAGAGATTAGCCCCCATGAATGCTTCCTCTAGTACTAAGTCATGTTTTTCCTGAAAAAATGACTAATTGTATCTTAAGCAAAGGCAAATAGGGCCTTATTAAAAAAAGAAAAAGAAAAATCACCCTTCAACTACAATGAAAAAAAGATGTGACCTTTGTCAATAACACTCATACTAGACTATACCATTCTATATCAATCTATCTATATATATATCAATCTATATATCATTCATTTAAATAGGGCATAGAATTAAAGTGTATATCTGTATTGTTCCTTGTTAATACAAGTCACATTTGTTTTCTTAATTTCTCTCTTATTTCCAACTTATTTAACTTCAGTAAGGTTGAAAGAACCTAAAGACATTGTAGTCTTGAAAGGATTCCAACAAGCTGTGCTACATATGTGCAAATGTTTATGTCTTTTTTTAAGTTTTTCTCCGTTTTTTCTCCAAGCTGTAATAAAACTATGTGCAAAATGTAAATACAATTAGTTGAGGGTGTGCACACTGTTTCCAAACTAGGAGATAACCTATCCAAATATGTTCCGGAACTGGGGCAGTACTGTACCAGTCAGCAACAGATAAATGAGTTTAGAAACTTTATTACATAGTAACTTTTTAACTGTATGAATGAATAAATAAATAAATAAATAAAATTAAGCTCCTCTGTTTTGAGTTGAGGATTTCTAAGATTTGTTGGAAAACACCCAGAGCCAATAGCAGTTTGAAAAAAAATATCAGCACTATAAAACATTAGAGACTGTGACATAAATCCTGAGTACATTGTGTAACGCTCTTTACATGGTGAGCAGCAAAACCTTACTTAAAGTGTATAGTGTTTAAATGTCTTGAGATGCAACATAGGTTGCATTTTAATCCCTAACATTTTGTGATGCTGTCGTGATCTAGGTGTTCCTGCCCCAGCAGGGGGACTGAAATAGATGATCTTTCAAGGTCGCTTCCAATCCCTAGCATTCTGATTCTGTGATTTTAACACGATATTCCATACATCTATGGAGAAAATATACAAACGTTAAATGACAATAAAACAAAGAATGATAATAAATGTCATCCTTTTTCCCCTGAAGTATTTATTTGGTGTTTTAAAAAGCAAAATATCAAAAGATACCTTCTCTTGTAACTAAATTGTGGTGTTTATTCTGCAAACTGTCATCTAAACAATTTAAATGTTTAATATTCTATTCCCCATACATAGTATTGGAATAGCATACAAATAAATAATAACAATGATTCAAGTTTCCAGCTCACCCAAATCTAATAAAAGGCTCAGAATAAATTAGGATCAAAATATTCAAGCTGTGATTCAGTAAGATCCTTTAAATAAACACATGGGAAAACTATTAGAAACAGGGAGAACTCAGTTTGATAATACATGACATCCCACTTATGGAAAAAAATGCTTTGCTTTATTGCCTAACACAGGAAGCTTTCTGCTACTAGTTAATACCAAAGCACATTCAAAAATAAACAAATAAATAAAAATGTCAAAACATTACTGTTTTTCCCTATTTGAACTATTTAGATACACAGATCCAAGAGAATTCATGAGTGACAGCAGTGACTTAGAGGAGAAATATGCCGTTTTCAGCTACCATACTTGGAATAAGAGATGAGAAAATGATTGTAGCAATAAAATCTGACTCAAGTACTAACCAAATCTAAAAGAACACATTGAATTTTATTTGAATAATTGAAAGCACCTTCACAAATATTGATTATGTAATGACTGCAATTTCTGGAGGTAAGAAAGACTAGTAATGTTATGCTTACATTATGAATTAACACCTGGAATTGTCTTGACTACAGGAATTTGAATGCAGGTATTCTAACTCCCAGACTCTTCCCAGTGTTAGACACAACATGTCAGTAGGAACCATGTGTTATCTAGCTTTATGAATGTAAAAACACTTGTCTGCTTCCAGTATCCTTAAGTGAGATTCAGTAGGGTTTTCCAGATTTCTAGAATGAAAAATATCAGTACAGTTTTTGTTGTACCATATGGAATGATCACAGTCAGAAAAATGACACAGAAGTTATATGCGTGCTTATATTTAATATGCAGGAATAGAAAGTGTTGCAAGTAAGCTTTTAAAAAGACATCATTTTCTTCTGTAGGGTGGAATAACACCTCTCAAAACATCTTTGTTGCCCTGAGAAGAATGTCAGAAACACCACACTGTCTGGGCAACAGCTATTTCTGAAGGTGAGCAGTGATCATGGGATGAAAAAGGAAGTAGGAGCTGTGGTAAGCAGCTGGCAGAGATGGATCTCCTCTTCCTGTGCCTCAAAGGTGTGATCTTCTCAACCTGAGTAGGCCAGGGAAGTCAGCATTGCCTTCTATGCTGAGAATGCCTGGCTGGCTGAGAGGAAACAGCAGTAGCAGGAAGCAAAGCAGATTGAAAGTGAAATTTTAACAGGTGATTTGGGAATTGGCTGTGATTTTAACAGCTAATCTATCTGACCAGGACAAAACCTTTCTTAGTACTACCCTGAAGAGAGTAATAAAATTCAGAACAAGCAAGTTTGAAAGCAAGGACCATAAGAGGTAAAACAAACTATCATGTGGCATTCAGCTAACAACTGTCTGTAAATTAAAATGAGATTAAATACTCTCTTGAAATGTTCCCAATGCAATTAGAATTTCCTGTTCCAACTGAACTACCACTGATCAAAAATCCTTGGATTTGGCTGTAGAATGAGATAAATTTTAGTTTTTATAACTGTGATTGCAGAAATCAATATTAACCAAAGAATATTAAGAAGTAATATTTTATTGTGGAATATATGGGAGAGTGGGAAAAAAGATAGGTTGGAAAGTCCCCAAGGAGAAAAAGTGATGCTAGTTCTGACAATGAATTTCAACCTGGAAAAATTACAGAAATGTGACCTTTTGCGAGTTTTTCAATATAAAGCACTTTAAATTTTTCATGAAATTTGACTATTCAGTCATCAGCAGGTGTTAAGCCAATTGACAGCAACATTAGCTAGAAGAGGCTAATGTGTGCATGTTTCTGCCTCTTTACATCAGAAGGTTTACTGGCTGAGAATCATTCTGACTAATGATTTATACACAGAAATAATATTATCTTAATTCTTTTGGTCTGGAACTCAGAAACAATTTTGTTTTGTTTAGCAAATAAAGAATGAAGTAGTGTTCAAAGGTATTTCCAAAGAGCATCTTTCTTTAATTAAAGTGATTGCAATGACATCCACACTTTCAGGCAGCATACATAAGCTTCTACAGAAATTAAAACAATTTGCTTATGAGGTTCTTACACTCTTCTTTTTTTCAAAATGCTATCAAGGAGGGAATGGATGTAAATTGATACTATCTCTACTTTGGTGAATGAGATCGTAGAGAAAGATAGAAGCCAGTGACCATATCAGCATACTAAAATGGAAGTAATTTAATTAAAAGGTATTTAATGTACTGTACAATTAAGGTGCTGAAAAAAACTATGCATGGTTCTGCAAAGGGAATATAATATATATATATATTTCTGAATATAATAGATGAGTTGAAATATGCTGAGTTGAAAAAGATTTTTTTTTGGATCAACAACTCAACATGTCTAAGGGCTTGTCCTCAGAAACTGCAAGGGCCAACCTTCCCCTCCTGACTGACCAGAAAAGAATTTTTGGGTGCTGTATTGGACTGCTAAGCACAGGGATACTTGATCTAACCACTCCTTTAATCCTAGAGATATTTTATGTGCAATAAAGCTTAAAGATATTCGTCCTCTTTTGCTGTACCCCTTTTTATTCCCATCGCACGGATACTACAGAAATATTAGATGGGGGTCATTTTTCCATTAAAACCCATTTTAACTGTTGTATGGAAATGTCATCCTCAATTAGGCAGATATTTTTCTGAAGTTGAAACCAAATATTCTTTTGTAGAGTTCTATAAATGTAAGATCTAACTCCAATGTTCCAATAGCTATTGCTTTTGTATAAACTTTGTAAAGATATCAGATCAAGAACGCTAGCGTAGCCTAAATGACATTAAAAGGAAACCTTCATTTCCCTACTAATAGATGTGGTGGAAATGGGACAAAAACAGTGAGAAAGATTTGGTGAAGTTCACTGTTTCACAAGTGAAATTTAGACTGAGGTATTTAATAGATTTCTGAAGGTGTGAGGATGCTTGCCTTTAATACATCAGTTTTAATTTAAGTCTATCCATATTTTCCAGGTGACTTTGTGTCACCAAACGAAAATATGGATCTGTTGCAGGAGAGGATATGAAATATTGTAGAACTTTCAGGACTTCTTGCCTGAATGTTATGATATATGGAAAGAGTTACGGATAAAGAATATAAATCTCATCTGGGATGAGTGAGGTAATTTGTTGTTGACCAGGACAAGTGTTTTTGAAGAGTGGAATTAAAATCCTTTGCTGAGTAAGGAAAGGATATTGATGTGTGGTTATTACAGCAAAGAAGAACGGTTCTTTTGACCTACTACTACCTACCCTTTGACATAAGATACCAAGAATTTATTGTTGATTTTGTTCTCTGCTGCTTAAAGTTCTGCATTGGAATTCAAACCTGCTTTCATGTGGCTTCAAGTACTCTGTATTTCTTAAGAAGAATGGTGATCTGTGGCAGAAATTCTGGTGGAAAAGTCATTTTGCTGCCAGTATACCAAACATACTGGAGTTATTCAAGTCCTTAGTACCCTTTTTAAAACTTTCTGATTTCATGAGCCATTTTCCTGGCATCTCAGAATGGCTAAATTCTGGTTTTGTAAGGGGAAAGTACTGGATATATTTTTTCCATCCTCAAATCCACTCTATCTGAAAGGGGCTTTTATGCATGTAGTTTTGTTACACAGTGGGAACACAGTGTAAGCAGATGTTCCTATACAATGATGATGCAAAGAAGAAGCATTTATTTCCTTTTTGTATATGGCTGGCTTTCATAGTGTGCTGTCAGCTGCTAAAATATTAAATGTGGCTAACAATTTCAGGTAATTGCTGAAATGAATTTTCCAAATAAAAGTCAAAATTCAGTGTCCTTTCTCTGGACACTGTATGTGGAATTCAGCTGACCAAACACAGAATTTTACTCTGCCAGTATCAACATCTGAGATAGTTGTCTGCACCCTCTTTACAAATTAATAGAGGAAAAACAGCACTAGAGTGAGATGTGGTTTACTTCATCTTAATGCAGATGTGTGAATCAAGAAGAACTTGTTCCCTATATGTGTCTGTTTCTCTTCATCAAGTGTGAGAGGCACTGAGGGTAGTTGATCACAAATAGACATCAGCTTTATACTTGGATAAATACAAACCTAAACTCTTCTTGCTTTTTGACTCTGTATGCAACTATCCATCTCTCCTCTTTTCATTTAGCTCTGGGAAAACTTAGCTTGTCTACCTGTAGAGGAACTATAACCAGGTCCTAAATCATGGAATCATTTAGGTTGGAAAAGGTCTCTAAGATCATCTAGTCCAACTTTTAACCTAGCACTGCCAAGTCCACCATTAAACTAAGTCAGTAGGCTCTACACCTACATGTTTTTTGTAGAGCTTCAGGGATGGTGACTCAACTACTTCCCCAGGCAGCCTGCTCTAATACTTCACTACCATCAATGCTGCTTTAGCCTCTAGACTCCTTACCCACCTGCAGATATCCCAACTCTTTTTCTCACAAATGTGTCCTGAGATGAGAGCACCTCACCTCCCTACAGCATCTCAGGAGTTTGGAACAAGAAGCTGATGCCAGTGGCAGACAGGAGCTTCAGTGTATCCTCAGACCCTTGAGGGTGCTCTGATCCTGCCAAGGGCAGCAGAGTAACATCATCTGAGGAAACAGGCACTGACTGGTTGAAAACCAACTGTCCTCTGTTATGTGACTATTTGGTCAACAGGAAAAATAGATTGGGCACCTCAGAAAGCAAGGAGGGGTGAATTTAATGGCTACAGTAAGAGAACACATCATAGTCACACTGTTTAAATAAGATCTTTATCTTGTATCATGAGAATTTGTGTGTTGATTGTATGTTGTAGCCAGCCCTGAGTCTTTGTTGGACACAAGGGAGCTATTTCCTTCATTCAAGCATTCACCTATATCAGAATGAACCTGTAAATGTTTGTAATGAGGGTATATACCACTCTCTTACTGGAAACAAGTAGTTAACAGACTTCAGAGGGAATGATAAGGCATTAACAGACTTTGGAGGGGAGGCTTTACTTTGAAGAAATCACCCATCCACCTTTTTTTTTTTTTTTTTTTTGAGGAAGACAGCAACTGTCAAGAACTGGAAGACTGAATATAATGTCAGAGGAAAGGGGTAGATGTGATGATTTTGTGCAATAATTTTAACTGCATTATTACAAGGCTTTTTGTATTAATTTGTGATTTGGTTTATCTGGCTGTTAAAAATGGGTTGGACTGGTAATAAATTAATAGCTTCTTCTGTGTGATATGTTCTATTTTACCCATAGTGACATTATGAGAGTATTATCATTGGTTGAAGAAAGCAGCAGATAATGAAGCTAACAGGCCTGTTTACATACCAGGTAATGACAGAAAAGAATGTTAAAGAAAATTAAATAAATAAATCCAAAACTAGTTGTCTCTGGTGAAGAGAGAGAGAGAAAAAAAATGTATTTTAGCATAAAGATAGCCATTTAGAATAATTATATTATTGCAATTATAGAAAACACATAAAGAAATTCAGAGTTAAAATAAGGAAAAACACAGAAGCTTTATCATGATGTTTTTTGAAGAAACTGGAAAATAAATTAAGTGCTTCTAACTAAATGCAAACAGTGAAAGAAGGTCAATGGTGGACACAAACATGACAAATGAAAGTTAGGACATAATAACTGCTACAGAGTCCTGGTTTATCCCACAGGAAGAGGCTGGGTAATAGAGTTACAGGATGTTCCAAAAGAAAATGTTCAGCATAGAAAAACAGAAGTGGAAAGGGAATATATCTTTGTACTGTAGGAAAGTTAAAAGAAATCTTGAATGAAAAACAAAATCAATTTGGCAAAATTAGTGTGGAGCAAATGTCTAAGAACCAAAAATATAAAATGGTAACTTAAAGACTTTTTATTGCCAAATAAGTACAGAACAGAGGACATAAAATTTCTCAACTTCTCTAAGTTATTACAGCTCACTTGCTTTCACTGGAGCTACAGTGATTTGAATCATCTAAAGATAAATGAAAAAAACAGTCTAGATAGAAAGAGAAGATGAAAGATGACAGCTGTATTCCTAAGCAGGAAACCATGGAGGAACTTAAATGACACTATCATAAATGATTCCTTCTGGGTCTGGGTTTTATTAATTTTATCTGACTTCAGATTCAGTTAGGCTTTGGAGCACTTAAGGCTAGATTCCACTTAAAAGCACTTTGATTCGTTTTTTCTCATAAGAAATCTTGTAAAAGGAGGAGTGGGAAAAAATGGAGGAAAAAATAAAAACGGAATGACAGCTGGAGGAAAAAAAAAAAAAAAAGTGCATTAGGAACTTATTATAATAGCTTAGTAAACCTATTCTTCACTCTTTTGATTGAGAGTGATGTTCCAGTCTTGATCTATCTGTGACTTTGATTGGCTTTGTGGTCATCTCTAACTGTATGGTGCATAATCCTTCATGAAATATAACAGTGTGAAAAAGAACACTACAAAATTTGTAAATCTCCTATAGCAAAAAAATAAATAAGATAATTAATATGTATATATACAAACACAACCTGTGTTCCACTCCCTTTTAATAACATTTGCAGGTTCAGGCTAAGAATTAACACTGTTTCTTAACATTTTTTATTAGAGCAGGATGTTAATTCCTATGCAATACATATATAATTTAAATGAACATAATTGTAATGGAAAGGTCAAAAATAAGTAAAGAAAACACAAAAATAATAAATGACTTGGGGGTAGGTGTTATGTGTAAGTACATATCATATGGACTCAGAGTTCGAATTCCCCATATGTGTTGGAATTTACATTTGGAAATATAATGTATTTCAGATGCTTGTTAGAGTTGCACCCTTGTCCTACTCTTCGACACAATCCCTGCTGACAGGCTAGGTTTCACTGATCTCTGGTGTCTGTACACATTTTTTCTCTACTATGTAACCCATTTTGGTTCCAAATAAAGATTGCCTTGCAATGTTTCAGCTTTTTTTTTTTTTTTTTTCTTTTCTTTCCTCAACAGAAATAGTCAAATATAATAGAAATATTATTCCCATACACTAAATCCTCTGAATTCAGCAGTGTAGTCAATAGCTTTTAATTTATATTTTGTGTTTATAGTTTTAATTTTCCTTAGTAAAATAATTAATTCACATGAAGTCAGAAAATATGAAGGAAAAAAAAATAATGTAACAATTGCTTTTATACCCTCTTTAAATGTGTATATATATATATACATATATATATTATTTGAGAGAAATAGTTGTTTCCATGACAGAATAGTTTTACAGACTCTAAACACCGGGTCACAATTTGTTATCCTTATTGCTTTTTAATGCTACCTTAATCTAGAATGTTCTTAATGGAGATCATTGAGGAATTTGTAAAATTATGTAACAACCAAGGCTTAAAAAGGTCAGAATATGGAACATAAAAAGCAGAGACAGAAAGAGACTGATGGGGCCAAGCTGAAAAGCATCTTGATAAATTTTCTGAAATTATATATTCTAAATCTACAGCTTTATAAAATATAGCCTCCGTATTCACCTTAGTGGTTTAAGTCTAATTTTCAAAATCAATTTAGGCATTAGAGAGCAATCAGAATAATGTGTAAAAATGCTTTGTCATTCCCTTAATAAAAATATGGCACACAAAGATGAAGTCTGTTTCCTTTCCTACAAGTACAATACTAAAAGGGTGGTAAAACACTGGAACAAGTTGCACAAAGAAGTTGTGGATACTCCATCCCAGGAAGTGTTCAAGGCCAGGCTTTTGGCAACCTGATCTGGTGGGAGGTGTCCCTGCCCATGGCAGGGGGGTGGAATTAGGTTCTTTAGGTTGCCTTCCAACCCAAATCATTCTATGATTCAAGGATTCTATGATACAACTCTCAGCTTAAAACATTACAAAATCTATATTTTAAGCCTAGGTTGTAAAATAGACAACTTGCAAGACTATGAAAGTACTCTTCAATGAAATTTATAGCTATCTTTGTAAATATAAAGCTGATACAGGATCTTGAATCAAGCACTTTAGGACTTGAGTAGAACAACCCCTGCTCACCATCAGCGGCAGTGCATCCCTCTTGTGCTTCTAAATGGAGTTTTTTGCACAATTAGAAATCTGTCTTTACTTGTTTCTACTATCAGAATTCTCATCCATGAGACTACTTAATGCGCAGTGTAATTTTCAAATTTTTTTTTCTGTAACTACTATGGGAAATATTGAATTAAAAACACACTATTGATTTGAATCAAAAGATATCTGGAAACACTGGCAAGCATTAATCATTTTTCAAATATTTAAAATTTGTAGGCAAGAAACAAAATATGGAACATATATTTGATTCTTCCCTGCTTTGTTTACAGGGCTTCTGCACATGGCAGAGGGCATGCCTTGGAGGACAAGAAACAAAAAGATATCTGTGGAATCATAAAATGGTTTAGATCTGAAAAATCTTAAAGATCTAGTTTCAAACCATCTGCCATGGGCAGGGACACTTTTCACTAGATCAGATTGCTCAGAGCTAACCTGGCCTAACCTGGCCTTGAAATATGCAAGGTGGTCTATCTATGCCTCATGAAAGACATTGCCTTTAAGGTATACCATGACCATCATGTAACTGATGTCTTATTCCTGACAACCTTATTCTTTGTTACAATCCAACATAGATGGGGAGAAGCTATTTTTATATAAACAAAACCAGCTATCTCTGTTGTCAATGGAGAAAGAACAATGCCTGAAGAGGACAAATCAAGCAGCAAAATTGGTTTATAAATAACTGATTTTGAGTCATCTTTGCAGAGGTATATTTCTCTATGTTGACCATAGAGGGAGCCCCATCTCTTAACCCATCTGTTAAATGCCTAAAGAAAGATGTCATAAATAACCATATAAAATAGCTCTTTTATTAATGAATCATGTATAGCTATGAGAGGTAGGTTTTTTTTTTTTTTATACTGCACTTTTTTTTTTTATTTTTTTTCCTGCTGATTTTCTTTTATTTTATATATATATATATATGGCAGTTAAAACCTGTATTTATTTCCAGGCTACAAAATACCTTCCAAACTAATTTCCAGTACATTCTCCAAAAGTTTAATCTGGCAAGCAATAGAAATTTCCAACCTTTTAATATGTACAAACACAGTAAATTGGCCATATAGAAAGAGGAATTCTCATAAGCCCTTGTAGTGACTGGAACAGACCTGCACTATTATCTTCCCTTCACAGGCCTTGAAACATAAAGGAAGCACATGCACTCTGCAGGAATTTTGTGTCACCCCAGTTTATTAAGACTCACACTATTGGGTCCAACTTCTACATATGCTTAGACAGAAAATCAGAGTTTTGTACTTTTACTTTTTTTTTTTTTTTTTTTTTTTTTTTAACCCCTGCTTTTATGCTTAAGGAAAATTCACATTTAACTTAACTACCTAGTAGAATGTTCTGTGTACAAGTAAACAAAATGCTGTGCTGAAAAGACATGCAAGACAGGAAATTCATGTTGAAAAGCACACACATGTGGAATGTCCACTAATTAATCCCTGCCATGGTAGAAAGTATCTGTTGGAATAACAGAGGCTTGTAACCCTGCTAGATAAACTGACTACCTGAAGCATCGTTTTGGCTCTGCACTAGGTTCAAACAAAATCATCTGTAATTGCTGTTTTCCCTTTTATATGGATCCACTTTTACAAGATTGTGCATGCAATGGAGTTAACAGCAAGAACATGCATTGAAAATCTCTTCAGGATACTCTGAGCTTCTTTTCCCAACCTGTACCCATGTTTTCAGCTGCTCAGCACTTAGCAGTTGATAGTTTGCTACACACCAGAGCAAGACAGGAGAAAATGAGAAACCACTTCCCCCTACTCCTCAACTACTCACTCACCACAACCTTCCCCCCTCCCCCCGTGGATATTATTTCAGTAAATTATTTTTTTCTTACCTCAGTTAATTTTTGTTTAAGCAAGAATAACTTATCTGTTTCACAGATTGGTATTTTATATGAAAAAAAAAATCACATTATGAATCTCAAGAGGTATTTTCTGGAGAAAACAGAAGTTTTCCTTTTAGAAAGAGAATCTCCTCTATGTTTAATCATTATTTGATGAAAGGAACAATCTTACCAACTGCAGACAAGATCACTCAGATTATGCAAGGAAAACTGGAAATGAGCTTTTGTGTGTGGTTCAGGCTAGCTAGGACAGAACACCAAAAGGACTGCTGCTGCCTCTGTGTCCAGGTCCTGAAGAACTTCACATAAACACACTGCACAGACTGACTTTTGTTGGAATTGCCTTATGGCCTTATGTTTTTGCAGTTCTCTTTGCTGGTCCTAGGTAGAATGTGGAAATAAGATTCTCTTATTAAGATTGATTTATTTTTCTTTCTCATAGTATGTACGAGAATCTTTAGCAAATATTTAACAGCAAAGGAAATATCAAGTATATTAGACTAAATTATAGGCTGCCTTGTAGGTGTATGTAAGCATTTTTTTTCTTTTCTTTTTTTTTTTTTTTTTTTGTAATATGAACAAATAATAAAACCAGAACAGAGATATCCAAACTTGATCAAGATAAATTGCAATGAAGAACCTTTAAGTTTTTGAACATAATCTCATTTCCAAAGTGTTAGTGATTATTGCCACTTATCAGTAATTTATGGTGGCACTGATTTATCTCACTGAAGTCTAGCTTTTCAGAAGAAAAGATTAATTGAGAGAGACAGGAAAAAGGATCTATATCCTTAATCATGGGTCTTAGGACATCATATTGCTGTATAATACCATATAGCCAACAAAAATGGAGCATATGAGAATGCGAGTATGACAGCAATAAATTAGTCAATATTATTCTTTTAAAATAATGTTTTGTACAACTTCATATAGATTTCTGAAAGAGGTTCCTAATAAGGCAGTAAATAAACTTTTTTTTTTTTTTCCCCCAAGAATACCCTTCTATGGTTCTATAAATAAAATAAAATTAAAATAAATAAATAAAATAATAAAGTCATATTCTCCTAAAACTCATTAAGGGTGGTATCTTCTAATTTTGAATTTGGAGGAATGTGTAAGGATACAATGTAGCTTTAGTACTTCTATTCAAGGCATCACAAAAAATTGCATTTTTTCAAGAAACTTCAACATTGAACTTCATGTTAGTAAAAATAGACAACATTTTATTCAAAATGAATGCAGCATTTGAACATTAACAAGACTAAGGAGGAAAAAAAAAATAAAAAATAAAAAATAAATTTCCATGACAGGCGATTGAGAAGGTTGAATTCCTGTCTGCAGCCAAAATATAAGACACAGGTATGTAGTTGTAATCCATTACTTTACTGTACATTTAAGAATGCTGTGTTAAAATAGAGTACAATTAAATATTTTTGTTATGACTCATAAGCAGGGAACATACTATATCTTGTATTTGTATCTGCTTCCATCAGAATCTGCTTTAAAAAATGAGTAGGGGAAATTACTTTTTTCTTATGGAAATTTTGGTAATCTCTCACAGAGTTTCCTGAGATTCAGAAGGAGATCATATACACTCAACACATATTCTCATGGAAGAGAATCACTTGAGAATCCAACTTTTTGAAATAGCACATGGTGTCTTTGGAATTTAGCCTTATTTAAATTATCCCATCGTTAATATTTCCCTCAATTCTCTCTATTTCTCTTTTTTTTTTTTTTTTTTTTTTCCCCCGATGGAATGGAATAAGAGCAGTGCCACAACCAAAGGTTTAAGGGATTGTGCACAAAGCTAAAATATTCCTTGAACATCCTACCCTTTCATCTATTTGGTCTTGGCCATGTTGAGATTCAGCCAGCTCACAGTCCCCTAACTATACTTTTCTGAGAAAGCTATTTAAACTTAAACACAGCTAAAATTTGTTGGAGACTCATATGTGTACAAGACATAAACTGCAGCTCTTCATCATAACGATGCTATCAATAACTCCATGAGCAAGATATATGGTGCTGTCATCCAAAATATGGGCGGGCCTGACTCTGAAAACTTTCATGCTTATTGCATTTGTTAAGTTTTAGTGCATTCAGTATAAACTTTAGGAATTTGTCTATCAAACCATTTCTTGGAATGAGAAACTAGCTCTTGTGTTTAGCTGTCCTCCCTATTCCTCCCTATTCCACTGTTAGCTTTGCACCACTATAGAATCCCAGAACCATAGAATTATCAAGGTTATGAAGACCTTCAAGATCACCAACTCCAACCTTCAAGCTGACCTACCAAGTCCTATCACTAAAACATCTCCCCTAGTGCCATGTCCACAGATGTCTTAAGTAGCTCTAGGGATGGGGACTCCACCACTTCCTTGGGAAGCCCCTTCCAATGCTTGACCATCTTTTCTGTGAAGAAATTGTTCCTAATAATTGTTCCTAATATTGACCTCTCTCAATTATTTTTCAATGATCTTGGGAATCTAGAGAGGTCCATGTAGACTGGAAGCTGGCAAATGTTGTGCCAATTTTCAAGAAGGGTAAGAGAGAAGATCCTGGCCTGTCAGTCTCACGTCAGTGCCTGGTAAAATTATGGAGAAGATAATCCCTGAAGCTATTGAAGCACACCTGGGGGACAATGCAGTCATTGGTCCCAGCCAACATGGGTTCGTGAGGGGCAGGTCCTGCCTAACAAATTTGATTTCCTTTTACAATAAGATCACCCGTCTAGTCGACCAAGGGAAAACAGCTGATGTGATCTTTTTGGACTTCAGCAAGGCTTTTGACATGGTTTCCCATAGGATCCTACTGGACAAAATATCCAGCATCCAGCTAAACAAAAGTATCTTACGATGGGTGAGCAATTGGCTGATGGGCAGGGTTCAAAGGGTTGTGGTAAATGGGACCACATTAGGCTGGCGGAAGTTCTCTAGTGGGGTCCCTCAAGGCTGTATCTTAGGGCCAGTCCTCTTCAATGTCTTTATAAATTTAGATGTAGGACTGGAGGGTGTTTTGAGCAAATTGGCCGATGACACCAAACTTGGAGTAGTTGTAGACTCGGATGAGGGTGGAAAGGCCTTGCAGAGAGATCTGGACAGGTTGGAGAACTGGGTGATCACCAACCGCATGAAGTTTAACAAAAGCAAGTGCCGGGTTGTGCACCTGGGACAAGGCAACCCTGGCCGTACATACAGACTGGGCAATGAGACACTGGAGTGCAGCCCTGCAGAAAGGGATCTGGGGGTCGTGGTAGACAGCAAGTTGAATATGAGCCAGCACTGTGCCCTGGCAGCCAGGAGGGCCAACCGTATTCTGGGGTACATCAAGCATGGCATCGCTAGTCGGGCGAGGGAAGTGATCGTCCTGCTCTACTCTGCGCTGGTGCGGCCTCACCTCGAGTACTGTGTGCAGTTCTGGACACCACAGTACAAAAAGGACATTCAGCTGTTGGAGAGTGTCCAGAGGAGGGTGACAAAGATGGTGAAGGGCCTGGAAGGGATGACGTATGAGGAGCGGCTGAGGTCACTGGGCCTGTTCAGCCTGGAGAAGAAGAGGCTGAGGGGAGACCTCATCGTGGTCTACAACTTCCACGCAAGGGGGAGTGGAGGGGTAGGTGACCTATTCTCATAAACACTAGCAATAGGACCCGCGGGAATGGTGTGAAGCTGAGGCAGGGGAAGTTCAGACTAGATATCAGGAGGAGATTTTTCACTGAGAGGGTGGATGTGCACTGGCACAGGCTCCCCAGTGAAGTAGTCACTACACCAAGCCTGTAGGAATTTAAGAAACGTTTGGACTGTGCACTTAGTCACATGGTCTAAACTTTTGGGTAGACCTGTGTGGTGCAAGGAGTTGGACGTGATGATCCTTATGGGTCCCTTCCAACTCGGAATATTCTATGATTCTATGATTCTATGAAATCACAAGGGTTTTAGGTTGAAGGCCATAACTCAAAACATGAAATCATGTTTCACTTCTCCTTATCCACAAATGTTAACTCTATCCTACAGAATCAAAACAGAAGTTATTTTCTAAAAAGGACCTTTTTGCTTCACTAAGACAAAGCATGTATACTGGAAAGGAAGCAGTACACAAAGAGGCACAACTCATATATCAGTTCGACTTCACAGGATTTTTACTTTCATGCTAGGGCTGAAATCACCAGCACTCACTAACAGTCAGCAGTTAGAATGAGGAGATGTCTTTGTCTATGTGTGTGTGTGTCCATGTACATGTATGCGATCTCATACATGAAGAATATATAAGTGGCTAGCTGTAAAGCTGTGTTTTTAAAAGGAATCTGGCAAAAAAGAAATGTGCATGTACCAGACAGTTTTATTATATGAGCAGTCAGACCAGAGCAATGAAGGATTTTCAGCTTATTTTCAGTGGCAGGAACAAAAGATGGCAAGATTAGTTAAGTGCTGAAGGGAATGCTTACAGTGTTTCGTCTCTCAACAGAGTGCTAGCAGAGAGGCTATTTTACATCAGCATCTGGCACAGGTATGAGTTAAAATGGAATATTACAGACAATTGTATGTCCACATTTAAAGAAAGATGTTGATACCTCATATAATTCAGAGAAAAGACAGAACAATGGCTGGATGATTGGAAACAATGTTTTACAATGAAGAATTTGAAGACGTCAATATCCTTCATTTAAAAGAAAATTAGTGTCACATCCATAGCAACATTTATATGAAACAACATTTCTCAGCAGAGGATTCAGTTTCAGGGAAACCTGCAGCACCACAACAGTCCCTGTACAGTAAAGTTACATAAATTTAGCTTATGAAAATGTTGGAGGTTTTTTTGAAAGACATTTTATCTTTGAAACTAGTTTATCAGAGTAATGCTTTGCTAAAAATTATGAGTCCCTGTGAACAAGATAAGGCTTATTAATGACAGTTATGCTATAGTTCAAAGTAGAGAAGTCTTATGGCTTAGGTGATACAGGAGGTCAAAGTAAATCATTAGGTTGTCCCTTCTGGCATTTTGGGAGTGGCATTTTAGATTCAGTCTTTCTACAACTGAAGTTTCCATAGTATCTAATATCAACACTGAAGAAAATATAAACATTTAAGCTTTTCATACTTTTAACATTGCAATCATAACATTCACAACAATTAATGTTTGTGAATTTCCTGTGCTTTGTGCATGAACCAGAACCAACACACACATCTGCACAGCCCATATTTTTAGGGGAGTTTTTGTTGTTGCTTTGTTTGCTTGTTTCTTTGTTAAGAAAAAAAAAAAAAAAAAAAAAAAAAAAAAGACCTTACCAACTTTCCCTATCAGGTGTCCAACAGTATATGCAATAACAAAGAAATATCCCACTTTCCTGATCTGCATAGATCATAGTGTAAAACCAAGGAGTATCTGAAGCAGTATTGCCAGCAGCAAGAACTGCATAATCAAATAATACTTTAAGTGCTCTAATTTTTAAAGCAAAATATTTTATGTTCTAGCCCCAAAAGTAAGCACATTTGCCTCTGAATCAAATAGTGTCAGCTTCTTATTTTTTACTTCACTTTTAAGACATACAGTGAAACTCAGCTCCAGATGTTCTATATATAGATAACTATATGGGAAATGGTGATGTTCCAGGGCCCTGAAAATCTCCAAGATATTGAGGTTATTGACTGGTTTCTGGCTGCTCCTCCTCTGCTACGAGAGATAAGGATCTCTTGTAGATCTCACATCTGAAGTCCAACACGGATGCATGAGATATTTTTCACGTAGCATCTGAAATAACTCTAGAAGCCTAGGTGTGAATAACTGAAAGAACAAATTTATGTTATGGTTGCTGGAGACCAAGCATCCTATTGAGCCATCTAAACTTAGACAGGTAGTACTACATGGTGCTCCATAAAGTCACCTTAGTCATCTGCACAGTGCAGGAAGCTATGATATCAGGGACACCTGTAATATTTGAAATGGCACTGGTTGTCACAATTTGACTGAACCAAATGTCAGATAGTACACCAAAGGCAGCTGAGAGAAAAATTCAGTTGATAAACTATTAGAAACAGAATTTGATTCTGTATCAACATACTTAAAATTTTAAGTGTCTACCTGTAGGTATCTACTGGCATGGCCAGTATCAGAATTCCTGTTATTGTCACTGGAAACTAGTCAAGACACTTAGGAAGAAATTCACCTTATCCTTAGGCACTTGGTGGCGGGTCAGCTATAAGCTCTCTAGGTTCCATTATAGTTTTATCTATGTCGTTATCTATCACTGATCTTCATTTTCTTTAATGAGTATTTAGGCAATTATGATGTCAGTGGAATATTTACATGTAGGTTCTTAGATTAAGGTGTCTTATTATTGAACTGAATCTTGCTCCAGGACCTCAGATCAGCAGCTTTCATAGAACTGTAGAATCATTAAGGTTTGAAAAGACCTCCAAGATCATCTGGTCCAACTGTTCCCCTACCACCAATATTACCTACTAAACTATGACCTTAAGTACCACATCCAACCTTTCCTTAAATAGGCCCAGGGACGGTGACTCCACCACATCCCTGGGCTACCCGTTCTAATGCCTAACCACTCCTTCTGAGAAATTTTTCCTAATTTTCAACCTGAACCTCTCCTGGCACAACTTGAGGCCATTCCCTCTAGTCCTATCACTAGTTACCTGTGAGAAGAGGCCAACCCTCACCTTCCCACACCTTCATTTCACATAGCTGTAGAGAGCAATAAGGTCTCCCCTGAGCCTCCTCTTCTCCAGACTAAACAGCCCCAGTTCCCTCAGCTGCTCCTCATAGGACTTCTGTTCCAGACCCTTCACCAGCTTCATAGCCCTTCTCTGAACATGCTCCAGGGCCTCAGTGTCTTTCTTGTACTGAGGGACCCAAAACTGAACATAGGACTTGAGGTGCGGCTTCACCAGAGCAGAGTACAGGGGGACAATCACCTCCCTGGTCCTGCTGGCTACACTATTCCTGATACAAGCCAGGATGCTGTTGGCCTTCTTGGCCACCTTGGCACGCTGCTGGTTTATGTTCAGGTGAGCACTGACCAACTCCCCCAGATCTTTTTCTTCTGCACAGCTTTTCAGTCACTCCATCCCAAACCTGTAGCATTGCATGGGGTTGTTGTGGAGAAAGTGCAGGACCCATCACTTAGCCATGTTGATCCTCATGCCATTGGCCTCTGCCCATTGACCCATCCTGTCCATGTCCCTCTGCAGGACTTTCCTACTCTCCGGCAGATTGATACTTCTCCTCAACTTGGCATCATCTGCAAACTTACTGAGGGTATGCTCAATTCCCTCATCCAAATCATCAATAAAGATATTAAAGAGGATGGGCTCCAACTCTGATCCTTGGGGAACACCACTCATGACTAGTTGACAGCTGGATTTCACTCTGTTCACCACCACTCTCTGGGCCCAGACATCCAGCCAGTTTTTAACCCATCAAAGAGTGTACTTGTCCAAGTCATGGGCTGCCAGCTTCTCCAGGAGAATCCTGTGGGAGGCTGTGTCAAAGACTTTGCTGAAGTCAGGTAGACTACATCAATAGCCTTTCCCTCATTCAGAAGGAAGGTTACCTGGTCATAGAAGGAGATGAGGTTGGTCAGGCAGGACTTGCCTTTCATTAACCCATGGTAACTGGGCCTGATCCTATAGTTGTTCTGTACATGCTGTATAATTGTACTCAAGATGACCTGTTCCATCACCTTTCCTGGCACCAAGGTCAGGCCGACAGTACTGTAGTTTCCTAGATTCTCCTCACAACCCTTCTTATAGGTGGGTGTCACATTAGCCAGTCTCCAGTCATCCAGGACTTCTCAGGATGACCATGACCACTGATAGATGATGGAAAGTGGCTTGGCAATCACATCTACCAGGTTTCTCACCGCCCTCAGGTGGATCCCATTTGGTCCCATGGACTTGTGACAGGCCAAGTGGAGCAGTGGGTCTCTAACTGTTTCCACCTGAACTGTGGGGGGTTTCTTTCACTCCTTGTCCTAGACTTCCAATTCAGGAATCTGAGTATCCTGAGGATAAGTGGTCTGACTAGTAAAGACAGATGTAAAGAAGGCATTAAGAACTTCAGCCTTTTCGTTATCCTCAGTAGTCATGTTCCCCTGCATCCAGTAAAGGATGGAGATTTTCCTTGGCCCTCCTCTTGCCATTAATATATTTGCAAAAACATATTTTTTTTTGTCTTTTACCATAGTGGCCAGTTTGAGCTTGTGCAGAACTTTAACTTTCCTGATTTTTTCTCTGCGTATGCTGGCAACTTCCTTGTACTTTCCCAGAGTTATCTGCCCCTTCTTCCACCGGACATGAGCTCTCTTTTTCTCCTGGAAACTCAGCAAAAGTTCCCTGTTCAGCCACGCCAGTCTTCTTCCCCACCACCTCGTCTTATGGCACAAGGGGAGAGCTTGCTCCTACTCCATTAAGACTTCCTTCTTGAAGAGCATCCAACCTTCCTGGACCTCTCTGCTCTTCAGGACTGATTCCCAGGGGACCTTCCCTACCAGCATTTTGAACAGCTCAAAGTCTGCCTTCCTCATAAATACATTCATAAATAAATAAATAACCAAACTGTTACCTAGCTTCAAAATACAGTAACACTTCAGGAAACATTATTAACTTTATCCACACAGTTCTGCTCAGCACCTTATAGGAATGTGACCCAATAACAGACAGAGTGTGTTTCAGTTCTGCTATTTCCTGTCCATCTTTGGTTACAGTCATAAAAGAAATGAATAATAGACAAATCTGTCTGCAAAAATAGGCTGGAAATAGGCATTCTCATAGGATTTCTAACATCTTTGGCTTTTCTTCAGGCTGGAAATACCACAAAAGCAACCTTCCGGTAGTGTTTGTATTTCAGCACATCTGTTTTTATGGCCAACTGGAACCAGGAAGTTTAGCTCACATAAAAATGAAAAATCACCTAAAGAAAATTAACCAAAGCATCAGAGGTCCAGTTCAAGCTTTAAGAAAGATTCAATTACACTGTTATTTTAGCCTATGTGCTCACTGACTCCTAACTATAGGGACCGTTACTTGAAGCCTCTGTTAAATGAATACATAATGGTATAGAAAGAAATGAGGACCTCAAAACAATTTTCAAATGTTACCTTTTGCTAATATTAGGAAGGTCACCACTGCCTTCTCTTTATAGATGGCAGAAGTAAATCACAAAGACTGAATATCACTCCCAAGTCAGTGATAGGATCTGTAAAAATGAGGGTTTTAAGACTCAGAAGTTTCACTTATATTGCCTGCCTTATTCTTACTTATGTTATTTCTGCCATCAGCTACTATTCAGCTTCTTTCCTGTCATACTCTCTTTTGCCTTCTTTTTCTATTCATACTTTCCAGTAGAAAAATACTTACTGAAGATTACAGTGCAAACAAAACTGTGGAAAGGAACAAAAATCATTTGAGCTAATCTTATATTCTCATAAACTGGCTGGGGAGAAAGATAATTAATTTACAAAGAGCTCCAAACATTTAATAGAGCTTTCCGCTGGTACAGAGATGCATGAAATATAACCATCCATAATGGTCTCTACTGTGTTCTAATTAAGACAATTTTTTGAAAATTCTGGCTATCCAGATTTTCAATTGCTTATAGGAATCAGTACACAACAGAAAGTATCGTCATTTGCAGTAACAGACATAGCAAAGGGTCTCAAAGAAGAAAACCTGAGAGGGGCCAAGTTTCTCAAGTAAATTTGGAGGATTTATAATGGCAATGGTGTTTTCTCATTGAACAATTGTTGATAATTTTTTCACAGGTCTATTGTAATGAATTCCTAATGCATGATCATCAACTTTTAGACATTACAGTGACTAAATCAGTTCTCCTCTCACGACCAAGAAGCTGAAAGCTATACACTAGGCCAACTCTCCTTCTGTTTTCTCTTGGTTAAAATAGAACCCACAAAATTGTTCAAACTTTCTTTATAATAATAATAATAATAATAACAATAGTAATAATAATAAATCTAAAATGCTAGCTCTGGTTTCTGTCCTGTTTGCTCCAGCTATTCCAGAAGCAGCAAGAAAAGTTTTTCTTCCCTGTGATGACTAAATTTTCCCATTTTGATGACCATTGTCATCTGCTGTCTGGTAGATGTGCTTATGCCTAATCAGAAAATAATCTAACTGGGTACAGCAAAAAAGGTAATTTTATCAGTGGAGGGATCTTTAACTATAAAATTCTGTGTTAGCTTTATGGATATTTTTACTACTTATTTTCAGAATATTTTACAATATCACTGACAGATAATAAGGCAGAGATACAGGTATGCCTACAAGGAAATGTATTGAAGCCCCCAAGGTGGTATTTTACCTATACATCACACAAAATAATCATGGCTGGCACCCAGACACCCATCTCTGTCAGGCAAGAACATTCACCCATGCTGCTATTTTGATGCATGATTTTATTTATTTTTTTTTTTTTAGGGCCAGGACAAACTATGCATCCTTGGCATGCACAACAACAGTATCTCATGCTGACTTGAAAGGAGTGACACAGATTTTCCAGGACATTGAAATATCAACTTGATGTGTATGAATCAATGCATGATCCCTTTCACTGCCCTGTCAATCCATAACTACTGTGCTGTAAGATTGCAGCTGTACATTTACAGAGAGGCTCTAACCTATCTCAGGCTTTTCAAACACTGTAACCAAGGAGATATGGCAGATAGTCCATCCTGTGTGGAGCAGCTCTGGCTTTTTACTAATTTTTGAGGTCAGTGGAGACTGAAAGGTGCCCAGGGAATAACTGGTAGAGGAAGGGGCCTGCGCTATAGTGGAGATGGGGTTATTCTCCATGCCCTTCTCCTGGAACTCAGTGACAAACCACTCCTCATTTTAAGACAGCTGGTAGCAGCATGTGTGGAATGACAATTCAGGAAGCAGCTCATGAATGTTGGCTGAGGGTAACGTTGTCTAATTGTTTAAGTATCTGAGAAGCCACAGCCACCTAAATATTTCTTGTCAGGAGAAGAAGATTTTTTATTTTTATTTTTTGGCATTGTTTTGAAAAATGGTAGATTTTCTCTTAATAGACTCTATAAAACACATATGCTTAAATTCTGTTCAGCACAAAAAGGCCTAAGTATTTACTGATATCTTGCCCTCTTCCTCCAGCTTCTTCTCCTCCCTGCTCCTCTTTCCTTATTCTTTTTCATAATTAGAAAGATGGATGGAAAACATAGAGCAACAATGTTCATGAAATTATTCATTTTCTATTGAAAACACAAGGGAACCATAAACAAGCATTCCCAACCACCACAGCTTCAGAAAATATTTGAAGAGATTAACATGAATGATCACTCAAGGTCGTGTTCTTCAAGAAATATTCTGAAGAAAAAATATGTATATAATAATAATGTTTTACATAGATGTCTTTCTAAACTGCATCTCTTTTTCCTGTTAAAAGTTTAAAAAATGTGATTGTAATGTAATGTGCTAAGGTAATATTGGGGTTCTTCATCAGAGCCAGCCATTTTCTGTTGTAGGTTTGATGACACAATTACCTTATTTATAATAGTCACTGTTTGATTAGCAGTACTATTTTACCTTTCATATTTTCAGAAACATCGCTTTAGAAATAAATATACAGATGATAGAAAAGGCTAAAAAATATTTTTGAAGTACCTCCTGTCTTTCTTTGCAAATATTTCAGAGGTCAACACTCTGAAATTAATGCAGGTAAAGTTGTAACTGTCAACAACCCTACATAGACTGTAGTTAGGCTGAGGGAGCATTAGGACTGCTTTCTTCCAGTAATCTGATATGAACTCTGGTTCATGTTTGAACTTAAAAAAAATAAATAAATAAAATAAGATTTTGATAGATTTATTGTGGTACACGAGCTAAGAGACCTTTCCTTTAAATGGCAGAATTACTAGGTGGATGTTTTTTATAAGATATGCTCAGTTTTGTTATTTATTTCTCAAACACTTTCAACAGATCCACTGCTTTTCCAGACATGTTACAACTTATTTCTGTTCTCCCAAAATTTTCTGAAAGAAATAAAACAGAGAATATAAGAATCAGTTCTGAGGTGTTTTGATGCAGTGGGAAGGAAAAATTTATCATAGTCCCCACCTCTGACTCTCCCTTCCTTGGAAAGATGTAGAGCAGACCTCAGGGAGCAAAAAAATGTTGACTTTGAATAGATGCTACTGAACTGGCATAAGAAAGTCTTGCAATTTGCATGTTGCTACAAGTCAAGTAGCAAAGTGACTCTGCTTTTTAGTTTCTCGTCAAAGTAAAGAAACAGCCAAAAAGCAACTTTACTCTCATGCACAGTATTTCAGGGTAAATTTGCAACTCTACAAGTTCTGCACACTGCTTACAAAGCCTCTTCATTCAGCTTCATCCACTGCTTGGGATGAAGTGTCCTAGTTTGCTTTCTTTTCATATTTTGATGCTTCTACTACTCTTCCTCTGAAGCTAATTACAATTATCCTTCATCTTAAAAAGCTAAAAAGAGGCTTTATGCTGTTTTTCTAAGGTTAGCTGCAGCTTTTCATTTCAAACATTTGCTTCCCTGTGTCTACCCTAAAATTGGAAGGATTAGCTGAAAAGAAACTTGTAAATAATAAAGTGTTAAGGAAAATAAATTGTATTTTTGAGAGGTTTACTCTAGCATGGCCTGCAGAACAATACTTACAGTGAAGGTAGATATAACTGAATTAAAACAAAATAATTGTAACTTTCCTATGCACACAAAGAGGAAGAATAAAATAAAATTAAATAAAGATAAAAAATAAAACAAGAATATCTAGGTAACAGAGAAAAAATAAACTGTACCTTTTCTCTTCATTTTGCCCTTAACATAAATGACATTGGTTCAAGCTCTGTCAGAAAAACGTGTGAAATTCATGTAAGGCCTTCTTAGCTGTCTTATATGCTCCTTGAGGAGCAAAGCATAAAGTCTATCTAAAATCTTGAAGTAATGATATAGAATGCTCTCCCACACTTTCTTAGTTTTCCATCTACAAGTTAGAGTAGTGGATCTGACACAGGCAAATAGCTAACAATTAATATGTGGGTATAACTGCAGCTTTGTAAGATCCTTAGCTCAACTTGTCATGGCATTCAGTGCCAATTTCATATAGGCAAAATATTTCATATAGGCAAAATACTTCATTAACAAAAATTACTTGAACACCATAAAACAGATGTGGTCAGGACTTGTTCATCAAAAATTATAATGCACAAAAAAGTAAGGTTTCAGAGAATTTTGAAGTAAACCTTGAGGTAAGGAAATTTCTTATCTCCAGGACAAAATTTCTGGTCAAATCCAGAGAGATACATGACCATGATAACCATACTGTTCATGTTTGTAGGGTGGACCAGAAAAAGCGAAGAGTTTATCAAACATGTAACCATAAATCAATAAATCTCAAACCATAAATCTTAAAAATAATTTTAAAATATTGTGGTGGTTTTATTCGGATGGGCAGCCGAGATCCATCACAGCTGCTCTCTCACTCCCCACCTCCTCAAAGAGGAGGGGGAGAAAAAGTCAACACAAAGAGCTCGAGGTTTGAGATGAGAATGATTTAATTAAAAGGAAAGGGAATGGGGAGAGAATGTAACAAAAGAAACAACAAAGCCGCGCGGAAGCACAGAGAGAAAGGAAAAATTATTCTCTACTTCCCATCAACAAGCGATGTTCGGCCACGTCCTGGGAAGCAGGGCCTCAAAACGCGTACCGGTTGTTCAGGAGAGAGCGAGCGAGAGAGAGAGAGATCCCTCCCCCACAAGAGCCCCCTTTATTGCTGAGTGTGACATCAGGTGTTATGGAATATCCCTTTGGTCGGTTTAGGTCAGCTGCCCTGGTGATGTCCCCTCCCCATCAATTGCCCACCCCCAGCCTGCTGGCTCCTGGGGCTTGGAGAGAGTCCTGATTCTGTGCCAGCACTATGCAGCAATAGACACAGCACTGGAGTGATACCAGTGCTGTTCCAGCTACGAGTGCAGCACTGTGTGGGCTGCAGCAGGGAAAAGTGACTCCATCCCAAACAGACCCAACACAAATATACAGATTAGGAGAAGCATATGTACTGGGTCTGGCTGGGATGTTAACTTTCCCTGCAGCAGCCCATACAGTGCTGCGCTCTGCACTTGTAACTAGAACAGCAGTGTTATCACACCAGTGTCTGCTGCTGAGAAGTGCTGGCACTGCATCAGGACTTTCTCCAACCCTTCTGGGGGGGTGGGCAAAAAAGTGAGAAAGAAACATCACCAGGGCAGCTGACCTAAACCAACCAAAGAGATATTCCATACCATATGATGTCACACTCAGCAATAAAAGGTGGAAAAAGGAGGAAGAGGGGAGGGGTGGGCTTTCGTTGTGAAAACGTCTGTCCTCCTTGTGAACACCAGCTACGTGCATTGAGGCCCTGCTTCAAGGCCGTGGTCAGGCATCGCTCATTTGTGGGAAGTAGAGAATAATTTATTTCCTCTGCACTTCCACATAGTCTTTACTTGTTTTATTTTGCTGTTCCCTTTCCCCCTCCCTTTTCCCCTTTCCCTTTTTCCCTCTAGTTGAATTGTTAATTAATGATATTCCCTTAATATATATATATATTTCCCTTTAATTAAATTATCCTTATCCCCACCCATGAGTTGTTCTTTCCTTTACTTCTTCCCCTCTTCATCTGAGGAGGGGGAGTGAGAGAGCGGTTGTGGTGTTCAGCTGCCCAGTACGGTAAAATCACCAAAGCATATGACATTGTAGATAGTATATGCTTTCTTCAATCCTAAATCCATTTAAAGTTGGTTTCAAAGGGAGTTTAGAAGGATGTGGATGCTAAAGACTCACCATTGGCTATTTCAGAGTAGGTGAAGTGAACATAACTAACTGGCTTACTTTGATAGCAATTACAAATATATATATTTATTATCTTTTATAAAGAATTGTCTGTCTTATAATGTAACCAAAGTGATCAGGATACAGAGAGAGAGAAAGAGAGAAAGAGAGAGAAAAAGAGAGAGAGAGAAAGAGAGAGAGGGAGAGAGAAAGAGAGAGGGAGAGAGAAAGAGAGAGGGAGAGAAAGAAGGCAAGAAGGAACGAAAGAAGGCAAGAAACAAAGAAAGAAAGAAAGAAAAGAAAGAAAGAAAGAAAGAAAGAAAGAAAGAAAGAAAGAAAGAAA
>CM021767.1:86007144-86018940 GCA_011076525.1 Nettapus auritus | reverse complement strand
AAAGAAAGAAAGAAAGAAAGAAAGAAAGAAAGAAAGAAAGAAAGAAAGAAATGAAGAAAGAAAGAAAGAAAGAAGGAAAGAAAAAAAGAGAAATAAATGAAACAATCTCATCCCACTTAGGGTAAGCAATTACCAGAATGTCAAATTTTACATACATTTACTTTCTCATATCAATACCTATTCAGTGCCACAGAAAGCTTATTTTGTAGTAACAGTTTTTTTTTTTTTTTTTTCCCCTGGATGGGAAAGTCTATATTCAGTTTAAAATGTTTTCCATTTTGATTTAGACAAATATATGACACAAAGTGGAAAGAGTGACTGGGGCATCAATACAATGAGCTTATTGAACCAGAGTAGAAAAACACAGACTTTGTTATTTGAAATACCCATAATACCTTCCAAACTCAGTTAGAAAACAGACTTCTGATCACTAAAAAAGCAAATGAGACATTCTCCATCAGGTTTGAAAGACCACAAAAATGTGGCCTTGTCTGAGATTCTGTAGGTCTTTTCTGTGTCATTCTTGACACATGGCATGAATGAAATGACACGAAGACATGGAGATAATTCTGGCAGTAGGGCTACAAGTATAGAAAAGTTGGCCAACTGATAACTGGTCTTTTAACCAAGTCCTGAAAGATGCTTGAGTTTTCAAACTGTTTTTTTTAAAAGTGAGGATGAAGGGAACAGTATCCAAGACCCAGTCTGCACAAGATGAAGGCAAAGCTAGTAGAGAGGAAACTGGAAAAAATAGAGTCCTCCTTTGCCCTACTAATAATATGGTATTCAACATTTAATATGAAGGTAAACAAGAACATTTGCACTCTTGCATTTTTTCTTCCAAACACAGACCCAGGCTCTCAAAAACCCAGAATGGGGCTCTGCCCCAAAGTTATTCAGTCACAGTGAATAATCTCCAAGCCCATGATTCAAGATTTGTGACTCAAGCTACAGACTTTGTTTTTTAAAGACATTATGAGCATTTCTGTGTAAATGAATGCCACAGAATTCTCCCCTGGCTAATATAATATTTCTTCAGGTATTAATTAGCCCATCTGGGATGGCATGCTAAGGAATTATGCTGCCACACAAACTTTGATCTTCCACAGCAGTATATCACATGATATTTGTATCTCTTGCAACCTGGTTATCAGTGACACCATCCTTCTTTTAATGAGTCCCTCTTACAGTTTGTGCCAGCTGGAGATGTCAAGGTAAATGTCAATAGAATTAAATATTTAGAATGGCTGGTTAATTTTCTCGGTAGAAGGTCCACTGCACCGCTGTATATTTCCCTTGAGCTGACAACACAAACCCATTTATTTCTTCAAGGTGATTAGATGGGGTAGAGAATGAAACGTAGAGATATATAACTCAGCTTCTTGAAAAACAGATTAAAACTGGAAGTGCATATATTTGATGATTAAGAAATCTAGCCTGAAATATAAATCCTAGGAATCTTTTAAATGTGACATTGTAGTATGATACTTTCATGTCAAGAATAAAAGATACCTATTTGTTGTTATAGAATTTTGCTGTGTGTTATCAGGAGGAAATGTAAAAATCTTGAACAATCTTCACAATAAAACTGATCTTTTTAAAACAACTTGGGCAACAAAAGTTTTACATATTATTTAGTTTACATTACTACATGTTTCTAAACGTTACTATAATTAGCTTGCTCTCAGAAGATGCCACCTCAAAAAGAAAACAAGAACACATTGTTTAACAAAATAAATATACTTTTTATGTTTAACTAAATAAATATATCTTTTTATGTTTAAAATTCATTTTGTTTTGTTTTTAATTGAGAAATTTTTTGACATTCACTTTTTCTGGAAACACTTAAAGCTTCAGCAAGTCTGTACCTTTCAGAGACAAAGAATTCTTGAAAATGACTCAGCTGACCAAGTAGTCTGTGAAGATTTAAAATATAGTCCTTTTAAGTCCCTGAGATTAAACTTCTCCCTACTGTCAGTAGGAACTAATAGGAGTTTTCTCCTACTCATGCCTTTTATGAACAGTGATTAAAATTGCATGTTCAATCTTTTTCTGGTCTTCTTTCAACATGAACAGAAAAAATGAACATGAACACAGAGAGCTGTTGTTCGTTACTGGCTTCCATATGACATGCATTGCAAAGTATTCATGTTTTATATTTCTTGTCATAATAGTCCACCATTTTCCAGTTCCCTTATTTGTATTTACATTGCATACAACATGGTAACATTTTCATTATTTGATTAACATCTTTGGCTTTCTTCTGTCCTGAAATGACATAAATAATAAACAAATGACAAGACTAGCTGTGTGGCTCTGTCTCATTTGCTCTAAATAAATGCTTTTAAGCTATTACATCATACTGAATCTGTTATAAAGATTTTGATGAAATCTCTACAGTGAAGTATGCCAACAGTCCATTCTGTCCCATGCTGCTTTATTAATAACAAATAAAAAGCAAGCTACACTGAATTATCAAGCAAATTTTAATGCATTACTAATAATCCAAAAAGTCCAGATTAAAATACAAACAAACAAAGAAACAAAAATATGTTAGATGGTCACAGACAGGGTAATACAGCTGCTGACCAAAAATAGGCAAAAGTTGAAAAAGGATGCAAGCAAAGTTCACTGCATACTGGAGAAACCAAAGGGCTTGAGAGTTGATTACTGGAGGAATCAGGAGGTACAAGCAAGTAACTGGGGAGACTGGTTCATGGGGTTGAATGAGAAATCCACCCGACTGCTTGTTTTCCCAAGGTAAATGAAGTCTGAGGCCAGTTATGTGAGGAACTTGCAGTGTCTTGGTGTGTGTTCTGATCAAGCAGCAGGAGCAGGGCTATGGTCCCCAGAAATGGAAGGATCCATAGTGCATACGTGTGGGTTATACAGTGTGTGTTGGCAAGTGAGATAACTGGAAACCTAGGAGGTGCAGCAGCAGTAACTGGGCAGACGAGTGTCTAAGGCCAGATACTGGGGACAAACGTGTTGCATACATACACATGTTCATGTACATTTCCCACTAAATGAAAGATGCTGTGAGTGGGACAGGTTTAGGCCACATGTGCCATCTGTGTTTGTGCCAGTGTTTCTGCATATTAATTTGTGTAGCCAGATATGTGTGTATACATATATTGTATATATGTGTGTGCATGTGTGTGTGTGCGTGCCTAATGGGAACACATGCCCAGGTCCAGTGCACTACAGACTGGACATGGGACACGCAGCTGTGGCAACATTGCCTGACAGACTGTCAGATTTGGGACCACTGCTTTTTTGAAATATCACAAGTACCTTAAGCATGTCATCTGCAGAGTTTTTAAAATAAACCTTCCTTTTGTTCATAAAGACAATATTCACAATATTAAAATTTATTAACAGCTTTGTTATCATGTAAAGACAATTTTAATTGGGTATTTCAATCTCAACTATTTTAGTTTCGGATTTTTTGTTTAGCAGGGTGTAATTCACAAGATAAAGTAAAGGAGAGTGAGATTTGTCCATCAGCTGAAGTTTTTAGGTAAAGATGTTTTCCTGAAATATGTGCTCCAATTCAGCTACAACTTGTTGGAAGGAGAAGATTGTAAGATTATATATCTTTCATTATGCAGTGGATTTGATTGCATTTTTCCATTCCCAATTTCTGGCTGCAATAGCTATATTTTTTTTTATTATATAATCAGCAATCTGCTGCTGCAGATTGTACATCTATATGTAGGTTTTGTGAGACAATAGTTTTTTGCGTTTTAATAATTATTAGATCGTAACGTGTTTAGCTATTCAGATATTTTGCATAAGATAGAATTCAACAGGTCTACCTTACTAAAATAGACTACCAATTGTCACATAAAATTAATTCCATTCTCTACTGCTCATGGTGTGAATATATCATGTTTATATATGCTACCATGTTGTATAATCACTGTCAAATTTTTAAGCGTATCCTCATGTTTTGAATGTAATGGACTTGTATGGTCTGCATTTCTAGGCACTCTAAAATTGCAGCTTTAAAAACAAAGATATTAAAAAGAGAAGAGGACACGCCTTCTTTTTCCTGTAATGGAGGAAATTTTTGCAAGTCCATAGATAATGTCATAAGTTGTGACTGACGTTAGACAGAGCTGCCTACATGTTACTGCAAATTCACTACATCTTCAAGGCCTGAGAAACAAAGGGAGAATTTTAAATGCTTCAGATTTGTGTGGTAATCATTAATGTTTTTGGTATTTATGTGACAACTTGAACTCCAGATAATATCAATAATAAGCAATTGTTCAAATATTTTGAAATACGACTCATTTTTCATGCTGAAAATGCTTAAACATGTGTTAAATATTAAAATATATACTAATAAACATGAAAAAGACACTCTTCCTTGCAATAAGTGCTTTTTAGGCAATTCTCCCATCCTGTTACATTACCTGTTACTTTTGGAAAATGCTGGTTTTGTAGAAACGGAAATAAACATACATTTTTATATTTCTATTCTTAGCATAAATGCCATGATCTCTGCCAATATTATATCACTTCAAAAGAATTTTGCTGAGATTATGAGAATATTTGGTAAAATTTTCTGAACTGAATTTTGACAGTCTGCTCTTTTATGCTTCCATTGCAGCCCTTTCAGATTCTACTCACCATCTGTAAGGAAAACCAAAACACTAAGACTTGATGTAACTGTAATCAGTAGGAACTTGCCCATGTAACATCTTTCCTCTTTGATAAAAATAAATAAATAAAAATAAAATAAAATAATAAAATAAAATAAAATAATAAAAGACTTTGCATAATGCAGATATTCAAATTAACTGAATCTGTGGGTTCAGTCACAATAAATGAACTATCAGCTCACCAGAATTTTAGCTTGACTTTTTCACTGGTTTAAACACTTCCACCATTTGGCATGTGTATTGCACATCATGCCCAGTGAAGCCACAGCAGGGCCACATTCATCTCCACATAACCCTGCCCAGTCCAGTCACTGTCCCCTTCAAGCTGAGCCTATCTACATGCCCACATCCAAGTCCTGCCTCAACCAGCCCAGGCCGCAGGGAGGTGCCTGGGGCCAGGGAATGGGGCTGTTGACAAACTGTTAGTATTGACTATATTTCCTGAGCTCATGCTTATGCTCACAGAATATTAGTTGTATTCATGATCTGATGTAAAGCAGCTGCATATCACCCCAACTTCCTCCGTGTAGTGGCTTAAACAGAGGGGAAAGAGAAAGTGCCTGACAGGGCTCAGGAGATGTGGGAAAAATATAGTAAAGTTTGAAATAAATTCACAGTTATCTGAGCTCCAGCCCTGATTTATATTTTCATTTTAAGTGTCCTTGAACGGACAGAAAGTAACTGTAGCAGGTACCAGAAGAGTAATGGTAAGAAACATGTAAGAAGGTGCATGACAGATATTCAGTGAAAGAACAAGCATGTCATTTGCTCCTTTTAATTTGTCTTGATAATGTAAGCAATGCAATCATTTTGATCTACTGAAAACCCATCAAATTGCAAACAATAATTGTACCTTTCTTTTTTATATAGCCATAGTTTTATCCATGGAATTGCTTCCTGCTGGCAACCTCTGTAGCTGAGATCAATAAGCATGAGATTTTGATAAAAAGAACAAAAGCAAAGATGCTTATAATTCCTACATTAAATTTATTAAGGGTGTAAACTCTCTTTTTCAGATCCATAAAGCAACTATTAACTATCAGGAAGTAAGAGACTTTTTATTTTTTTTTTTAATCTCTTCTGTCACTGAGCTGTTAGGTAGATGCATATAGAACACTATGGCATTTCCTTTCTGGGGGAACCTGTTAGGGAAATATTGCAGCCAAGCACTCCTTTCTAGACATTGGCTATAAAAGTAAAAGCACATTGATCTGAATTCCCTATGTAGTGGTCTGGCAAACTCCTGCAGACCTGCAAACTCCTGCAGACCTGCCTCTGAGCAAATTCACATACCAAAACCAATGAGACTGAAATGAGCCCCAGTAAAATTATCCTGTAAAATGTTAGAATATAATAAGGGAAGATTGTAAAATATGCAATATCATCTTTTAAACTGAGATTAGTTTCTGGCCAAATAAGGTATACAGCTCTTTCTAGAGGAAAATGTTAGTGTGTGGTTGTGCTATATTAAACTGCTCAAATATTGTTTCTAAGAAAGTAATATATTTAGGAAAAATAAAGTGCTTTGAAGCATATAGTAGAGGCAAATTTTCAAACTTGTTGGTTTGGAGACACTTATCATCATCTTCTGAAAACTAAATTATATTTTACTTACATACCCCAAATACCAGAGATATGACATAAGGAGAAAAGTAGATCCAAGATTCAAGGTAGAGTGAGTTCTCAAATTCTTAGCTTCCCAAGTCTGCATCTGCTTCTGCCTCTGAAGTGAATGAAGAAGGTGCTAAATTTTCCCAGATCCATGGTCAGGTCTGCAGTAACCTCAACGAATGGACTTACTGCCCAGACCAGCAGGACCCTGTATGCTGGAGCAGGGTATTTGTTTCTACCCCAGTAAGCCAAGACATGTTCAGCGGTGTAAAAATTAATATGGGAGGTAGGGTCCAGGTATCATTCCTCTTTTCATATTTGTTCTACCCCACCAATAGCAAGGCATCTTTCACCTTCCGTATGGATATTAAATTAGTCTAGCTAACACATACCAGCAGGTAAGTTTCTCTTAAACGGTTTAAAATGCAAAAATATTTTCTCCTTTTTTTGTGACACAAAGTCAATTTTCAGGCAAAAAGTGTTTCTTTTGGCTAATGGAAGTGATTGTTATAGTGAATAGGGTGTTGGTCAACCAAACCCACTCAGTGGTATCATCTTATTGAGTGCTGATATTCGTAGTGATCATACAAACAACCCGAGGATCTTGTGGCATATGGTGGTGCAATTAGGCAGGAACACTAGGAAGGCAAAGCTTTCTCACAATGGCCTTTGCCCAGATGTAAATAGCCCTAGGAGAACAAGATGGATCTGAGTGGGTGGGATGGAAACACAACTTTGTTCTTAATTTTAAAGACTTTGAAAATAAGAATTAAAGATTTAAGAATACAGATTCAAGCAAATGAGTGTCACAGCTGAAAACAAAAACAAACAAACTACAAACAAAGAAAAAACTACAGTTACAAGTTACACCTTGGATAAATAATTTAAAATAAGAATTTCCTAAAAGCTAAATTGCAAAATAAATTCATATGTTCCTTTGGAAGATGCAAAAATGAGTCCAATACACTTTTCAGTCTTTCATGTGTGTTTGTGCATGTGTATTTAGATTTCAGTTATATTCAATACATCATGTGTATTTAGATTTCAGTTATATTCAATACATCATTTCTTCATCTTCATAATAACCCAGATTTTCAACCTTCATTTCAGGACATATTTTTAATTTTCAAATGGAGCACACAGGGTTTGCATTAATCTAACAGGATGGGCCAAAAATGATTCATCAGATAGCAAAACATGAGGCTTTTGGAAATGTTTTTTTTTGTTGTTGTTGTTTGTTTGTTTGTTTTGTTTTATAATATTTTGCTTTACTCTGTACATGGACTTTGGCAGATAACATCCTATTTGTTATTATATTTTAATCTCTCCAGCTGAAAATGTTGCCTATTTTCCCATCAAGAAAGTAAAAGCTGTTATAAGAAAAAGGCAGTGTAAAATGGATTTTGACCACTGCATCTACATACTAGCTACACCTTAAAATTAACAGTGGATTTCAGAGTTGGAAATGTGAGGATGCATTCTGAGGAAGTGCCCAAGAAGCAGCAGTGGTAATTTGAGGATGAGAAAACAGGAACTGAGACAGTGGTGTTGAGGACAAATGCTGACTGTATCTCCTAAGTCTGTAAAACCTAGAACTAGCATATGTAATACTTTTGCCACAGACAGTTTAAGTGAGGATAGCACTGTGGGGCTCCTTCATTGTTGCTAGTTGTATCTCTCTGCATTACCATGTAATAATACCACCGTTCATTTCCTATAGTGCATGGAAAGGTAATCCAAGTGCTCTTCCAACTTTTCATTTGGCCTACCCACTCAGCTCTTCCTTGCTGAAGATGCTTGCTTTATTCATTTCTCTGCACTGGAGCTGCAGAGCACTTGATTTTTTTAATTGCCTAGGTGGACAGTCTAGGAAGATTTGTTGCGGTCAGGTTTAGATGTCTGCAGTCTTAAACTGCTATCAATGACTACATTCAAACTAGTTTTTTAGACTCTCATTCTAGATAATGGAGAAATATATGCACGTTCCGTAAGTTATTCACCTGGCTGTAATATAAAGTTCTAAAAAAGGTTAAAAGAAATATGGTATTTAATTGCCTAATTTGTTTTTAGTTATCAAAAACAGATCTAGATCAGACAGATTCAGATCTAGACAATGAACTGAAAGGTCTTTGCAATAAGATTCTTCCTATTCTCAGTATCTCAAAAGACATCAAATGTGGACTTATATTATTTCCTTTATTATGACTTGCAATTTTATTTATGCTACTTATGAGGGATTTTCACCAAGATGAGTGATATCAAGGACTTTTTATCTGTAGATTGCCAGTATGTTTATTTCTGGGGATTCTGTGCAATAGAAAATGTACTCTAATTTGCCACTGTATTTTTGCAGTGTGTGAAAGATATTCCATCCATGGTCTGGACATTGTGTCAATGACAAGATTACTGCTTAAGTTATGGAACGGACAACTTGCTTTCTCTGTGTGTGTTTTTTTTTTTTTTGTTTGTTTGTTTGTTTTGTTGTTGTTTTTAACTCTTATCTTAGTGTCAGTTCTGTCTTTTATTAACATTTCTAAATTTATTTTTAAAAATAAGGCCATGATTCTCTCCATTTTCTTATTACAGTTAAAAAGAATACCACCAAACTGCTCTCTCAACAGGTACTTCTCAATTGCATTGTACTTTTCTGCTCTGCAATTATTCTCCCCTCTTTCAGGCATGCTTTACTAATAGTTGTTAATCTAAGGTTCCTGAGTTTTGTTACTTGTCTCCCTTTTAAGTCTATGTATAGCTCCTCTTTTGCTGTTGCATCCAACCTCCTAATGTACATCAGCCTAATTTCTGATCTCACCTCTTCAGTTTTGTTTCATGACAAGTGCAACTTCCATCTGCTGTTCAGTTGTCACTTATGGCCTAGCTAATAGCTTTCCCAAGGTCAAATTACATGTATTTGGTCATTTTTCTTGTATCTGTTTTGAGCCTAATGAAAAACCATTCCTTCAGCTTTCCAGTGAATGCTGTGTTCTCTTATGAACATTGTAGAGGATATCTCTTTCTCAGATTTTTCATCTGAGAGTGTCTTTCTATGGAACTTTTTGTTTGTTTGTTTGTTTGTTTGTTTTGTTTTGTTGTTTTTGTTTTCACATTCTGACATCAGTAGTTTCAAGTGAGTTGTCTAGAATTTGTTTTCTGTGGGCCTCCTCAAATATGTCTTTGTGGGGTCTTCACTTTGCATTTGCCTTGTGAGGAGGATCTCAGTTAGCTTTATTCACCAGTCTCATTATCTGTAGTGTTTCCAGTAATTAAGTTTGTAGGCTGGTTGCATCAGGTGTCAGTCTGAATACAAAACATGCCACCTTTGTTAGTCTTATACTAGACAGATTGCAGTGCTTTCCCACAGGGGTAAAAGTAAAGTAAACAGGATTTGATTAAGACTCTCTTAAAGCTTGTGCTAATCTCAGAAATTCAGTTAAGGAAGAAACTATTTCAGATTTACCTCTCTATTTTAATAAAGGCATAGATCATTACTTACCTCACCATTTATGACATTATGCAAATAGTATGTAGCTGACAGATTGGACACATTTATCAGATAATTGTAATCAAAATATTTTTTCTTGTGTCTTACTCATTTTCAAGTCATGAAAATTTTATTTCTTTACAGCTTTTTATGTGATGCAATCAAAGGAGTGATATATTTTTAAATTTAATTTTCATAATGAATATAATAACATTTAATTACTAAAAAATCTAGGAAGAACATTACTAACCACATTAAAATAAATCTCCTATTTTAAGATTGTTAAATTTCTACTATTTGATTTTCAAGTTCTTTATTCTAACTATGACTCTTGCATAGACTAGTGATTCTGAAGGATTAATTAGATCCACCAATTTTAGTTATTCCCTGTCAACATATACATTTTATGCATATTATTTAATTTAGGGAAGATATAAATTTACATACCATGTACCAGCTTTTGGGTTCCAGGAAGACTTTGGGGAAATGCAAGCATTCTATGGTTAGATGTTTTGTGTGATATTTTCATTACCCTTCAAGATTTTTCTATGGAAAATATGAAATGAAATTATCTGTACATTACAACAGACTAACCCCAAAATCTTTGTTGCTTTTGGATGTTTTTAATGGCTCTTTGTACTTAAAAAAACCAATAACTGTGAAGAAAAAATAATTTTATATTTATTTAGCAAGACTGTCACTCAGAAAATTATACTGGCAAGTAATTGATATATTGATTATATATAAACATTTCTGACTGATCATTTCTTACTATTATAGCATCTTGTTATCACCTTTCAGTGTTCTCTTTTGTACATGTTTCAAGAAGACTTCACCATCTGAATCCAATTTTGTACCAGGAGCTTGGGTGAGCTGGTGAAAATGAGAGATTGGGTATCTTTCCGGGCATAATATAAATCTCCCTGTTTTGAAACTTTCTCTTTTTGAATTGCTAAAATTGCATGCTTATTCTTGCCAAAACTCTGTTGGAAGAAGGGAAATAAAAAGGAATTTGACATTTCTGCAGATCATAACAAACACAGAACTGTCATTTACAAACTAAGAAGGAGGGATGCACTCTTTTGCTAGTTTAGATAAACTGCAAGATCTGCACTGGGAAAATACACAGGGAAATCTAGATCTGAGAAGTCATGAGTGTTACATGAGTGTTGGCAGTATTACAAATCATACTTGCAAGCTCTTTTGAGTGCACATTCTCTCATTAAAGACACTGCAGACCTCATTTGGCCCTTGTCAAGCAATTTCCATTGTTCCGGTCTTTAGTTTCCAACTGTCAAGTTCTTTCTCATAAATTATTATTCCTTTCAGGATTATATGACTTAGTGCTGATTTCAGTCTTCCCTTTATTTTACCTTTCTATCAGTGTCTCCACATGCTCTCTCTCATTACTGTCCTCTACTCTCACCTTTTCCTCCTGATCTAATTTCACCTTCCTGTTGTCTTCATGTGGACATCATGAAGATATAATCTTCAAGGGACACAAATGGGGTGATTTATCTTTCTATAGTCTGCTAGAATATCCCCTGTTATTCGGCCATGGAGTTCAGGTGGTACAATGTACACAAGTGAGATCTTAGGAAAATATGCAAACAAAAGACTGTCCGAGGTCTTCTGTCCAAGACCTGTTATCCGTCTTGTGTTAATTAGTATCTGTGTGTTCTGGTGCTGCTTAAGCAACTGTGACTCCAGTTATAAATAGAATTGCAAACAATACTCATATTCATTAAAGATGTCAATTTACCACAAGGATATCAAGTCTTGAGCAGGAAGACCTGCAAGCAATGCTGATATAAAGAACACTGCAGAATTTTGAAACTTGGTTGTTTTAAATTCAGTGATAACATGGTTCAGAGAGGGAGTACAATCTGCCATGAGATTTTCCCTTATGAATGTTTGCAAATTAATTCTTTGTATTTGGGATTTGAAATCAGTATAACCTAGGAAGTTACAAGGTATTTCCAGGTTTTTATTTTATTTTATTTTATTTTATTTTATTTTATTTTATTTTATTTT
>CM021767.1:85989783-86007134 GCA_011076525.1 Nettapus auritus | reverse complement strand
TTATTTTATTTTATTTTATTTTATTTTATTTTATTTTATTTTATTTTTTTCAGTTAGGTCAAGCAAAATTGTCTTGAAACTAAAAATTGAATTATACTCTTTCATAGTAACACCATCCTTTTAAAGTTTCAAGAGTCTGTGTTAGATTTACCCTCAAGGAAAACTCAAGTACCCTTTGCTTTTACTCAGTTTTTCCATCTGCTCTTTTAAGAGTAGTTTAGGTTACAAACCAAACAAGCTTTGTGGTCTGACTAATTCATGTTTACTTTTGATCAGACTAAAAACCCACCATGCTATTCAGAAGATTTAGCCAGTGAAAACCACTTGCCAAAAGTAAATGTATGTATGTTTTTTGTCAAGTCACATTGACAAATTAACCTGTACTCACCTTATCTACTTAGTCGTGTCAGGGGCTCACATTCTCATCTATTAACATGAATTAAAACCATAATTTACAAGTTATTTGTCAAAACAGTTGTGTGTGTTTGTGTTGACTATGTTTGTCTGCCTAGCTTAAATATATACATAAAACAAAGATACTTTACTCTCTTACAGGAAAACTGTACATGACAATGCAAACAGAATACTTTTAGTGATACTCAGAGGAGAAATCATCTGCACTACTGAACAAGAGCAAACAGCCTGTAGGGTACATGGTATTTCAAGAGAGAATTACTAACTGCTCCCATTTATGCACTAGCATTGCCAGTTTCTCACACAGGCCATCCTAAAGCAAACACAGCTTCTTCCAGATGTCTCCCTTGTACACACAGCCCTGTCCAAGCACATGTGAAAAGTGACACGTTGAATCTCATTCACAAAAGGCCCTGCGCACTTGTACTGGAACACCTCACTGAACATTGCTTTTCATTTTTACTGCTCATTCTGCTCTCCAGGGAATCTTACTGTTATATTTCAAGCCTGGTTTATATCATTATAGTCATAATCAAAATTATTGCTTCAGTCTGAGAGTTTAAAGCATTTGTTAAACCTAGCTAATGGTGCATAACTACATGAAGGCTGGATTCTTCATATCAAATTTCAAGTGCAGAATCTGAAAATCTATTTTAGTAACAGTACTGAGGCCAATATACACAATACAAAATCTTTATGCTTATAGCTAACAGCAATTTAGATCCTTTCTCCAAACAAAATCAGGAATAAAAGTATTTTTGGCTTTAGTGATCCATGGTGATCCAGATTCCTAAATACCAAATGTACCAAATGTACAAAATGTACAATGTACAAAATGTACCAAATGTACAAATGTACCCAATTTTGGGTCCCAAAAAGAAGTACATAGAAGGGGGAGAGAAAGAGAAAGAGAGAGTGTAAGATAGAGATGACTTGCTCTTTTTTTTTTTTTTTTTCTTTTTTCTTTTTTTTTTTTTTCTTTTTATTATTTCCTAGCAAGGGAAGAGGCTAATATAAAGGGCAGAGAATGAAAATTAAGAGCATAGCATTTAGTTCCTGACTCATATTGATCAAGTTTAAACTTTGGAAAACTTTGAGTCTCAGGTCCTTTTTTGAATTCCCCTTTCCAAAGTGCAGTGCTGGAAGGACAAATTGAAGTGACATTCAAGTGTATGCCCTGGACTGAACATTAGGTGCAAAACACAATGTGATTTGAAGCTTAAAGACAAAATGACAGTAGGTAATGACAGTAGGTCATACAATAGGTAATTTTATTTCTTCTGTTTCATTCTCATGTAACACATATAAAGACTGTACTACAGAAATATTTGATCAGGTAAACGCTTCCAGGCAGATAATAATTTCACAGCCTGTGAAATACTGGGAAACTGTCCATTGATCTAACATGTTTCTTGGGTTTATATGTGTTCATACAATGAGTTATAGATTCTCTCGGCCAATTCCTTTTTCTTAAATATTGTGTGCTACTTAGGGACCCAAGAACATTTTAAAATCAAAAGTGTCATTAAAATCTCAGGAGAATTGCCTAAGGCACAGGCCATGCTTTTTCAGAAAATGATTTTCATGTCCATAGTAATATAGAGGTATCATTCCACTATTTCTATAGCATTTTTAACAGTAGTAAACAGCTAATTGTTATTGAGTGAAAATGGTATTCACAGTATGTGACAAGCTGTATTTTTGCTCTCTCCGTATCAAATGTTTGTATTAGTTCACTTTTCCAAATTCATTTCCTTTGTATAAAAATAACAAATTTTGTTGCTTGTATGTACAAAAACAATTTATCAAGACCTGACAAAGTAAATCTATGTGTAGCTGAGAAGTGTTCAAAGATTCCAAATTAAAATCCTGGCTCCAAATGCTGTGCAGTTTGACAAAATGTCAGCAGATGTTCATTTCTCATGTGTTTTATGAATGCTTCTCCATCTGGAACTTTACTATAATTACTAGCTCTCGCAGATCCCAAAACTAGCCATGACATAAACATTTGATGTCTTTAGAGATAAACTCATAAATTCACTACATTACCACCTAATTAATCTTTATATATATATATATTAATGCTATGAAGAAGTGCTCTTTCTCTTGAAAGAATCTCAAGCATGATTCATATTTTCTTCCTATCCATGCAACTATATTTATTAATGTTGAAATAACAGATATAAAGTGAGGGAAAACATAAAGGTAAGCTGTTCTTACATCTGTGATAAGAATATTGAACATAGGAAAATAAGTACTATAATTAGAACACAAAGGAGACAATAAGTTAAAGAAAAAATGTGGTGTTTTTCCTTTTTTTTCCCCATCTTTGTGTTTCGAGTTTCATTTTACCCAGGGACATAGCCAGAAGCAAGTGTGTCATCTGGAACATTATGTTGTTTTGTACAGCCATCCATTTGGTCCCTGAGGAAAAAGAAGATCAGCTAAGAGTTCCATATTTGGATGAAGCTTTTGTGATAACCTAGTTAGTCGTGGGAGTTTCCTAGCATTTTTTCAGTGAGTCTAAAAACTGTATCCAGTTCCAGATTTCTAACCAAAGAAACAGGAGAATGATTTGATGTTTTGCCATGGTTCTAAGGTGCAGACTGAATTGTGGAATTGAATCAGCATCACATACAGGATGCATGGAATGAACATTATTGGAGTACTCTAAGTGTGCCACACAGATAACTAAAATTTAAACTTATTCTAGCTTACTTCATCATCACTCATTCAATGGTAAACAGTGGGTCAGATTTTTTTTTAATACATTTAGTTGCTGAAATCATAAAACACAGTGGTGTCATTAAGTCACTTCCTATGTTACTGCAGGTAATTGGATCACCTAATCCCTTTCAGAGACTGATGAAGTTATGGGATAGCTGAGATACCTCTCTTCTACCTGTGCTTCCTCAGTCCTCAGTCCTACTGCATCAGGAACAGAAATATAGTTAATGTATGACAATGAGATAAACATTACTTATTTCAGTTGGGCTTAAAACAAGAGCCTATTTCTGGAGTTCCTGGGGTTTTGGTGATGCCTTCTCTTCTATAAAATGCAGTCTCATGCACGTTCAAATTAAACTGTTACTTTGCTCTTGATTTTTTTTTTTTTCTCTGTAAGATGGTGTTTTTAACATCATCATGAATGGATCCCAGTGTCTTTTTGTACAAACACACTTGCTTTGCAAGTACAAATATTTTTTCCAGTTGCTAGGACTGCAAACACAATGTAGGAACTGAAAACTAAGGCACTTGCAGACAAACTGTGGCTAGGAAGATGAAAATATTTGCTTTATTTCCTTTTTCCAAAGCTTCTTACTTCCTGCCCAAGAGTCCCCTTGTGGCCATTGTACACCAGATCTTACATTCCCGGCAAGGTTGTGGACATAAAACCTGAGTCAACACTTCCATTAACAAAGAACGTACAATAAAATTAAATATCACTACAAAATAAATGGTCATATAAAGAATAGGATGTGTTGCTTCTGACAAAAATCCATTCTGCCCTTTTCAGACATTCAGCTGCCAGTCTTCCATCCTTCTTTAATTAGCAAGATCACACGTAATCCTTCAGGAATTCAGGAGGCTCTCTTCCTTGTTTTTTTCTTCCACAGAGAGAGAATCTCATGGAAATATTGGTGACTTTTATATTTGGAAGTTTGTTTTTCATTAAAGATAGCACATCTTAAAGATCCTCCTGTTGATATAACAAGATAAATTCCATACTAAGAATACCTTGACTTTTATCATCAAAATGCTTTTGAAATTTTCTGGTTCAAATCTCACTTGATGTCTTTGGTATCACATGGATGGGATCACATGACCCCTCTGGGATTGCCTGTCTTCAGGACATTGGTGGTTTAGCTCTGTGATTTCAACCAAAATCTAAGTTCCGAACTTCCTAATTCATGAGACCTGGCCAGTTAGAATTAAAAGGTTCTGGATAAGAAGGTATTGAGGCTTGAGGTAACAGACTGCATCTGATTTATAGCCAATTGCTTGGGGAAATTGAGCCTAGTTGCTTGAGGAATTCATCAATATACCAATAAATAATGACAAGACTCTAAGCATTTAGGAGAGAAAAAAAATCATTTTATCATCTTTGTCACACACGCCACTTTATGACTCTTCTTGCTTGTCTAAGCAAAATATGTCTCCTCAAAATTCATCAGACTTTTGACATGATGTATCTATGTAACTCCTTTTTAACTCTACAGAACTGATTAATTTAAAAAGACTTTGAAGTGGGGATAATATTGTCTTCACAGGATCTGTTGTATAAATTTTGATGCAATTGTTTTACTGCTACATAGCTCTAACCAGAAATGTGCTTACACCACAAAAAAAAAAAAAAAAAAAAAAAAAAGATTCTTCTACATGGTCAGATATAGTTATGTGTACTCTATTGTCTCTTATGTTTCCCATACTCTTATCCGCATTAGATTTTTTTGTCTTTGTGTCAAATATGGCCCTTCAGGTAAACAAAACTTTGCTGCTGTGGATTTAGATTGAGTTTCTTTCTGAGTTTATGTCTGTCTTACTCAAATACCCACAAACCTATTGTGCTTCTGAATTTCCATAGTGCTGCTCTGTGGGTTGTATGCAAGGGTTATTTTATTTTACCATCTTTTTACTCAAAACATATTTTAGATGCCTGAGGTTACAGACTTAGAAAGCTTAACATTAAATATCTTAAAACCATTAAAAATAGATGGATAAGTACAGTAAGGCTCAAAGTAATATGATTTTACTACACTATTGCCTTCTTATTATTTATCCTGTCACAGTCACATAAAATTAACAGTTATGAACAGTCACACCTAATACCTCCAAAATGAAATTTGTCTGATTTGTGCATCACTGAATGAAGAAATTCTAGCAGAATACATTGTGTCACTGACTTCACGTACCAGACTTGTTTTCAGTTCTGCTTTTTGTCACTATTTGATGACACTCAGTTCTAAATACCTCCACAAATGCATTCAATAAGAATGTGGCCCTTTGGAGCTTAGTAGGGTGCTTGTTTGTTGTTTCAACAGGATAACATTTGAATTTCACTTAAACTTTTTACCTTCAAAATTACATAAACGATTAACATATCAAATCTTTTTCAGAGGCTGGCAAAAAAAGTTGGAAATTCCTTCACCCTATTTGTTTCTGCCCCTTTTTCTTCAGGTATGCTGTTACTCAGTACTCTTTAGCATAACATGAGATATATAATATGTGTTGAAAGAGAATATACCGATATGTGTAGGAAGAATAGCAAATGAGCAAATGTTTTTTGCCCTCTGGAAGGTCTTATCAGATCCATAAAATTTCAGTTGGAGAAAAACAATGACAAAAACATTTGCAAGTCACCCTTATGTGAAATATTTCTAGATCCTAAATTATAAAATAAAAAGAAAGCTTTTTCAATATTGGATTCAGAAAAGAAAAGATATACTCCCAAGAAATGGTCACTCTTAATTGTATCTTTAAAAAATGCAGAACTCCTGTGGAATTCAGAACTGTTTCATGAAAACTGTCATGTCAGAAGAACAGAATAACTGTGGAGACAGAATACCCAGAGCAGACAGTGAAACACCACAATGCTTTTAACTACACTTTTCAGCAAGACCTATAGACCAACGGGATAATTGGTTAATTTCCTCAAATGTCTGTTTTCTGAAAGAGCCTTTCCTGTTGGCCTTGATTAAGATTGAAGCTAAGAAGCAATATGGCTTACACAATAGGAAAAAAAAAAAAAAAAAAAAATGGTGAAAAGCAGTCTTGTTTTTTTTTTCAGATGCATAAAATCATTTGCAGTACCACCACAAAATTGTCCCAGTGCCAGCTAGATATCTGTACACAAATAAAGAACTACATCTTCCATAAAAGCCCAGTCAACACTGAGGGCACTCTTTGGTGGAAAAAGGTAGAATATTCAAGATGGTTACTGATACACCTCTCGTTCCATCTTGAAGCATCCATATGACATTGCTAATACAAGGAATGCATCTGCTATGAATAGGAAAGCATAAAAAGTACACAGATCTGTCATGCTACATCATTTCACTAGAATAGCAGTTCCCTTGTGTTCAGGCAGAATACAAAATCAAACTATACATTTCTGTAGCAGTGACCATGAAATATAGTGTATTTCATAAGTACCTTCTGAGAGAACTTCAAGATTTATTTAGTCTTTCAGAATACTGAATGCATAAACCCATATATTTATCCATTTTATCATCTTTGGGAAAAGGAAGTCAAAAGTAATTAACTTTACTGAAGTGAGACACATTAATTTCAAAAAACAGAAAAAAATATTTTAGGAATGACCCGAGATAATTAAATGGTGATGTGAAATATTTGTTTAACCTCCTTTGAGTCTGTTTCCTCTCAATCTTGCCAGAAGACTATGCATAGAATTTCCATCAGAAAACTAACAAGTTCTTTAAGAGCTCAAAGAATGTACAACAAATATGCAAATAACAGAAGTCAGAACTGTATGTCTTGGCACAGTGTTTTAATAAGGAATCGTGATAATGATAATAAGGAAGAAAGCATTACTAGTCACTAGTGTTGTTTTCATTTGCAGTGCTCTACAAAGGAGTTGACGCAGTCAGGAAGCACTCACTAGTCAAAGCACAGAAGCAAGCAAACAATTTCACCAAATAAATGGGTAACTGAGTTAGCTGTGGAATTTGGACCCTAGAAGCCAGGCTTATGCACTTGCAAAGAGGACATCATGTTCTTTGACTACTACTGATCTAGCTGCTATAAAATTTCTTGTGCATTGTTTGAGCTTTTTTTTTTTTTTTTTTTTCTGATTTAGCTTCTTAGGTTATGGAAGACACTACTACTGGGCAAAACAGAATATTTAAAATAAAAATATCCTAAAGAAGATCAATGACAAACTTAGATAAGATAATAAGGTCTGCAGGTCTGTAGAAAGAGATTAAGGTTGTGTGCAAGAGACTTCTAATCTTCAATAACATTTAAGACAATAAAAAACCCTGACAGCTGTTTTTAATACATAGAAGTCAAAGCCAATCCCTCTGTGATTTACACACTAAAAGTTCAGCCATGCCCTACAAAACAACCCTGATATTTACTTTAGAGCAGTTCTTGTCTCTCAGAGGTGCTAAATTCATGATATACCCTGTATCACTGGTGCCTGAAGATTGCCTCCCTGATTAAACTCATTGATTGACTCTTGCTCAGGAGAGCTTTATTTTATGGAATAAATGGCCAGAGTATCTCTGCAGTTCAAGTTTGCTTGTCTGTCAACTAGATATCTAAGAAAGCTGAAAAATTAGTTCTGATCATGACTTTGTCTTCTGCCATTGTGGTTATGGCAGCACTTGTTTTCTGATCAATTTATTTTTATTTTATTTATTTTAAAATCAATGAAGCATTTAAGAGATATTAGCTTCTCAACCTAAGGAACTTCAATAATGGTCCACAAAGTATAACAGAAAGAGTAGGAAAACTCTTCAGTCAAATATGCAACAGTTATTGGTCATGGGTCACAGGGATCCTTAGTTTACCAAAGTGATCAGTGTACTGGGCAATTGTTTCTCTAACTCTAAATGATGTTTAGGCTGGTGAAAACTAAGCATTCTGTTTGCTGTGATGGCCTGATTAGAAAACCAATTCACTCAAGGAAATTGAAAGAAGTTTGAGAAAGTTCTCTCTTGCATATTTTACTTATGGCATCTTCTCACTGACCTATTTTCCTGATACTCCAAATGCTATAGGCGACACTCTCTCCCCTCACAGTGTAAAAATGATGAGTAGAGTTGTGTTCCTCTAAGAAAATCCTGCAATATCTCAAATAATGAAAGTGATATAACCCTAAGCACATTCACTGGAGGCTCATTCAATGCTGCATAACTTGGTGTTCCCAGCATCTGAAGAGGATAAGATCATTTTATTATTGTCTTTCTTCATTGTGTTAGCTCTAACAAACAACAGTTTAAATGATACTTTACAGAATCTAAATGTCTTTCTTACTGGGATCATAATAGATCAGTACCTCATGGAATAAAACAACACAGAATAGTGGTGTAATGGAGCTACAGCTTAGTGATATGGTTTAGAGGGCGACTTGGTAGTTTTAGGTCAGAGGTTGGACTAGGTGATCTTGGAGGTCTCTTCCAACCTAGATGATTCTGTGATTCTGTGAGCTTCAGAGAAGGGAGAAGGGTCTGGATGAGATTAAGTTAACTTTTCCAACAGCAGCCCATATAGTGCTATGCTTTGCCTTTGTATCTAGCATAGTGTTGATATTGCACCAGTGTTTTGACTGTTGGTGAGGTGGTGGCACAGCATCAAGGCTAGCTCTCCAACTCCCCAGGGAGGCTGGGGGTGGGCAAAAGGTAGAGAGAGAACATCACCAGGACAGCTATCTTAAATCAACAAAAGGGATATTCCATAACATTTGACATCACACTCATCAATAAAAGCTGAGGGGAAGAAGGAGAAGGAGTACTCTTTTTATGAAAGCATTTGTATTTCCAAACAACCACTACACGCATGAGGCTCTGCCTCCCAAGGAGTAGCTGAACATCACTTGATGATGGGAACTAGAGATATTTTTTTTTCTCCTTTTGCTTCCATGCAGCCTTTGATTTTATTTTTTAATTTCGTTACAATTCCTCTATTTTGAACTCACTAATTGTGTTTTTTTGTTGTTGTTGTTTGTTTGTGTTTTTTTGTTTTGTTTTGTTTTTTGTTTTTGTTTGTTTGTTTGCTTGTTTGTTTTCTTTTTCCTCCTTTTCATTTTCTCTCCTCTCTCCTCCCCTCCTCATTCTGCTGAGGAAGGAAAGTGAAAGAGTGGCTGTGTCATACTTAGCTGCCTACCAATGTTAAACCACAACAGAAAGGAATGGTGAAGAGAGATGAAGTAGCTATGAGAGGGAAGAAAATCGTCAGTGAGATGGGAAGAGCATTGATCAAAAAGACAACACTTGTGCTATAGCAACTGCACATGTGAAGTAACTTTTGCACAAGCTAGCACTAAACTGATTGGATTACATTCCATTTTCATACGCAGGTTTAACTTACTTATTTTAAGCATGGTGTTACTGTAGCTAGCCTCCATTATTCACCTCAGCTTTGTCAGTGCAGAACTTGTATATCTTTATATTATATACACTAAAGGAGACATAAAGCTGAAAAAAAACATTTGAATGAGAGAACTGAATCAATGTTTCAGATTGATAAATAAATAAATATTAAAAATGGTCATCACTTGAAAATTATGATTTTAACAAGGAGTGTAGAAAATTCTTAGGATAAGAACAGTGAGAAACAAGAGGCAAAAATGTTCAGGAAATACTCATGGTAGAGAGTATTGGATAATAATGCCAAATGAAGAGACACTGAACACAGGAAGAACAGAGGAGTCAGGACGATTGTAAATTATACTAATAAGAAATAAGCAACCCAATACTTCCACTAAAATAGCATTCAAGAGTTGGAGAATGAAGTTAACAGGCCTTATTCATAGGAAGTAGCTTCATGGGCATGATCAAAGAGTGATACTGTTCTTTCTCTAGTACAAGAAGACCTGAATCTGATGTTATTGTCATAGTCACAAAAATCCATGTCTTCATATTTTACTATTTAATTATCACTTTTGGATTTTCTGATGACTGAAAGAGAACTTCTGTTGTACCACCTGGTTTTCAATGTAATGAGGTTGTAAAACTGTTTTCCCCATGAAGTTTGCCAGAAGCACAGAAAATTCTAAGGATTTTCCCAGTATCTTACAGACAACAAAATATGTGTTTCATGGTTTAGTGTAAGGTCCAAGTTCATGGAAGTTTTTGAAGACATATAAGAAACTCATTTTGCCCCAGCTGTTTTCATTTTCCAGCCTATTTTGATCTATTCCTAAATGTTGGTTTACTAACAATACAGTGCATAAACATGTGATATAGTTTCATTGAGATACTGTGAAAATTAGCAAAAAAAAAAGTCTTTTATTACACAAAGCTCTTTTAGCTTCAGCCATTGGGCCAGTCTTCATATTGTGAATACGTAAACTGCAAGTAAGATAAACACTGAATTATAACATACCAGTTAGCTGTACTTGTTAATCCTTTATTTTTACATTTCGAATTGTAATCCAATAATTTCCTAGAACACAGCAATGAAAAAGAATAAATAGCTGAACTGCTTTAATAAACATTTTTTCTCATGAAGATGCAAAAGTAAATACATAATTAAGAAACAGATCTAGGAATCAAAAGCTCTTGTCCTAATTTCTATCTAGGACATGTCGCCTTCGTAACTCTAGTAACTTTCCTGTTTCTCAGTTTTCCTGCTTAATGCCTGTGATCATAATTTGTTCATGTTATTTATGAGAGTCATAACAGTTACAGGGAGACAGCTCCATGACATTCATAAGTGAGAACAAGGAGACTGCAGTAACTGCTGACCCCCAAGCAGGAGCAGACATTGGTGAAGAGAAATCAATACATCTCTATGCTGGAATGTTGTTGGTCATCTTTAAATGTAATCAAAATTTTTATACATCCTCATGCTGCATAAAAACTTCCCAGGTGAAAATCCTCTGGTGACCTTCACTGACAAGACCAATGTATATAAATTCACAGAATATATATGTTCCTTCCTTTTTCCCCAGTGTCCAAACACTAGACACAGCACTGTAAGTTTACTGACTAGGGACAGGTTTCCCTCCAATAAAGTCAGGAATTAAGCGGGGCATATAGCAGAGGGAGGAGCTGGAAGTCATACCTCAGTCCTACAATTCACGTAGTGCTATTGGAACAAGAAAGAATAAGTTATAATTCTCTTATTACTCTCTTGGGAAGCTGCCATTTTATCTGGCACGTAAGCAAATGCCTAAGCTGAAACAAAACAAAACAAAACAAAACAAAAAGTTAAATGCAGCTGATGAAAAATTCTGTTCTCATTTACTTGAAATTTTCACTTCCTTGAGCAACCTAGCATTCTCCACTGAGTGGAATAATTCCTGGCTTATCCAAGTTAAAGGAGAGAAGAACTGGGCCTCATGAGACTGGCTGGAAATGTTTCATGGATCTATATTTCAAAAAGGTACATATTCAAAATAAACAGCTCCAGATGCTTCTTGATACCAAGGAAAGTTAAACTTTGTGATCATTTGTTTAATTTGGTTCACTCAACCAAAAAGAAAATAGAGGATTAGTCCTACAGTCACAGTCTTAGTCATCATTGTTTGTCATACGCATCCAAAAATACAAGCAAAAAGACCAGAAAATAAATAAAAGCAATACCAAAGATAGAAAACAGATTCATTCAAACTGTGGTCATAGCAGAGTTCTATGGTATTTAAGTTTCTTCTTTTATTTTTCATAATTTCAGCAGATGTTTCCAGTAAGGAACAGACTAGTTGATGGTTTGTTTGTAGAAAATTATCAGTCTTGTAATGCTCTCTTAAGCAATAGGGAAAGTTACAGTTAATAAAGGAAATGAATACAAGCATCTTAAGCCCTCTTGTTTTACTGAAGTTATCCAGCCTCATGAAGGAAGGGACGGGAAGGGAAGGGAAGGGAAGGGAAGGGAAGGGAAGGGAAGGGAAGGGAAGGGAAGGGAAGGGAAGGGAAGGGAAGGGAAGGGAAATTAATCGATAATGAGTCAAACACTTTCAGCTATTTTTATTCTTAACATAGAAAACAACATTTCTGCACTTGGGGTTAGAAAGCTATTGCTGGACTATATTCTTTTATTCTGATCTAATTATGCTGAGCTATCACTTCCTACATAATTGAAAATTAAAACCACTCACAAGCAGAAAATTTCAAAAATCTAAATTTCAAAAGTCCTTTTTTAGTGGCCTGCGTTGAAATATTTTCCTCCATTTTTTACATCAAGATCAAATACTTTAATAAAATTACATGCTGGAGATTAAAGAGGAAAAATGTGTCCAAGAGACAAGAACAGCTTGTTTCACAGCTATACGTTTACTTTTGTGTAAAAAAGTCCATTTCAGATACTTATTTTAGAAATTGTTCCCTTTTTTTTTTTTTTTCATTTTTTTAATAAGAGATTTATATGCATTCAATCATCAGCAATCAATGTACAAATCTATTGAGCCATAAATTCCAATATACTTCCAATATGTTAAAGCTTAATGCCAGCAAGAATATTCTTTGATATTAGGTGTCTGAAAACCAAGACTGTAAAGCAGTCTTAAAAATGTCTTGCAGAAGAGGACTTCCAGACTGGAAGGAAAAATGTCAACATGAAAAGCAAGTCTACACTGGTTCATAGCATAGTTCCCTTCTTCATCATTCCAACTCCCACTCCTCCTCACTGGTGTGCTGATATCTCTCCAGAAGGGAATACAATTTTAAAATCCATCATAAAACTGCTTATAGACAAATATCTGCATTTGGCGTGATATTTGATCACATTCCATCAGTACCATGTCAATTACCCTTAGAGTTCCAGTGTTAAAATATCACATGCAGACAAACAAGATAAGTACAAACATGCAAGAAAGCTCAGAACCATTGTTAAAGGAGCACATTTCAGACTGAGTATTTGTACAAAGTATGAAAACAAAGCCACTTAGAATTCTGGACAATATTTCCATATAAATTAAGTAAAAAATAGTGGAGTTAGTTTTAGAAAACAGCTAGAATATCTCAGCTCATTTCTGCAGTAATACACTCTTCCACATTACTGTTTCCCCTTCTGTCTCCCCCTATCCTGGATAGGTCCTGAGACTTTTTATCAAACAAAGCAATCAAGGACAAGTAAGCCCCACTTTGGGTCTCCATTTAAAATGAAGATGTGTGTGGAGACATGTACTGAACAGGGAATTAATATCATTTTTCCTGGACTGTAGATTAACTGGTGGCATTGCCACCAGTAGCATCTGACAAAGGTCATCACAACAGGCCATGAGGTAGTCGTGGGAGGGGTTTACCCACTGATTCTTGACCTTATCCTTGTGGGACACACCTGTAGGACTGGAAACGCTTATACTGGCATATGTGGAAAGAAACAGTTACACAAAGCAGCAGCAAAATGGATTTGTCAGAGGCTTTCTGGCTGTGCTAGAAGCCTGAAAAGCCACTGCCTGCAGCAGCAATCTGCCAAGAGACAGACTGGAGTGCATATGATAGTCTAAGAATAGCAGCAGTATTTGTTTCCCTTCCAAACTCTCCACCTCAACTCCACCACTTACCCTTCTCCCTCACCCCCCAGACAGGAGCTCCCCAGTCCAAACATGGTAGCAGAATTTAAGTTTTGCTTCCAGTCACGAAAGGCTTTGAACTGCTCTGCTGGCAAGGCAGATTTGTGGGGGACTGCCTAGCAAATACAAGCCAAATGATGCTATCTATTTTATTGCATTTGCCAAACTTAACATGAAAGCTAAAAAAAAAAAAAATCTTTTTGAGGGGATTTATTGCAATAATATTACCACACCGAGTTTTCCTTGGGATATGACATTTTAAACTGTAAAAGGGTTCTAAACACTATAAAATTGTGGTAATAATGGAAAAAATGAAGACTGCAATAATACACCATTTCTCTTTCGAATTATTTCTTAAATAGTCTCAGAGTTCATCCATAGTGACCCTGCTTGAGTAAGTCATTCCAGGCAGAGCACCTGTAAAGTATTTGACTTTCTGGTGTCCGTTTCAAATTTATTTTTATTTTGTGATAGACTGAGCTAGTGTCTGTTCAGATCAAAATAGCAAACAGCAGGTTTTACCTACATATGGACTTACACTTCTGACAGCTTAATCCTCTATAGATCTGGGTTTGATTTTCTTTCTTTTTTTGTTTGTTTAGTTGATTTGTTTTTGTGTTTTGTAGTTGTTGTCTTTGTTTTGATTTGTTTTGTGTATGTGTGTGTGTGTATGTGTGTGTGTGTGTTTTGGTTTGATTTGTGTTTTTTTTGAACTGGTTTACTTTGGAGGTCTGAGAATAGGTAACCTATTGGGAATCAGGAAACAATTATCTAAAATTGTAATGGGAAGCATTCTTTTAAAACTTTTTTTTTTCTTTTTTTTTCTGAACTGATAAAAACTTAATTAACATTTAATTATTATTTTTCCCCCTTTAAAAATATATCCAAGTGCATACATTTTTATTGTATGTTCCTGTATGTTGAGTATCATTGATTGTGCAATAGTGAAAATGACGGTATTGTTTTATCTCTGCATAAACCAAAACGATCATTTCTTTCACTTTATTTTATACAAAATAGATTTTTTTTTATATATACAAAAAATAAAAGATGTTATAGCTGCAAATGTGAATATCAAAATCTGATTTTTTTTTTCTCAATCACCTTTAGCTTACACCTATCATATATGTCATCTGTTTCATCTGTCAAGTCTCTATAAATGAGAACATACCCACAGCCTCATAAGAACTTTGCTTCAATAAATCTGTGAAATAAAACCAGCAGGGTCAGGAAGCCACTGGGACGAAGGAAGCAATGGAAGGAAGCCATTACTTCATCTTCTGAAGGTTAGCACAAGGCCAGTGTTGACCTGAAATGGGTGGCTGTGGTTGAGGCAAAAGGTTTCCTGACTCACAGTGTCCCTCCACAGCTTTCATTAGACTTTGTCTCCTTTGTGAATGGCCTGTTATATTCTAAGAGCTAATTCTCTAAAGAAGGATGTGTCCTGAAAGGTGAGCACGTCTTACATTGTCACTGGCTTATTTTGGATATACATGCAGATGTGAAAGCAAACCTTTTACAGACAGCTCCTTTGTCTGTTAAAGGACATAAATTCTCCTAGAAAGAGGTCTCAAGTGACAGTACAGTTAGAAGCTTTGGTTGAAGAAAAATATCTTCATATGACATACACCTTTCCTAAATATGCTTGTTGAACGAAGAAAAAATATACTGACATGCTGAAGAATTTTAAATCACAATTTAAATATTAGTATAATTCTTAAAAATATAGAACAATGAGATATACTAGATTCCATGACGTTCCAGAATATGTTTCCATCTTTCTAGCCTTTAGAGAAGAAAGAGAGCTTCCAGTAAACAGATCCCAACTTCTCCCATGAACTGATGCAGAGATCCAGAACTGAACTAGTGGCTGGTTTTAGCAGACATATTTTATTATCCACAGTTCATCTCTTTCTCTAGGCTATAGCTTTTACAATTTTTGTCTGACACCTGCTTCTAACTTAATCGTTTAGTATCCAGCATTTTTCCTATGTAAACCTATATTCTGTTTATTTTTCCAAACTTTTATCCAAACAGTTTAAATTGCTTTCGGATTTTCAGTCTATATTTTCAGAACTGTGATGGTTTCTGTTTTGTTTTGTTTTGTTTTGTTTTCGTTTTTGTTTTTGTTTTGTTTTGTTTTCAGCTGAACTAAGAAATGCTAAGCAAATAATTTTCTCCTTTCCTTCACTTCTCTGCTCCAGGCTAGAAATGGAAGCACAAGGCAGGTCTTACTGTAAACTCCTACCCCAGATTTAAATCATAGTTTCATAGATTCTTTCAAATTCATGGATTGGAAGGGACTTTAAAGAACAGCTAGTTCTAACACCCCTGCCAACAGCAACAGGTTACTCAAAGCCCCATCTGATCTGGTCTAGAACACTTCCAGGGATTGGGCATCCACAGCTCTTGAGAAATCAGTGTCTCATCACCCTCTGAGTAAAGAATTTTTTCTTTATATCTAATCTAAATCTACCCTCTCTTAGCTTAAATCCATTTCCCCTTGTCCTATCACTACACTCCCTGACAAAGAGTTCCTCTCCAGCTCTCCTGTAGGCCTGCCTTTAGGTACTGGAAGGCCTCTATAAGGTCTCCCCAGAGCCTTCTCTTCTCAAGACTGAACGACCCCAACTCTCTCAGCCTGTCTTCATAAGAGAGGTGTTCTAGCCCTCTAATCATTCCCATGGACCTCTTCTGGACTTGCTCCAAGAGGTTCACATCCTTCCCAGGGTGTTGAGAGTCCCAGTGCCAAACACAGTACTATAGGTGGGTTCTCAACAGAACAGAGTAGAAGGGGAGAATCACCTCTCTTGACCTGTTAGCTACATTTCTTTTGATGCTGACAGGCCACTCAGCTCAGCTCCTTCCACTATGATTTAAAAATTTAAGTAAGCCTTTTTGGATTACTGATGACTAAGACCACCAATGAAGAAAGAAAGAGTTTTTGAGTCTTTTGTTTGTTCAATGCAAAGAAGCCTAGCACTCAGCTGACATGGGCTACCTTTATTATGAGATCATTTGCACACCCCAACTGGCAACTGTCCTTTCATCTGGGTGTCAATATTCTCCAAGAAGGATAGGATGTTGCCACTGCTGAGTAGAGCTCCCATCTCATAAATGTTTCATGTTCTCACAGGAGTCTTTTTTTTTTTTTCCACATGCTGCAGACTAGGTGCCAGAAATATGGTACTGAAGGTACCATGTGGTTCTCTCATGAGAACCTTCTCTTTACTAATTTGATTGCAGTCTTGGATGAAGTCTAGTGTGGGGATAAAACCATTCAGAGATTTGTATACACTTTTCTTCTTGGGCTTAAGAAGAATGGGGTTTGAAAGGCTGCCGTACAGCTTGCTGCCACTGCTAACATGCCAGAAGCTGCTGTAGGATCTCTTAATGAAAAAATGAATTGACTGCTCTCTAAAGCTCAAACAGATATCCCTTGACCATTGCTTCCATGTCACCAGTAACCATAACTGATTTATTTTACTTTTGTTAGAGACATTTTTTCTATTCTTTCCTCACCTCTGTCTAACATGGAACACAATCCAGAGTTTTCCTAAGAAGCTTCCAGTCTAGCCATTTTTCTATAAAATCTGGCTGTAATTTATTTATTCCTTTCTGAAGGCATCATTTCCTCTCTATTCCCACTACTGCATTGTGCAAAAGATGATGTAACAAGTCTATTCTTAACCTCAGCTATATCTGTGACACAGTTCTTTTTTTTTTCTTTTTTTTTTTT
>CM021767.1:85971919-85987676 GCA_011076525.1 Nettapus auritus | reverse complement strand
GAAAAAAAAAAAAAGTCTCCTTCTAGACTTATGCTAAGTCTATAGGCTGTGGTTAGATGTCTGAATTCAGATTTGGTTCATGATCATGGGTACACAGTTAGGGTGAAACCCTGACTGTAAAGAGCCAAAATTTTATTGTAAATTTCTTTACTTTTGTTATGCAACATTAAGTACATTCTGTACCTTAAAAAATATTGTTACTTCATGACTAAGTGGTGATAAACTTCATTTTCTTATGTCCATTTTACCTGCCAAGCTGCAGGGGTCATTCATATTGGACAATGTTCCAGGATGAACTAATAATCTCATGTAAATTTTATACTCAAAGCAGTTTTGTTTTTGTTTTTATTTTTGTTTTTTTTTTTTAAACTGTCCGTACTTTCTAAGATAGGAAAAGTGAGCTTCTACAAATCTGTCAGCTTAGGAGCTCTCTACTGTAAACTTTTTGGATTATCTGTCTGACATCTACCATGTCATATTCCATATTTGAAAATGAACTCTGTTACCTCCTGGACTAGAAACAGTGTAGGAAGTTGATGGAGTAGCCCTCTGGTATTTTCAGAAATCCCTTCTGTTTCTTGAGCAATAGAAAAAAAAGGCAATATGTACTACAAATAAAAAGCTGTTTTATGTGAGTGGAGAGAGAAATGTGTAATTTGGGTAAGGTGTTATTAATTGTCATAAAAAAGATCACTCTACAAATTTGATGATCCTTTACTCTGCAGCAAAGGGCAGCCAGAAAGATTTTGCAGTTACCTAAGAGCAGTATAATAGCATTGTATTTAAAGGATATACACTAAGCTATGTACATGAAATCTGTGACCTTATAATCCTCTAAGTGTAGGAAGAAGTCATCCTTGCAAATTATCATGTAATTTGCATTTAGAGAAAGGGAATGGCAAAAAGAGCTGGAGGAGGGCTGGTAAAGAGGAAGTAACAGTTCACATCAATGATGCTGCAGCCACAGAGTCCAAACACTGCACAATTAAATTTTATGGAGTGCAGTTCTGGTTAATGAAAATAAAGAAGGTACCTTTCTGTTACAGGCTTAATCTTACATGCACAGTGCAATCTGCTCCTTCAACCACTATTGAGATGGAGTAGGAAGAAAACTTGCCAGGAGTGACTTCAGCTCAAGGGGTCATTGGACAAGTTGAGTAGCCAAGAGTAAAGAGCATGATGTAACTCAGTATTTGGACACAATTCCTATTGGCAGAGATGTGGCAATGACTTGCCTAAAAAAAAAAAAAAAAAAAAAAAAAAAAAAAAAAAAAAGAAGATGCCAGAGATTTTAATCTAGTTAGATTTCTGTTACGAGAACAGAACACAGCACTTGCCTATTAATAGCATACATGAACCTTGAAGCAATCAGTTTTACCAAATTTGAAGCAACCGATGATAACTGATGAAGCACGTGTTTAATATGGAGTCTTTTAATAAAAGCCAGGAATTGTTCATGAATATCCTATTGGGTACCCCATAAACCACAATTCCAAATACATGGAAAAAGAGGTTATTTTGTGTAGGAGTCCAATCTAGTAAAAAAAAGAGATGTCAAAGCCCTGCAGGAACAGAAGGAAAGTTAATATTAACAGGAAAGGATTACAGGTACATGTCCATATAGATGAACCTGGCAAAAATATGAATCACAATGTAGAAATGGCCAATAGACATTTATGTGCTGTATATGGAGAGAAGCATAAGGACGTGTGTATCCCAGATGCTGTTTCTGCTGTAATAGCAAGTTTACCATGTGTAGCAATGAAAGATATAAAGGAACATCTGTTGAAATTAAACATTTGCAAATCAACAGGCCCAGATAACTGACACCCAAGAGCCCTAAGAAAACCATCTGGGAGCTTTCAGAACAACTCATGTGATATTTAACAAGTCCTGGGAAACTGAAGAAATTACAAATGATTGGATAACTACAAATGTGGTTCCAACATTTAAACAGGATAAAATGAATAATCCTGTGAAGTACAAATAAGTTAGCCTGACTTATAGGAAATGTAAAGCAAACAAATTTAAAGAGATTCATATATATATATATATGTATACACAAAGAAAGATAAAATCTGGATTTTAAATGTCAACCTTGTTTACAGACAAAAGTTTTGTAACAAACAATGTGTGGTCTATATTGACTGCAATACAAATTTGGTTTTCAACAGCAATAGCACTGATATAGTGTATTTGGAAGATAGCACATTCTGATTTTTACATTCAGTATTTGATTATAACTATATGATATTTTCAGTATTGCACTATACACTAATAACACAGCAAAAATAAATAACTTGAAAGCTATCTTTCAGAAAGATCTCAACATACAAATTTACAAACCCAATATATGGATGAGAAAGGATTTACTAATGAGAAAACTTCTTGAACTAATGCTAGCAAGTATATTTTATCAAATATTTCTGGTAAAAAATAAACAGATACAAATAAAAATGCATGAAAGTAAGCAATTAGGATAAGTAACTGACACAAAGTATTCTAGATAGTTTTCTGAAATTGTTAGAATTCAGCCAGACATGTTCAATGCAAGTTAACAAAAAGTAATAGTTCTGGGAACACACCATGTGAGCTATGCAGCAGGGTGCATTGCTTTCATAGTAGAGAGCAATGCCAAAGAGAAGATGGTTGCATGGGACTGTCTCAGGGAAAACGGCTCAGTTCACCTAGTTGAAACAAATTAGGATGGAAGGGGTTTATTGGTTTGCTAATGACACATAACTAATCAGTCATCAGTGAACTGTATTTTTGGTATCAGTATCATCCATACAGCATTAACCATCAGACCCTTCTGTGGAGATGCAGGTGTTCCAACTGTGCCTGCACTCCACTTAGGAAGGCTGTGGGTGCCCCGCACAGCCCCACCTGCACCACAAGGAGGGGTACCCTCCTGCCACCCCTCACTGTGGGCAACTGGATAGATGCAGGCTACATCTGCGCCCCATGGAGAGTTTCTGGTCCTGTCCCAGGCAGGGCTGGATATGACGTGGGGTGACATCTGAAAGTGCCTAACCAGTGTCACTGCTCCTCCTGCCACTCCAATGCCTCTCCCCCAACCCCATTATGGACTTTCTTGCTTACCTTATACTGCTTCTCAAGCTGATGCCTACATTGTTTCCAAAGCCTATTTGTAGGATACTGTTGAATTGGCTTATTTTCGTCTTGCTCTTTAACGTGATCAGTATGGGGCAAACACTTAGTTTTGAGTGCCCCTTCACACACTGTTACACTCCCATTCTTACTTAACCAGGCATTGCTTTCTGACCATTTTCTCCAGGATTTTGCTGGAGATTTCAACACTCCCATTAAAATGCTCTGGAAGGATAGAAGACGCTTGCCATGTGTACTTGAGGCAGCCTGACAGCAGGTGTAGGATTAAACACCGGGAGGGTGGTCCAAGGATGATAGAGGATTGACCTTTGGTTAGAATTCTTGAGGCACAATAAGATTAATGTTTTAAAAGACATGTTTTTTTTCCTGCCTCAATCAGGTGAAGTCAGATGGTGGGTTAGGACAGCTTTTTTTTTGCCTGAGAATACAATGTTTGTGGCTTTATAGCCCAATGATACTTACTCCTAAATCTTTAGGTTCAGAAGGTTAGCAGCAATTGCATAAGATGATATAAAAAGGAGGTGAACTTTGATCAGACAGTTTTGTCTTTCTCTACAGCATCAGGCATTGATCACAGAGTGCTAAGCTTATAACTGAAAGCATCAGCATTGTGAGAAAGGAAGATCGGTGCTCTACTGTGCACACAGAAACCTCAATGTTGCCTGATTAAAGTATGCTGAACAAAATTTATACTGGTCACTGGTTCTCTCTTTTGGAAGGAGGGTTTTTTTTTTGGTTGGTTGGTTGATGTTTGTTTGTGTGTGCATGTGCTTGCTTGTTTGTTTCCCAGAACAAGTAAGCTTTTCCCTCCTTCTGTAACCTGACTTGCAGTTCAGTGATCATCTGGAATCTCATACTTGTCTTGCTTGCACCATTTATGTAGGTCGCAACTATTTTGCCACCACTGAGGAAAGATTAATCTCTTCAGTTTTCTGTTAGTGTTTTCAGATGTTTTTCATAGACAGTGGTTCATTTGGCTGATATTAACAGGTCTATAAAGACAGATTAAATTTAGGAAACTTTGGAATTCTTTTTGATACTATTTTTGGTGAAAAAAAAAATCTATGAATATATCAATAAGTCTTAAAATCAGAAAATAATTTAATAGCTTCTTAAAAAAGTAGGCTCTGAGATTAAAAAAAAAATAAAAAATCTGGGAAGCCTGGAATCTAAATCAGAAAAAAAGAAATTGTCCAGTTTCACTTGCATGAGCACAGAGAGTCAGAGTGCTACTTTTGAAGGAAAACTTTGCCAGAAAAAAATAATGATAAAATACTGTTTACATTATGATAGCATTTTTCTTTCAGTTCTGTGAAAGCATGTCCTCATTTGAGATTTAACCAATGACCCATTAGAAACAAGTTTTGCAACAGTCTCAAAATCATTGGATATAAATGACACTATTGTTTATTAACTCCTTAATATTATTCTTTATGTAAGTAACAGGGGTAATTCTTTATGTAAGTAACAGGGAAAATACCTAGAAGAAACCATAGATCTTGTCAGCTATAAGACTGTAGAAATGTGTGACAGCTAGAGGAATTGTAGTAAACAGCAGGCAACAAAGAACAGGATGTGCTGACTGAACAGCAGGACAAACCTAATAAAAACCTGGAAAAAGAACTAAGAAAATAAAGAAAAAATGAACAAAGTTTTTACAAGTCATTAAGCACTGATGGAATGAATTTGTACAAAATCCTGAATTTTAGTCTAAAAATTTTAGTTGAGTTTAAATTTTTACTTATCTATGTTTATTTTAAATTTTAAATATTTATTTTGATAAAAAAAAAAACACCTTGTACGAATAGGAATTCTGTATTAGTTAATAATATTGATGCTTTTGCATATGTATTCTTGTACTGGGTCTGGCTGGGATGTTAACGTTCTCTGCCCATACAGTGCCACGCTCTGCACTTGTAGCTAGAACAGCAGTGTTATCACACCAGTGTCTGCTGCTGAGAAGTGCTGGCACTGCATCAGGACTTTCTCCAACCCTCCTGGGGGGTGGGCAAAAAAGTGAGAAAGAAACATCACCAGGGCAGCTGACCTAAACCAACCAAAGAGATATTCCATACCATATGATGTCACACTCAGCAATAAAAGGTGGAAAAAGAAGGAAGAGGGGAGGGGTGGGCTTTCGTTGTGAAAACGTCTGTCCTCCTTGTGAACACCAGCTACGTGCATTGAGGCCCTACTTCAAGGCCGTGGTCAGGCATCGCTCATTTGTGGGAAGTAGAGAATAATTTATTTCCTCTGCACTTCCACATAGCCTTTACTTGTTTTGTTTTGCTGTTCCCTTTCCCCCTCCCTTTTCCCCTTTCCCTTTTTCCCTCTAGTTGAATTGTTAATTAATAATATTCCCTTAATATATATATATATATTTCCCTTTAATTAAATTATCCTTATCCCCACCCATGAGTTGTTCTTTCCTTTACTTCTTCCCCTCTTCATCTGAGGAGGGGGAGTGAGAGAGCGGTTGTGGTGTTCAGCTGCCCAGTACGGTAAAACTACCACAATTCTACAGGAGCCTAGTAGTGTGAGAATATTTAGTCTTAGCAAAAAGAGATTCAGAGACATTGTTGAAACATTTCATGTGAGAAGTACTCTATATTGAATTCCCCATGTTACATCATAAAAATACAGATGAGCAACTTACAGGGCATTTCTTCCTATTCACCCACAATTCACTGTAAATCACAGATATTTTTCCTTTCCTTGTTCTAAATTCATGTTTAAAAGACATCTTACTATCTTTTGCTCAACCAGTCATCAATATGGCATCACTTTATTAATTGCATTATAAATTCACTTTTAATTCACATGATGTGATATTTACTTCACTTTTTCTCATTATTTAGATATTCATTCTTCATAGTCCTTTTGTCTCTTTTTAGAAGGATGGACTCTAGATTTGGTGACAGTGGAAGACGATGCACCTCTGAGTGAAGGAAGACTACCTGAGAACACTATTATTCTAAATAACAACAGGAAAACACTTGTGAACCATCCCAATGCAATCAGGAAGCGTTCTGGAAATGTGATACAACCAATTGCCCAGCTGAAGTGCCTCTACACCAATGCATGCAGCATGGGAAACAAGCAGGAGGAGTTGGAAACCATGGCACAGTTAGACAAATATGATCTGACTGCTATCACAGAAATGTGGTAGGATGAAACATATAACTAGAACACTGGAATAGAGGGGTACAAGCTCTTCAGAAGAGATAGATAGGGAAGGAAGGGAGGAGGTGTTGCTTTCTACATAAGGAAAGTGATTGATTGTGAACAGATGCCTCTGAGAGGACAGGTTGAGAGCTTGTGGGTGAAAGCTAAGGACCACACCAATAAAGAATAGCTTGTGGCTGAGGCCTAGTACAGGCTGTCCAATAAAGGGCAGTCTGTGGATGGGGCGTACTTGCTTCAACTCCAAGAAGTACCACACTCTCAAGATCTCATCCTAATGGGGGACTTGAACCACCTCAATATCTGCTGGGAAAACTACACAGAAGGCTGTAAGCAGTCCAGAAGATTCCTAGAGTAAATTGAAGATAACTTCCAGGTCCAGGCATTAGACAAACCAACCAGATAAGAAGCATTACTTGACCTGGTGCTCGCCAACATGAAACAGCTCATTAAAGAGGTCAAGATTGGAAGCAGTCTGAGCTACAGTAACCATGCCCTGGTTGAGTTTGTGATCTCAAAGAATACAGACCTGGCAAAGAGCAAAGTCAGTACCCCAAACTTCCGAAGAGCAAACTTCAAGCTATTTAAAGACCTAATAGATAAGATCCCCTGAAACACCTTCCTTAGGGACAAAGGAATTGAGCAGAGCTGGCAGTTTTTTAAGGATGTGTTCCTTAGAGCACAAGGACTTTCCATACCCCTGTGTAAAAAGCAGGCAGGGAAGGCAGACAACCGGGATGGCTGAGCAAGGACCCGCTGGTCAAACTGAGGTGCAAGATGGAAATATACAGGCAGTGAAACCAGGGACGCGTGGCCTGGGAAGAGTACAGGGATGCAGTCCAGATGTGCAGGGATGGGATCAGGAAAGCCAAGGCATGGATGGAATTGAGTTTGGCAAGGGATGCAAAGAATAACAGGAAAGGATTCTGCAGGTACATTGCTCAGAAAAGAAATGCCAAGGAGAGTGTCCCCTCTCTGATGGATGAGAAGGGTGAACTAGTAATGACAGACATGGAGAAGGCTGAGTTACTCAACAACTTATTTGCCTCAGTCTTCACTGCCTGTCAGGTTTCCCAAGTCTTTCATTTCCCTGAATCCATAGGTGGAGGCTGGGGGAGCAAAGTCCCCCCTACAGTAAGTGAAGACCAGGCTTGAGACCAGCTGATGAAACTAAACAAGTACAAGTCTATGTGGCCTGATGCCATGCATCCCAGAGTCCTGAAGGAAGTGGCTGATGTAGTTGCCAAGCCTCTCTCCATCATATCTGAAAAGTCATGGCAGTCAGGTGAAATCCCCAGTGGCTGGAAAAAGTCCCATCAGTCCTATTTTTAAAAAGGGTGGCAAGAAAGACCTGGGAAACTACAGACCAGTGAGCCTCACCTCTGTGCCTGGCAAGAACATAGAAAAGATCCTTCTGGAAGCACTGTCAAGGAACATGCAAGACAAAGAGGTGATCCAAGACAACCAGCAGGGCCTCACCATGGGTAAATCATGCCTGACCAATCTGGTGGCCTTCTACCATGGAGCGACTGCAACAGTTGACAAAGGAAGACCATTTGATGTTATCTACCTGGTCTTCTGTAAGGCTTTTGACACGTGATATCCTGGTCTTCAAATTGGAGAGATATGGATTTGATGGGCGGACCATTCAGTGGATAAGGAGTTTGCCTGAAGGTCTCACCCAGAGAGTAGTGGTCAATGGCTCTAAGTCCAGGTGGAGGCCAGTGATGAGTGGTGTCTCTCAGGGGTTTGTTCTGGGGCTGGGACTGTTTAATATCTTTACCAGTGACATAGGCAATGGGATTGATGCACTCTTACCGAATTTGCAGATGGCACCAAGCTGAGAGGTGTAGCTAATACAATAGAAGGAAGAGATGCCATCCAAAGGGACTTGGACAAGCTTGAGAATTGGGCCCATGCGAACCTAATGAGGTTCAACAAGGCCAAGTGCAAGGTAGGTGCTGCATGTGGGCTGGGGCAATCCTGGCCATGAATACAGACAGGGAGAAGAACTCATTGAGAGCTTCCCTGCAGAGAAGGACTTGGGGGCTCTGGTGGATAAAAAGGTCGACATGAACCAGCAGTGTGTGCTTGCAGCCCAGAAGTCTAACTGCATCCTGGGCTTCATCAAAACAGGGGTGGCCAGCAGGTCGAGGGAGGTGGTTGGCCCTCCCTGCCCTTGTGATGCCACACACAGAGTACTGCATCCAGGTCTGGGGCCCCCAGCACAAGAGGGATGTGGGGCTGTTAGAGCAAGTCCAGAGGAGGACCATGAAGATGATCAGAAGGCTGGGGATGTTCAGCCTAAAGAAGAGAAGGCTCAGGGGTGACCTCATTGAGGCTTTTCAGTACTTAAAAGAGACTTATGAAAAAGATGGAGAGCAACTCTTTGCTCATTCAGATAATGACAGGACAAATGGGGATGGTTTTAAATTCAAATTGGGTAGATTTAGATTGGAGGTTAGGAGGAAATTCTTCACTCAGAGGGTGGTGAGGCACTGGAAGAGATTGCCCAAAGAGGCTGTGGATGCCTCATCCCTGGAGTTGATCAAGACCAGGTTAGATGTGGCCCTGAGAAACCTGATCTAGTGGGTGATGTCCCTGCCTATGGCAGGGGGGGTCGAACTATATGATCTTTAAGGTCCCTTCCAACCTGAGACATTCTATGATTCTGTGATTCTTACCCAAAGTAAATTTTCACAGTTATGTTCTTGTAGAATAAAATGGAAAAGCTTTTTGTCTTCAAAGTTTTTCCCTATTTTAATTTTAAGAACGCTGTTAGTTATGCTGTAAGCACCATTATAAGCTCCAAGCAGCCCATAAAAAGGTCTCCCTGGAGGAAAAAAAAAAAAAAAAAAAAAAAAAAAAAAAAAAACCTCCCTGAAAAAAATAATACTGGTTGATAGTACTGACAGTTTTGAAAACCTTTCTCTGCAATGCAGAGGGGAAATTGCAAAGAGGAAACCTAGGGGTGCAACTACCTTGTCTTGCTGATGTAGAGTCTCCACACTGAGTGGGGCATATTAGCTGATAAACCTTAGGGATGTCAGTAAACCTTAGGGATGTTAGTGGTAGGCTGCTGGCATCCATTCTGCCTGTCCCGATTATCTCACAGGCACTTGATAATTATTTCAGCTGTTTTTCCCACTCTGTAATGTGCTCTGTTTCAATATAGGTAGCTACACTACTACAATTCAAATTAAACCAAAGCCAACCAAATTCAGCAGCAACCCTGAGCTTCTGCTCTTCATGATCTGAAAAGTCTTCCAATATGCAGCTCATGCTGAGGACATGGGTGAGGCTCAGACCCTGGGTCACTGCTTTGGTAACTCATACCCAGTGAAACTGAGCAATCAAGCCATTCTTAACCAAAACCCTGAGAAAAGGAAAGGTTGTATGGACAGCAGCATTGCACCTTCCCACCCAGGTACTGGTTGCAATCTTCTGTCAGGGAGAGAATTATTCCAGGCAGGATTACATCATCCTGTAGAAATGAGATGACCAGAAATAGGTCCAAAACATCTGGCTATTCTCAGCAATATCCCCAAGGTCATAAAAGAGCTCACTCACTGTAGCAGGGCAATAGGCAGGATGTGTGTTGTCTGACACACAGCACATATGGCTGCATGAATCACAAGGATACTCAGTCATACTCTAAGTCCCTGTTAATCATTATGAAAGATTCTTTACACCATAATAGGTTACACTGTCTGAGTACTTGACACCTGATTCTAGAACGGGGGTGATTTCAGCACCAGCAACATACCTTTATTTTCATATAAATCCCTTCAACTACATGTACACTTCAATTATAAGTGCTTAGTTAAAATATTCCTGGCAGATACCTGTTTAACCAATCCTTAACAGTCCCTAACAATGTAGACAAGTATTACATAACTTTCTTTAGGCAATCTATCTTAGCATTTCACTGTCTTTAGAAAGTTTTTCCTAATGTCTAGCCTAAGTCTCCTTCGCTGTAGTTTAAGCCAATTATTTCTTACACTGTCCACTACTGATATATCCACCCTTCAGCTGTGTAGTAGCTATTAAATATTTGAAGATTTTTATCATCCCATCAGTCTTCCCTTCTGTAGACCAAACTATAATATTTACATCTTTCCTTATCCATATATATTTTCTAGGATCTTACTATTCTTTGTGCTTTTCTCCTACAAAGTGATGCACACATTTCTTAAAGTAACTCTCCCCCAACAGTTCTTCAGCTAAAGTGGTACTAAAGAAATTCTTCATATGAAGATTTCAGAAATTCAGTTCATCAGAAATTCTTCATATATCTTACAGAAAGCATGACTCTATTGCGTCCAGTATTAGGCTTGCCTTCCTTGCTACATGCTGTGATGCTATTGACTCATGTCTAGCTGTGGTCCACTACAACTTTAGGATCCTTCTGAACAGAACTCTTAGGTATCCAGTTGTTTCCCATTCTGTGTTTATGTAGTTGACAATTCCTGGCTAAATATAAAGCTCTTCACCTGTCTTTACTCAATCACACCTTTCTTGTCTCTTATCTCCCCTCCAATGTGCCAAGATCCTGGTTAAATTCTAATCCTGTCCTCTATGGTGCTGTTCCAGTTCGCTGTTGTCTGCAGATGTAATAAAGTTGTACTGAAATGAACTACACATGAGTGCAAAGAACCCCTGTATATCTAGCTACAGATATATTGACCTCTAGCAGCATGAAAACTGGAGAGGAAATGTCAGACAAGTGAGGAGAAGTTCAGAAGAAAGGCTAAAAGTGAGATGGCTGCCAAGCCATTTCCACAAGAGATAAAAAGTGGAATTGCTGGAGGGTGTTTGTTCATACCAGTGGGATAATCTTTGAGATGATAGCAAACATTTAAAAATGACAGAACATTCTTTTCTTCATTAGACTTTGCAACATTAAATGAAGAATTTTGGGAATGAACAGCATGCTTCAAAATTAGGAAAATAAGTATAGAGAGACTTTGATAGGACATTTTCTGAAATTATACCTCTATGATACTACATGTGAATTCACTGGTTCCTACCACAAAGTCCAAGACGGTCAGTACAGTACAGGATACCAGATAAGAGGTGCTTAATGTAAACCCTTTGGTGAACTTTGCGTTCTATTCAGATGACCTCCTACAGGTACAATAGAGTGGAATACATGGTTGGAATTTAAAATCAAGAAAGTGACAACCAGGTTTGTCAGATCTTTCAGAATGAAAAGTTTTCCAATGGCTGAAACAGAGGGAGCAGGATTTCTGCTTTAAGCCCCTACAGGAAAGGACATTTAAAAGCTTTATAAACTTTATATTGCCTTAAGAAAATTCTCATTTCATCAGAATATTCTTCAGCATAGTCTGTGAAGAAGCTGGAGGTAGGGTAGAGTCCCCATCTCCACTGCAGAAACTGTCACTGCAGAGTCACAGCAGAGTTACACAGAATGACAGAATCACAGAATCATCCAGGTTGGAAGAGACCTCCAAGATCACCGAGTACAACCTCTGACATAACACTAAACCATATCCCTAAGCTCTACATCTAAACATCTTTTAAAGACTTCCAGGGATGGTGACTCCACCACTTCCCTGGGCAGCCTATTCCAGTGCCTAACAACCCTTTCAGTAAATAAGTTCTTCCTAATATCCAACCTAAACCTCCCCTGGCGCAACTTTAGCCCATTCCCCCTCGTCCTGTCACCAGGCACATGGGAGAATAGACCAACCCCACCTTGCTACAGCCTCCTTTAAGGTACCTGTAGAGTGCGATAAGGTCTCCCCTGAGCCTCCAGGCTGAACAATCCCAGCTCCCTCAGCCGCTCCTTGTAAGACTTGTTTGTATTTTTGACACAATATTTTTTGACACAATATTTTTTGACACCAAGACTCAGCAAGGTTAATTCAGCAAGGTTAAACTTGTATAGTTCACAAGTTAGATGTAGTAATACAAAAACATTTAACTTTTTTCAAGTAAAATTCACTACATAGGTGCTATCTTTAAAAAAGAATAAATAAATAAATAAATAAATAAATAAATAAAATCTGTGTTACATGTTATACTAGTGTATTTGCATCCACTACTTGAGTTAAAATTAGCCAAGTTCCCCATGAAATTTCACTATAAATGTTCAATTTTCTTTAGTATTGGTAATGGTAACTATGGGCAACAGTAATGGATCTCATGAACAACAGAGATGTTTTCTATTATTTATTTATTTATGTATTTATTTTGTTTTCATTAGTAATGAGTAAATTAAAAGAAAGCAATCCCTGAACTAACTGCAAAGGAACTCCACTGTGATTTCTACCCTGCTTATTTCTTTCTCAGGCAACACATCTTGGTTTTGGCTGGGACAGAATTAATTTTCTTTACAGAGGCTCACACAATGTTGTATTTTGGAGTTTTGATGAAAACAGCTGTGATAACTGTTTTTAGTTGTTGCAGATTACACAGAGGAAAGGCTTTTCCTACTCCCTGTGCTACCCTGGCAGCAAGGAGCTGGTGGTGCACCAGCAGCTGAGAGAGGACTGAGCCAGGACAGCTGGCCCAGGCTGGCCAAAGGGATGTGCCACACCAGGTGGTGTCATGCTCGGCAATAAAACTGGGGTAAAGAAGGAGGAGAGGGGGACATTTGGAGTGGTGGTGTGCATTTTCCCAAGAAACTGTTACACATGATGATCCCTGCTTTGCTGGGAGTGGCAGAACTCCTGCCTGCAGGAGTAGCAAATTAATTGCTTGTTTTGTTTTGCTTGCAAGTGCAGTTTTTGTTTTACTTAGTAAACTATCTTTATCACAATCCATGAGTTCTCACACTTTTACCTTTCTAATTCTTTCACCCATCCCATCTGAGCAGAATGAGAGAGAACAGCTGTGTGTTGCTGAGCAGCCTGCTGGGTTAAATCACAACACTCCTTAAGGCACTTCTTGTCAAACTCTGGCCAAGTGCCCATAGTCTTCTTTGTGGAACTGCATTATGTCTGTTAATGATCTCCAGATAGATCAGATTCATTGTGGGGTTTTGTTTGTTTGCTTGTTTTATTTTGTTTTGTTAATGGTTTCTGTTGCTGGTTTGGTTTAGTTTGCTTTGGTTTGGTTTGGTTTTGTCTTGAATGTTTGTAGTCCTGTCAATTAAGTTTTTCAATTAGTTTCACATGAATCCATAAGGCTTTATAACTTCTTTCCCAGTGGCCATCATGCCTTTCAGTGTCCTTCTTTTCAAAATATATTCTAGAACCCAAAGCACAGTTTCTCCTTCTTAAATATAGATATCTTGCAGCAATTTTAGGGCTTCCATCATCTATCTCACCTTTCCATTACCCTCAGCAGGTTTTCATGAACCTTCCCAGTTTCTTTTCTATGACCCAAATTTTCTTGAACTCCTTTCATTTTCTTGCCCTCCACATTAAGACATATGTCTTATACTTTCATCTCTTCCTCTTTACTCATATCTTTCCCAACAGTTTGCTCAGGCATGGATACAGATATTCCTTATATTTGAAAAGATCTTGCAATGCTGTTGATGTCAGTCATATTTCCCATAGGCAAGTTCTCACTGTCAAGACAAAGGCTGTAGGGGATGATGGTACTGCAGGAAAAGCTCTGCAGAAAGTAAAAAGAACCATTTTACATGAGAAAGGTTTCATGAGGTTTGAAACAATAAATATGAGATCGTGTGAGATATAGAAAACTCTCAGCTGAATCTCCTAAGACATGTAATAAAATCATAACTGTTGGCAACACTCTTGATCCACCTCATAAACTCTATATAAATGTAAACAGATGTAGATAGTGTAATTAAATTGATCAGGAAGTTTATTTCCCCACGAGTCATTCTGAGAATCAAAATCAGACACAGACCCATTGAAATCTAATTGATTTTTAAATCAACTCAAAAATACTATAAAGCTTTTTGCACTCTGAAGGTTTACTCATAACACTTTCATATACTGAAAATATTTTTCTATCCCTTGTAATACTATGAAATATTCATTTTACCAATGATGAAGAGAAAATTGAAGTTGGGATAGGACAAAAAAAAAGCCCTTTCTAGTACACCAGAGGAAATTTCCTTAAAAAACAAGGGAAATAAAATTGTTCTTTAATTAGTCTGTTACAGAAATTTAAATGTATCTCAGAAAAATCAGTGGTTGAAAGTCCAGAGCTTTTTTCAGGAAAGAGATATAAAAGGAAAACTAAAATGGAAGAAAAGCAGGAAATCAGAGATAAGCTGTTGAGGACACTGGAAATGTTTTCTGAAGCTATTGTGAGAATATCTTCACTGATATCTGGACACCATACATTTTAGGAACCTAAAGACAAGCTATTATAACAGTCTACAATGTCAAACATTTGGAACATTCTTTTACTTAACTATCCTAGCAGTTCAGTCTTCTAAAGTCAAATTAAATAAAATATGTTTTTTTTTATATACTTATGTCTTTCATATGTTGAGATTTGTTTATTTATTTATTTATTTATTTATTGCTAACATGTTGAGTACAATGGCCAACATGAGTCCTGTCCTCAGTTTGGCTGAACTCTAGCAGACAAATTACAAACATAAAAAGAAGCACACTGTTCAATGGCATACCTTTAAATCTTAAAGTAAAGATTCAAGACAACTGCACAAAATCAAGAACTGGCAGATGTGTTGAGCCTCAGTCAAGGTTATTCCATACAAATAGATTTGGGCAAGGCTGTCTATTCAGGGAAGTTGGAAGAAGATCTAGAAAGCATTTCAGTTGTCTGAGAACAAGTTCATTGCCTAAATTCAATTGAAAGTCCATCTTTTCGGTGATCTTTTAATCATACTTATAGTATCTAGCCTTAGCTAGTTATCATGTGTTATCACCTTTTGCAATGTAATAAACTCCTTCCTCGACATAAAACTGCTGTACAGAAAGCCATTATCACAACTGCGTCTCTCTTGTATCCTAATATGTGAGATGTGTTTATAGCATAATTCTGTGAGATTATCTGAAAAACCTATAAGTTTCCAACCTTCAGATGGCATGGAAGGCTGCTCTTCATTTAAGATCTAATTTCTGCATATGTGATCTAGTTTGCCTGAAGTATTAAACAATAAATCATACTAGAAAAGCATTCACTTTCCATAGCACTTGTTGATGCTGGATCCATCGACAGTCAAAACCACAGCGGCAATGGGCAACTTATTAGTGTAATGTCTCAAGAACTTGGCTGGAAAGGCAGAGAAGGGCAGTTCCAGTCATTGTTCTCTTCAGCATTTCTGTTTCTTATCCAGTGATGATCTGAAGTAAAATGCACAAACAGTTCTGGGCACATGGCCCAGGAACCAAGCTTTTCCAAAAGCAATCTGAGTTCTTTAACTACTAGATTTCAGAGCCAGTTTGTTCTCTTGCATTCCTGGCTGTACCAGAACCCGTCATCAGCTGGTTAGTGAGCCTACCAGGGGTGGCGCCCCGCTAGACCTTCT
>CM021767.1:85894512-85959512 GCA_011076525.1 Nettapus auritus | reverse complement strand
GGCACTCAAGAGAGCAGAAAACAGAGCTATATTGACACAGACATCCCAAGATGTTTCAATCTGGCACTGGATATAAGATGCCTGATGCCTTCCACACATGCATATACTGTTCGCATACTTCCTGTGCTTTTTTAATGCATTTTGGCATGACCCACAGCTGGGAAGTTCTCACGTTTTCAGTTTGAAGACAGACAAACGTAGAGGAATCTAAATAGTAGTTCCTCCCTGATTCCCAGTGGAATGCAGAAGGTCTGATGAGAGCCGAAATCCAGTATTAAGACAGGGAACTAGTAAGGTAGGAAGTACCCATGCTGGTATCTCAAGAGAGTAATACAGAAGAATAATGCAGAAACAGAATAAAAATATAATCTCTTTCTTATTTTTAATACATGTGAAAATCTTCAGAAGTGGGGATTACTATTGCTCTAAATAAAGAGTGACTTTTGACTTCTGCAGGAAATCAAAAAACACTGCTTGCCAGTAAGAATGAATCCATTAAATTTCTGATTTGCTGATGAAAAGGTAAAGGTGGTTCAATCCTGACGTAGCCGATATTGTTATTTCAGTGCTCTAAATGAATATCTACCAGAAGCCATATCAGTAGGGTTTGCTAGTATGGGGTTGCTTAGAAAATTCACCCTATTGATGAAACACTTAAATACTTAATTCCTATCCATTTTCCTTGTAAATGGCACAGCTCCTGGGTCCACATATTGATATGTATATGTGGTACATGTTCTGATGCCAACTGACATATCATCAGAGGGCTTAGGATATAAATAACATCTCTGAGGATATAAATAATTATCTCTGAAGTGATAATACAATCTGCAGGGTTATTACTAAAACGAGGTTTACTTGTTGTCATACAATGACAAAATAGATTTGTTTCACTAACACAACATGTCCAAGGCTGTAGACATGAGAAAGTAATCAATGTCTGTCAACTGAGCTTTCACATTTGTGTTGGGCAACACTGTACTTTCTGCATATTTATTACATATCCAACACTGCTATCACTGCCTTGGGAAGAATAAGGAGAGAACACAGAAAATAAGACCTACAGGGAGCTCAACAAATCATAATTCCTCTTCTCTAAAGAAGGACTGACAAAAGAATATCATTCCTAACTGTGGTTCATCCACCCTGTTTTTAAACCTTGAAGCATCCACCATCTCCCTATGTTCTGTTCAACAATATATCAATGTTGCTGCTTTTTATCTCCCTAATATCAATCATTCTCTATAGAGTTTACCCTGCTGCCTCTTACCCATTTGGCATGAGGAACCATCTATTCCCTTCCTCATATTAACAGCCATCTAGCCTTTGTCTCTCTAAACATCTCATGTTCCTTTGACTCTTCTTCATACGTTATGTTATTTTAGGTATCATTCTCACTCTATTCTTCATTGATTTCTTCAGCTGATCCACCTCTTTCTCAAAGAGCAAGTGCCAGAAATGAACATAGTGTTCCAATACAGTTTCTTGTAGAGTCTACATAAAGAAAAAAAATATTTTACATTTTTGCTTTATCCAGAGCTGTATGACATTGTAGATTCATGTAGTGGTTATTGTCTAAATGCAACATTTTCCTTTTGCTCTAATCAAAGCAGTAAATAATTTTTGCAAATTTTTCAACATCTCAAGGACTTTTGGGATGTTGACCCTCCTTGACTGCATTAGACTAGATCACAAACTGTCAAAGTTTATATGAGGTGAACCTAAGTAAACATTTTGCACTCATCCCTAGTGAACAGCATCCTTTTCAGACAGTGTCTCTAATATGATAAGTTAATTTTGAGTTCTCTGCCTGTCCGACAGAGTTCTCATTTTGCCATCATTTTTGGCAAACCATTTTCAGAAAAACATACCTGTTTTTCAAGCACAAAACCTTTCAGTAAATAAAGGAATCTGAATAGTTTTGGGTGTAGGAAAAACACTCACTTCACATTTCCTTCCATTTTGACACCAAACCAATGACAGCTGTTCTCTGTTTTTCTTTCAGCTAATTGTGCATCATATTTGACTATTTCTTATTGACCACATTTCCCTCGTTGCTTAAGAAAATATTACATAATAGTGTGAAAACTGTTAATAGAGCCAAGTAATATCACACCTACCATTTACTTCTTATCCACAAGGGCTGTTACCCCTTCCCAGACCGAAATTAAATGAATCTGAAATTATTTGTTCTTGATAAATCCATATTGATTTTAGTATTGCTTCAAAGCATAAATACTTCAGACACCGTGCCTTGTGTTTACAGTTCAAAATGGTCATGATGAGGGGTCCAATGCTGTCTATAACTGACTTACAGGTATGAATTGCAGCCTGGCTTTGTTTGCACTTTACTTGCTGTGAACACAATATACTCCTCCACATCAATACTGTGGAGCCTGGAGGGCTCCCAGCTCTCCCAGCTGTGTGCCTCCTCAACTACTTTTAGTACACTGTGCCCTCCACCTTTTCTTTCCCACCTCTGCAGGCCTGCCTCCATGCAAAGGCAAGGCAGCAGCCTGGCTGGAAGAAGGCTGGAGTGTGGTGTAGTTGTAGATCTGCCTCAGCCTGGCAGATCAGGGGATCCACACAATATGGCTTCTCACACCAGTGATCCTCTCCTGTGGGCAGACACAGCCACTGTTCATAGGGTGCAGGTCTGCTGTGTGACTACTCAGTCACTCTGACATAATGTCAGAGACTTTTTTTTTTTCTTTCCATCTGTATTTCTCTTCTTGAGGAAAGGCATCACAAGATCTTTTCTGCAATCTTGTATAACTCCAACCTCTTTTCATAATTTTTCAGAGGAAATCATGAATGTCTGCAGGCATGGGTCTCACCTGCTGCAAAAATACCAACATACAAACTCCTAGGGCAATAAGAAAGAGACAGCAAAGATTTATCATAAACGTCATTATAAATAATTCCTTAGGATAAACACACCATCTGCTTTTCTGTGCCCCACCAGCTTTCATAGCTCTAATGGGAGAGGCTGCCAAGACAAATCTTGGCAGGCCCAGCTGATAGCTGGTATGATGCCAGCCAAAAGAGTTTGTCAGGTCAAACAAATTTTTGTCTTTGACAGGATAACTGGTTTATATGGTAGACAGGAAGCAGTAGATGATATGATGTGATATGAAATGATATGATACGATCATATGATCTGTCTGACTTTAATAAGCTTTTGAAAATGCTTACATAAACAAACAACAGAAGTACAGTCTAGAGTTCCCATATTACAGTCACAAGCCAATTTGGGGTTATGACAGTCATTAGTGGAAGCTATAAGCTTAACTGAAATACAGTTGTTTATGCAAGTGTTTAAGCTGAACAAAATTATCAGTCTGTGAGTAGTCTCTCACAACCAGAGTAAGTTTGTATATTGCTAGTCAAAATGAAGTCACCATGATTAGGTGAATAGGCAGTTGAAAAATTAAATTGAAATAGTAGTTATTAATAGCTTGCTATCAAACCCAAAGTTGTTATCCAGTATGGTCTAAAAAAGGTTCTACCTAGGTAAAAACTCATTATTCTAATGTCATTATAATTTGTTAAATAAATAAAATTACAAAGTGTTATGTGTTATTATGCATCATTATTTATTATATAATTGTAAATATCAATATTTAAATGTGCAATTTAAATAATAAAACAGAGAACTTACTTAACAAGACTGTTGAAAACAAAGTACACAAGTGTCACCAGCAAGTGTCATATATAACGAAGATGAGGTAATGATGCTTCTCTAGACTGTGAATCTTTGTATTTTCATTCAATTCTTTATTGTATGCAATGTAGTAATCTTCCAGAAAGTTGAAAACACTGCATTAATTTGAAGCAGCAGCCCTGTATCCACACTTATGTAAATGTTATGACCTAAATAAGTCATAACAAGATTTACAAAGGCAATAGAAAAAATAAATAAATAAAAGTAGAGGAGGGATTTAAGAAAGGGGTACAGAATGAAAATGAATTGCCTTGCCATTTTCTTTCACTCTGTTTTCTTTAGAGAGGAGGAAACAACATACTGAGAAACAACCACCACATAGGATGACCTTAAACTATGCTCTGCATATTTATGCCTTATTCATATATCTATTTCACTAAGTGGTCTTAGTGTGTTTGACTGTTTAAATACAGTACAGAAATAAGAAGACAGAGATTCACTTTAATTATTGAAAAATCAATTTCACCTTCCTAGACATTATCAAAGTTTTCAGTGATATTCATAATTTAACTAAGGCATTGTTCACCTGATGAATATTTATGAATATAAGTCCCTTCTATCAGCAGTGATTGGGTAACTTCTAGAATTGCTCTTTCATGGGAAGCTTTCAGACCTGGCACTCCTTTCTCATCTTCCTATTGATTCTCTTCAAGCACAGGTGTTTTCCCAAGTCCCAGTCATGTCATCACTCTGTGAGCTAGGAGCAAACAATGAGGCAATTCAGAAAGAGAGTGGGATTTGGACACCTGAGTGTGTTAAATATTTCCATTTATCTAACAAGCAAGTAACAACAACTCACTGATATATATATAGCTTTGTTTTGTTTTTCAGTGATAAATGATGATCTATATTATGGGAATTCTGGCATTTTTACAGAGAAATCTACAGAGTAAATATTTCATTTGTCTGTTCTATGATTCTCTCGGTATTTCCAGGAAAACTTTTGCTCAGAAATATACCTTAAAATATTAACTATAGAGACTAGTCAGAAAAGGATTATGTTTATTTAGTACTCACCAGAGAAATCAATGTACCGGAAAAGACAGAGATTAGATAATCTGCTAGGTCTTCATACTCTCTGTTTTCTGTCATATGTTTCTCTGCTATAGTAAATTAGCTAGTATTACAGGAGAAGGCCATAAATTATCCCAAATGTCTCATAAAAATACTGTTAGTTTTCGGAAATAAAATACCCACCACATTTCCAATCCAATTTGAGTAAATTCATCAATGATGAGGAACAAATATGAGTACACTTTGTACCAGCCCAGGCATCCAGCTTTGAAAACTAAGGAAAGACATAAATTTTAAAGGTCCCATATTTTGTGAATATAGTTCTATAAACCAGTTGGCATGGTTGGCATGCCAGGATAAGGTCAAAAGTTACAAGTCTGGGCATAATAACTATCAAAAGAGCCTAGAGAGTTCATTAAAAGTCAATCTTATGCTTACATACAGGACCAGATAGTTGTTTTTAGAAGAGTCTGGGGCTTTTTTGTATGTTTTGTGTGTGGGTTTTTTTTTTTGTTGTTGTTGTTTGTTTGTTTGTTTGTTTTTTGGATGAGAAAATATGTATAGAGTAACCATAACAAATATTATAAATATGTCAAAGTAGCAAGTACTTCCACATGTGGGCCCATGCTAAATAAAGACAAGGCACTAAATAAAGCTGGTTGTGTTTTTTCTTCATACATTACTCTGACTATACAGGCCTGTCCATTTTGCTTTAGCAGTGCTGATGTGATCTGCTCCCAGGAGAAGAGAAATGCTCCTTCACTGACAATATGTAGCTCAAATTCTTCCCTGGATTTCATATTCTCGGGCTGTGAGTTCAAGATGCTGGACAGATTTCTTATTTATAAATGAAGTCTCTCAGGTCCCTCTTTAGCCTACATCCTAATGTTAATGAGGTTACTTGTGGCTTTGTTTGAAAATAACAGGTCACAGCATTCATTCTAGTCAATTTGTTTGGCAGTGTTACAAGTGAAGAGAGAGCAAAGAAAATCAATTTAAGCAAGAGTTCTGAGCCCTGATAGTCATTGAGTGTGAGTTCTGACATAACATAAAAGGAACATAATTAAAGAGAGCTTCTGTGGAAGGAAAAAACAAACAAAACAAAACAAAACAAAACAAAACAAAAAGGCAGGAAAAAGACTGAAGTCAATAAATCTGAGTTCTGAAAATAGAAAGAGCAAATCATTCCTTGATGAAGAGAGGATCTTGATGTAGAAGAGGAAGGATGGGTGGAAGATTCCTCTGTTGGGGATTTATGGTTGTTGGGGGTGGGGGGCTGTTTGTTTTTCCTAGAGAATGAATAAGGACACTTTCTGTGGAAGAAAATACAAAAACTATTCATTATTCTAAATAATTTCCCAGGAAGATTTCCACCATTTTAAGTGCTGATCATTCAGCTCTTCTACAGAGTTAACACTTGGTATATCCTATCAACATGCCTGGGAACTCATGGAAAGCTGGCTGGTTTTGGCAGAGCTACATGACTTTGGAGGGATGTCAGAGCAAGAGTTAAGGGCTATGCAGTTATGCTCCAAGTATTGTTTCTTCTTGTGGATGTAAAATATTTGACTGCTCTGAAATTTCTGAAACACTTTGTTAAATGTTGCCAAACTCATTTATTATTTACTGGATGCTCTGCATCTGGATATGCTTCACTAAAAATCACAAAACTGGTGATGCTTTGATGATGCAAACTTACACCATTTACACCATTTTTTGTACAAGAAGAGGCTACCAGAAGGCAAAATTCCAGTCCAGACTGAAAGCTTCCAAAGCAACCAAGAACGTGTTAACTAGAAACAATTTTGACCACAGTTCCTCCTGACTTCTTAAAATCACAGTATTATTTATCTAGATAATTTATATATATATATACAGTGTTTCAGTTGGGAGTTTCAATTGCATATGTGTGGATATGCACATATCTTTCCTTCTAGTGAATGAGTTCTGGCATTCTTTCAGATGAACCTGTTGAGCTTTGTTTCGTTTTCCTTTTCTTTTTCCTTTTCCTTTTAACTCTCAGCTGATTTTCAATATATTAAGCTAACAAATATTTCTATCTTTCTTTTCCTGAAAAGTGTACGATAGAAAGACATAAGGCGGATAATTGATAGAAATCTCTTGCATTTATTTCAGTACAGAATTGTGTCTAGAGAAAATAAGTTACGCTCTCCTATCAAAGAGTGAGAAGTACTAAATCTCAGCATCTTGGGGAATCAGAGAAGAGGCCATTTGATCACTTTTGGTAAATTAAATGAAGAAGGGCAGAGGAATCATCAGTGAAGAAACACCTGTGGTCACATCTGGTCTGTTGCCACTGCAGATCAGTCCAGTTACAGCTGGACCATGATCCCATGAGTAGTACCAGCACCCAGGCTGCATACCTTTAAACACTTATAAGGAAGTGCTTTCAGGGATACACAGTAGTATTCCTATTGCATATGATGCTGGGGATATAAATCAGCCATTAGTTAATGCTGGTTTGGTTGGAGTTGCTCGCTAGAGAAGAGTAAAAGGAAGTGGGTACCTGTCTGAACAAGAAATAGCTCAGGATGTATCACGGAGAAAATAAAAATAATAAATAAATTAAAAAAAAAAAAAATGATTCAAAGTAATGTTTGCAGCTAGCAATTAATGGATAAGATTTCTATCAGCAGATTTCCATTTCCAGCACAGCAAGTTGAGCTGGCAACATGACTCTTATTCATAGAAGTTGGATTTTCTGGTTTTGTCTATAAAGTTATCCCCCTACCAAAATTTAAAAAGCAATGTGGGGGGATCCATAAATGCCATGAGCTCATGCTGCCAATCTCAACCCCATCAGAAGACACATGAGACTACCCTGCTTACAGACTGAGTACAAGATGTTCTTACAGAAAAAGCTGTACATAGCCAAAAGTAAAAAGAGGAAAAATATACGGAAAGAAATCAAGGGAATACAAGAAATAAATAAATAAATAAATAAATAAATAAATAAAATCTCTATATAGTGCAAAATAATATGTTTGAGACTGAAAGCAATGAAATGTATTTCGTCTGTGTGCTGTAGAAAAAACATGAAGGTTTTCAGACAGAGTCACCAAAATTTCCTATACACAGTGTGTATATTTACATTCTTCATTTTCTTTCTCGCTCTCTCTTTTTTTTTTTTTTCCTCTCCAGTGTATATTTCACTGTTTTTGGACCACCAAGCAACAGAAGCAACGATAGTAGTGAATGACTCATACCCAGACATTTCTGACCTATTAGTCACATATCTGTTACTGGAATAAGTATTGATTCCATGCCTGCTGAAATGAAAGATGTGTCTGATGGCTCATGAGGGAAGGTATGTGATATTCAAGGATTGTGGTTTTCTACAGTAAATGTGCATCTTTCCAGACAGAGGTTCCCAGACTGTGTTGTATATACTGCTAGTGGAACTGGAACAATTTCAGACTGGCTTTGCTCATGACGATCCCTAAATCAATTAAATTTAGGAATCTTTCTTGAAATTGAATCAATACAGCTTGCTGGTGGCAGCCAAGGGAGCAGGTCTAGCTCTGCCTATACCAAGGCTGTCTGCCTTTGAAAACATGGACACACAAGCATTTACCAGCTTATCATCAGTAATTGCCTACATGGAGGTAGGTACAAGAGCCACAAAGCAATTGACTTTCTAGGTTGCTGGTGGGTGGTGTTTGCCTGTGTGGAGGTTCTCCCATGGTAATTCAGAGCCAGAGAAGAGATGAGAGGAGGTAAATTCTGGTTTAGGAAAGCAAAGGGTGAGACAAAGTGAAGACTGTCATGACAAGGGAGGGGAGAGGAAGATGCCAAAGGAACAAAAGAGACTAAAAACACCCCACCCTTGCATAACCACATAATCTGGCAGAGTCAAGCACTGTCTCAATGCTGGAGGTACTCAAGCAAATAAATGGATAACCCCTATTTTGAGGACCTAACTCCACTTAGCTTTATTCTGTTTACTTCAAAGGGACCGGTCAAATATTTGAAATTGAGAAAAGGCTGAACTGGTTTCCTAGATCAGAACACAAAGAGCGAAATGGTTAAGATGTGTTTATAACATTACTGTACTGTATTCTTTAATTATTGGATCACTTACTGGCTAGCAGAATCATGCATATTCAGTCTTATATGCTCTTCACTTTTCTTTGTGACTCTTGGATTTGTTTTTTTCCACAGGTGAATAGTAGCTAAAATCCTTGCTATAAGGTCATAATGTCTCCTTAACCATTCGCACTTGTCCTCATGAAGTAAATTAGTCTTCTTTTAGAACTTTTAGATAATTGGTACTAGTATATGGAGAATCATTACCATGAGAATGCAAAAAAGGGTTCTTTTTTCTTTTTAACAATATTTTAAGTATTATATATATTAGTTTTTATATAGCTATAGCTTTTTTTCTAAAAAAAAAAAAAAAAAAATTTGCATGTTTGCACAGGATATGAAGAGCCTGATAAAAAACACATATGAAGTAATTATTTTAATCACAGTTTTTTTCCTCTCTCTTCAGAATTCATTATGTTCTTGATTCAATGTCCTTCATAAAATCAATCCAAGTTAACAGCATTTACAATGCCATTCAAGCAAAAATGAAACCTAAAAACATAGAAATGGGAGTCAAGCCATACCAGATACTATGAGTCTTGTAGAACAAATGATAAGCCTGTAACCTTTCTTTGGAAGAAAGATGTGCAACTGTATTAAGAACAAAAAGGTATGTATGCTAAGGTGGAAAAGAAAAAGCAGAACCTAAGCAAAAATTTACACAATTGTGATCTTTGCTTAGTTCCTTCAATATTCAGAAAAGAAACTGCACATACAGGCCGATGACAGGATCAAGCCAACATGAGTTTAATCCTGATTTCAGATGATACATGTTTAAGACTTAAGACCAAAAAAAATGGTACTATGCTAGCTCCTCACAAAATCTTTATATATAAGACAGCAATGAAAAAAATGTATCTGCTGAGCGATACTCTAAAGTATCTTAAAATTAACTTTTGAGCTAAGGAGGAAAACTGCGTTATTTCTCAGAACTGCAGAGCTGCAGACTGGTTGAGGTTGGAAGGGACCTCTGGAGACAATCTGGTCCAACCCCACTGGTCAAACAGAGCCATCTAGAGCTGCTTGCCCAGGACGATGTCCAGACAACTTTTGAAGATCTCCATGGAGTAACTGCTCTGCACAAGCTGTGCCAGTGTTTATTCAACTTCACAGTAAAGAAGTGTTTCCTGGTGTTCAGATGAAACCTCTTGTTTTCCAGTTTGTGCCCGTTGCCTCTCATCCTGGCACTGAACACCACTGGAACGAGGCTGGGTCCATTCTCCATCCCTCCACCCCAATGATACTGCTTTCCTCCAGTCCTCAGGCATTTCTCTCATTCACCGTGATCTTTGAAGATAATTGAGAGTGGTCTTGCAACGACATCACCCAGCTCCCTCAGCACTTGTGGGTGCATCCCGTGAGGACCCATGTACTTCTGGTTTGTTTAACTGTTCTCTGACCTGATTCTCTTCAACCAAGGGTACATCTTCACTCCAGACTTTCCCCTGTGGTCACTGGGTCCTGGGATTTCTGAAGCCCAGTCCTGCTATTAAAGAATGAGGTGAAGAAGACATTCAGTAACTCAGTCCTTTCCAAATCATGTGCCACCAGAGCCCCTATACCATTCACTACATGCTCATGTTTTTCCTTGCCTTCCTTTTGCCACTTATCTACTTACAGAAGCTCTTGTTGTCTTTGATATCCCTTGTCAGATTAATTTGTTCTGCTGGAGCCTAAAATATTCAGTACTAATTTTGGAATGCAAACTTAAGAATGCATTTGTGCTAATAATAATAATAATAATAAAATCACTAATTTGTCATTTGATGGGGTTTTTGCTTGCTTCTTGCAGCATTTGGCTCTCCTGGGTACCTTCTTCGTGTCATTGGTGGTTGTTCCATCTGCTTGCAAGATAACTGTGTGCAGATATTAAGGAAACTGTTCTGACGTGTCAAGAAACCATTATTTCAAGGAACATGAACACTTACACCCCACCAGTCTCAAGATGCAGACCATGATTTAGAGTTGACAAGTCTTCCCTGATGGCCAGGTCTTGCACTCCCTGGCCAATTCACATGAGTGAATTATTTCATAGACAGAACAGTTATTCATATTTTTAAACAATGTGAGGAAGCAGTAAGAAGTTAACCCAGAAGTTGTAATTTCATACTCTTCTTTCCTTAGGAAACAAACAAACAACAACAGCAAAATTAAAAAAAAAAAAAAAAAAAAAAAGAACAGAGGAACAGAGGAAACTCACAGGACTGGACTAGGAGAGATTACATGAATCATCAAGTCCATCCCCTATCCACAACCAAGTAACCCTCAGAGTATTTCCCAATACCTTATAATAATTTTCATTTTCATACCTTTGCTACAAAAGGAGCTGAAGACAATATTCTTGTCTTGGCATGTCCCCATATCAAAGGCTTTGTATTAAAAAAAAAAAAAAAAAAAAAAAAAAAAAGGATCCTTCCTAATCTCACCTGGGGGAAATTCTTTCCAGAACCTACGTCAGTCAACCTAACTCTGGTTATTGGAGCAAGAGGCAGCAGACAGGGATGAGAGAAATGTTTTCAGCCCTAGCTGACTCATAGTCCCAGATCAGTATGAAGGATTGAGAGACCAGGGAAAGAAAAGAAATCGGTCCTTCCACCCACCAGGTGGTGGTGGGAAGTGAGAGAGGCACATGTTTTTTGCCTCTTTGTTATCTTGGAGAAAGCAGAACTCATAAGCCACATTAAGACTGTATCCTACACATCCCAGGAATATTTCTCGCAACAGAGCATGGGGCATATGCTGTTTACCAGCAGTCATGTGCAGTTGTCAGTAAGCTCTGATCTTTCTGACATTTTATGTGTTCCCCTATATTTATCACTGCAGCTACGTTTCACAGTGCCAATGAGAAAATCGATGTACCAAGCATTTCAGCTGGAAATGCACCAGTGCAAGGCTCCGACAGCTGATCTCAGAGCTACTCTGGGACCCCAAAGAAAAGGTTAGTATCTGCTCCCAGACCCACTAGATGGCACTGTGTATGGACGTTACAAACCCTTAGAAACCTGAAGCAGAGTTTGGTGTGAGCCCCAGCAGCTCCAACCTCGGCCGGATGGCTTCGATTTCCAGCACAAGTCTCTTAGCCTGGAACCTCATGCAGCTGTTCTGCCCGTTCAGCAATTTTCGGGTTCCCTCAGTCACTCTAAATTAGTGCTCTTTCAAATGACTACCAGTATTTTTTATTTTTTATTTTTCTCCAGAAGCTCCAAGGTTATATTTTTCCAGTTCCTGGACCTTGCCCAAAACATTCCAGAGGTTTCAAGAAATATTTAGAAAGTCGGTAAGTCTGAGTATCCTGTCTGGCTGTACATGTGTGAGTGGAAGGGTACAGACTTCAACCAACCCTCCCAGAAGTACTGCAGATTACAGGAATTTTGATGTGACCCTAACTTTCCGTCTTGGCTATGCCAGTTCTTCTCTATGGGGTCAGTTCGTATCCCAGTGAAATTAGTGAGGGGGTTCCACTGAGATCACTGAGGGTTGGATAGGGGCCTCTGCCAGGTTTCCAAATACTAAAGAAAAGTGTGCTGACATTTGGTAAATCTTTCCCCCATTTTCTGATCAAGGTTTCTACTCTTACTGAGAGCAGTGTTTGCTGCTTTATGCTCACAATGAAAACTGATGGGACTGTCGGGAAGACTTATGGGGCTACCATTTTCAGTCTGGCTAGCATGAGTTTTGCCAAATATATTTTTCTAAATGAAATGGGAGTTAAAATCCCTCTGTCTCTGTGCTTCTTTCTGTCTCCAGTTTTTAAAAGTTTCTCTTATGTTGCAGCTTCAGCAGCAACCTGAGCATCGTTTTGAGCTTTTTTTAAGTCCTTGGAACATAGCTTTGCCTCTCCCTAAGCAAAAGTGCTGTTTGAAACATCTCCTTTTTGTCTTCTCACATCATTATTTACTCTAATAAAGTGCATTAGGCATTTTCCAATTGTGCCATTCAAGATTCAGCCACAAACTGATTTATAAACCATATGCGAAATGTGCAAGTTGAACAAACATCAACAACTCCGAGGCCTCACACATTTGAAGCAGTGCCTCATGGAGAGCCTCCGTGAGTAGGTGGTGCAGGTCAGCAAAGCACAGCGAAGAAGGTCACATATGCACGTCAAGCAGTGAGATGCTACTTATTGCCCCTTGTTTGAAGGTCTCCAGGCACGGTAGTCTGTAACTGACTGTGTGAGGGTCCTTAGACCTCTCTCATCTGGAAACCATGGCCCACAGGGAGTAGGAGATATAAGCCCTGGATAGCAAGTGTAAGTTGGAGAGCACAAAGTGCAAAGCAATTGTGTGAGACTGGGCAGCACTGCAAATGGAGTTCTGTGCCCAAGTCACCACGCCACGGGGTGACTGCAGGTAAAGCTCCTTAAAGAGGGGAGGAGAGCAAAATGTCAATGGCTTGGTTTTGTCTCATTCTTTTTATTTTATTTATTTTTTTAGTTTTATATCTGACTGCCTCCAGGTGTGTCTGGAGCTGGTACAAAATCCAACAGTGTCATGAGGAACTCCAGAAATTTAGAGGTGTATCTGAACACAAAGTTCAGGGTTACAACTGAGTCAGTACATACTACATCATAACTTTACAGATTTTTTTAAATGGCATTTTGCAACAACAAGACAAAATTCTAAACAATGAATCAATGTGTGTAGTCAGGTTTCCAAAGGAAGAATAATTTGTTGTATTTGTTTCACCCAGTACGCCCCAGATTTGGGCATGATGAGGTTTTGTAAACTCAGCTGAGCTATACCCAGTGTAGAACCTTAAGAAGGAATTCTTGGGAGAGTTTGACCTCCAAATCAAGGATAAAATAGTTTGGGGGTTGCTTTAATTTACACAGATTAGGAATAAATCCCAGGAGGTATTAAAGAAGAGCATGTGAGCATGTTCTGGCTTTTACCTATCCCACAGGATATGATTTACTATTTCTGGTACAGGAAAAAAAAAAAAAAAAAAAAAAAAAAAAAAGATCCCCATAACTTCTACCTCATCTGTGCAATGATTTCTTCCCAGTTATGACTGTATTCTCACCACAAGTGGAGGCTACATCTCATTTTTGTATTTTCTCTACACCACCAGCAGCAGATCATTTTGGTGATAATTTATCTGCTTTTGAAATGCCAGATAATTCCTGGCCTCTCTGAAAATAATTTTTGAGAACTTTGGGTTAGAAAACAGGGTCAAAACAGTTTACCTCATCATTCCTTTAGATCATGAAGTCAAGTCTTCTTGTAGTGTTGTATGGTCTGATTCATAAGTTTATTTCATAAATTTGTTTGTTTCTTAACAGAAAGAGGTATTTGGGGAAAAAAAAATAAAAGAAAGGAAGCAAAATACAAAAAACATTGCCATTATATCACTAGGCTTTTAAAGAAACTTTTTCACTAATACTGACATATATATGACAATATTTTGTCCTTAAAGACTGAATAGTTAAACAAATATGAAAATAGAAGCTGTGAAACATCAGTGTTTCTATAACTAATTGCACACCTGCATGTTCACATATTCCTCTGTGTCCTTTTCCACTATTAATGACTCACATTTAAGCTGCTTGAATAATATGTCTTCATTTCACATGTAAGTTCTTGTTTGGTCCTCTAATGAAATAATTAACATGAGCATATTATTTTACCAGGAAAGCTGGCAAATACAGATCAAATAAGTTTTTGATGATGAAACTGCAGGAATCCTCCCTGAGCTCATTGTGCGTATGGAGGTTTTATAAGCAATTAACCTCTATCTGTGAAAATCCCGCCTTTAAAGCTTTTGGATCACCTGTAGGGTTTTATGGTCTGCTGCAATTAATGAGAATGTAGACACTTGCAGGGAAAGGTCAAGTAAGGAAAAGGAACATGTACCAGATAAGCTCAAACACATTTAACCTCTCCCCTGCTAGAGGGTTTCCTTTCAGGCAACACTGGCACAGCCTTAAATAGATGCTGCATTTGAAACACTGTCAGGATTAATAGGCAGCAGCTAAGGTTCTTGTTTCCTCTGTTACTTCTTATGCTGCAGCAAAAGAACTGAACTTTAAGAAATATGACAAATGGTACAAACAGCCTTTAAAACAACAAGATCTCTATGGGATGGAACAAATGGACTTTTTTTTTCTGAACACTACAATGTTTAGGCAGTGGCTTTAAGTGGGTATAAGATGTCAGCCATATTTCTGTGCATGTGCTGCAGCACAACATCTGACATCCATCACCTTCCTCACCCAACTTCAGCTGGCAGCAGTACAGATATCCTTCATCTTTCTCTGCTTCTTCTCCTGTCTCTTCAACAGCAGATTGTTATCCTCCATGATATTCCCCTAGAAATGTCCAGGGACTTTACCTACTGGCAGAAAGAAGACAAACAAGTTTCAGCCTCCTGTTGTCATTGCCCAGGACAGTGGATGTTTTGTGAAATATGTCAGGGGTTTTCTGTTCCCATTAACCTCATGGCTGAATTTAGTTCTGCTAGCCTTTGAACTGGGAGAGGTAGGACCAGGAGAAGCGGCCTTTGCCTATTTACCTGGATATGAAGTCAAAGAGAAAGCATATGGAGAGGCCAGATTGTGAGGGCAAGGAGTGTTTCGCATACTCATTTGCCCCATGCAGGCCTGGAGACTAAGCCACAAGCTGACCTGTTGCCCTTTAAACAGAGTGACCTCAGTTAAACTCGCCTAGACTTCACAGATCTATCTATTCTTTCCTTTACAGCAGCATAACACTGCTGTGTTTAACATCAAGAAGGATAATCAGATTCAGTTCATCTGTGCTATTATTTGTCCATTTCTGTAAACCACAGTGGCAGGGCTGCAGGCTGCCTTTGTCAGTACATAAACATGACTTCAGCTGGTGTTCGTCATGGCAATGTAGATTGTTTAAAGAGGTATGTATATCATAGTTATTACTGAACATTCACCACCACAAAGATCCTGGTGGCAATACAGACTTGACGGCCTCAATTATGTTCACTGCCTCCAGAGAGAGAACAGAGAGGACAGGCTCTTCTGAGCTTCTGGTTGCTCTTTTGGTGGACCAGGAGAAGGTGCTGCTGAAGAGATTTTTGGAGCTATGCTTTATGCATCCTGTCCCAACCACAAGCAAAGCAATCACAAGTTTTTCATAGCACCACTATCCTGCTACTCCCTTCATTCCTGAGGAGAGCAGCACTCTGAGAGCACCGACAGCAATCACTGCTGAACCAGTAGGAGAACACATCACTGCTGAGCCAGATGCCTGGAAATATTAATGCTGCGCTGTGGTTTCTTCAGGAGTCTGGGCCAGTATTTACCTCATCAGATGTATCTTTACTTTGCTGCCCTATCCCAGCCTGTACTCTATTCACAGTGCAATCTATTTTCCACAAGTGACAAGTCTGGGGGTCCCCAAAGGTAGTGAAAGGAAAGCAGGATGCAAAACGAAATATACAGAGTGTATGGGAAAGGGGGAGGGAGCAGAGATTAAAAATACACCCACTACAAGCATGAGAAATCCTGGTCCCAGGGAGAACAGGCACAGCAGACTGGGAAAGGAGCTTAACAGAACTGGGGAGGAGATTTAGGGGGGTGAGGAGGCAAAGACTGTGATTCCAGCCAAGGCTAATGAGACTGCACAGGAACTGAAGCTGAATGACTGTACAGAATCTACAGAAGCAAAAATAGAGACCTGTAGCCATCTTCTTCCACAGAGACAGTATTATCATTCTTTTTCACAACTGGAGGAACAAAATCCTTAAGGGAATTTGCTTTCAACAGATTTGTAGCCCAGGTTCTTCCAGCCCTCAGGCACAGACATAACCACAAGATTTCCGTTGTGTTTATTACCTTCAGGTGACTTAGAGAATGTTCATTAAAGTGTCTTCCACTGTGCAAGACTAAAAATTCATGTACTGGATTGTGGGTAAGGTCACAGACATAAAATTGGCTCTAACATCCAGCTCACTTTCTTCCTCTCCTTTTTTCTTTTATATATATATATAGTGCTAAAATATATGAAAGGAAGCAGAAGAAGACTAGTCTTGGCTATTTCCCTGTACACATGTAGTTTTTGGCCCAGTGATATCAGATTCATCCTGTGAATCAGTCACAGGAGCAATAAATCTAGAGCTCATTAGGATTACATGCATATTACCTTTACTCTGTGGTTTCTGACTGATGTATCTACAAGTTTTCATGGCCATCAACATGTATTTTGCCTCCAGCAAACAAAAAAATCTGGGGATACCTCTTAATCTGTCATCTTGACTCTCCCATTCAGCCAGATGGTCACTGTTGCTTGCACATCACGGCTTGCCCCTCCATGGTACACAACATAATGTCTGTTCCCTGATGACAATACATGTGTTGGTAATAAATTTCCCATTCGTAGTCCAATACAACCTTCTTAAGCAGCTGATCAGCTGACAGCCTTCTCTATTTCAAAATTTTCAGAGTATGTGGTGGGGACTGACTGCACAAGCTCCTGGCTCCTTATCCAACACCAGTTTCTCTTGACTCACAAATACCTGGGGGACAAAGAAGAAAAGCAAATGCCATCTTACTGCCTTTTCAGTATCTGTTCATGCCTTTGTGCTACTGTAACAGCACTTTTAAAATGCACCTTAGTTTCATAGTGATATAAGGAAATAATTCTTTCCTGACAACCTACCATGACTGTGGTTGGTAAGTGCCTATTTGAAATCAGAAAAGCTAAGTAGTCCTTACAGTAATTAGGTCTCAAATTGTCTTCTCCTCCTACTGCAACACCAAAAGATAATCAGCTTCAAAACACATCTTACATGCTTCATCTCTATATTAGTAAGGGCATTTCTCAGTAATGGCTGAGGATTCAAAATATGGGGATATCGATTACATCCTCTTTTTTTCTTTCCACATAAGGTTTCCAAGGAGGTGGCTAACTAGGACTGAATACACAACCACATTTGTGCTGAATAGCTAGAAAGCAAAGGAAATGCATTGTGTGGTTTTTAAAAACTTTTGTGAATTGCGGAAAAGATACGTAACGTTTCTGCTGAAAAAAAATCATCACTATTATCTATATGTTCTTTATTTCACTCCAAGAATTTTCAACAATGAATCTTTCTTGGGACCTTCATAAATAAATAAATAACCAGCAGTATCGCTGTCATGGAGAACACTTATAAATGAACTTACTACTACATAGCTGCTCTGAAGACTGCGTGTATTGCTTGTAAATAATTAGTTTTCCACCTCTGACAGGTAGGGTTATAAAAATGATTACTCTAAAATAAATAATGTTGGGTTTAGGGTGGCTTTTTGGTTTTGTTTTGTCTTTTTTCTTTCTTTTTTCTTTTTTTTTCTGAGAATCATACTAAACCATTCCACAGACACCTTTGGGCTTGCACAACAAAAGGCCCCATATGTTTTTACTTTCCAGAATTATTGCCAGACATGGAAAGGAACAGATGTGGAGCAGCCATTGCCTTGAGAGTTTGACCTGCAGCATAGGCACTTGATTCTTATTACCCTCCACTTTCTACTGCTCATGCATCAGATCCCTTTACAGCTTCTCTTTTCTCACACATGCCTGTTCATGTCAGAACTGATTCTCTTTGGTAATTACACTGTTCTTCAGATTCCCTTCATGATAAGAAAAAACATTTGCTTTACTTTTGCTTCTCAGTTCACTGCCTGTTTTGGATAAAGCTGGGTATGGAAGTATTAAAATACCAAGGGAAAGCCTGCTGTCACAATGAGTTTCATACAAAGTCCTTTGAAGTAATTCATAAACAGTGGTTACCAATTATTGCTGTTGGGCTTTGGATCCACCCATGGATTTCTTCTAGCAAGATGCATTACTATTAAAATGTTTTCAAAAGATTCATCTGATGGGATTACCAGTTTGATTTCCTGAATAATGCTCTCTGAAGATTCAGATAAGCATGTTACCACTTGAAAGCTCTCCCTATCACCTCAGGCCAGAATTAAAGCATCTCTGCAGTCACAGTGCCCAAAGTTTCACAAGCAGTGCGTAATTTCAGCTTTACAATTTTTCTTTGGTCTCTCCCTACTGAGAAAGGATACGCTTTCTTGATCCTAACACCAAAACCATCTGCTTCTTTTCAAAACATAGTCTTCATTATTGGAATGATTTAAATTCTGGTGCAATGTTACTGGAACAGTCTTGGCATTATTTTGTGCTGCAAAGAAAGTTCTTGGACAATTGCTTATTTGTTATTACCATCCTCTTTCTAACCCACTGTGTTTCTTCGCAGTAGTCAGTTTACATTTCAAAGATACCATTTCAATGGTTGTCCTAAATTTTGTATCCACAGACAGAAGTGACAGTACATTTCCCAGAAATAATCTATGTAGCAGGTAGACCCACACTTATGCAATACGTGCAGCAATTTCTTTATAAATTATGCTTCTTTTCCCTCAAAGTTTAGCCCCATGAAGATATTTAGCTCTGAAAACTTGATTTGCCTTTGGGATATTTTATAGAGGAGTAAAGGATTCAGCATACCGTTCTTCAATATGCCTCTGAATCTGAAATGCTAGTACCACGTCAGAAACATTTTGGATTTGTTTATCAAAATCTGCACATCTTCACTCATGGCTCAGTCTCTGCTAAATTCAGGTACAGTGCCCTACCATGATGAATTCTCTACCATGTTCCCTTTTCAAAGTGAACCCCAGAAAACACTGCATCAATTCTGTAGGATATACAGGAATGTATTGCAATGGAATGAGTAGAATATGTAGTAGTAGCATAGAAATTGCAAATTTTAAACCATGTGCATTGCTGACTTGAGGCAACCAAGGAACTTCAGCTTTGGCTGAACACCGTGCTCAAACTTAGTCAGTTTATCTTCCATCTTTGGGAAGTCCTTTTCTTTGAGAATAAGCAGAGTAAGCAGAACCATCAAAGGGGTAGAGCAAGAAGGCAAGCTCCCTGGACAGACCTCTGAGCAACATCAAACGTGTGTGTAAGTATGCAGGAGGCAAAGGCAGCAGTGAATGAGGAAGAAGCAAACTTTGGTGATGTTCAGAAATCAGTAGAAGTGGAGGATAAACGACTTGGAGAAATAAACCCTGAAGACAAAATATCTGGCCATGAAAATAATCAGTCAGCAGGTCAAGGGAGGGAATTGTCCCCCTCTGCTCTGCCCTTGTGATGCCCCACTTGGAGTGCTGTGTCCACGTTGGGGGCCGTCAGCACAAGAAGGTTGTAGACCTGCAAGGGCATGTCCAGAGGAGGGCCACAAAGATGATCAGAGGGCTGGAGCACCTCTCCTGTGAGGAAAGGCTGAGAGAGCTGGGGCTTTTCAGCCTGAAGAAGAAAAAGGTTCAGGTAGACCTCATTGCAGCTTTTTAATGCTTAGAGGGATGGGTATAAAAAAGATGGAGAGTAACTTTTTACACGGGCAGATAGCAATGGAGCAAGGGATAACTGTTTTAAACTAAAAAAAGGGGAGATTTAGATTATATGTTAGTAGGAAATTCTTCACTCAGAGCGTGGTGAGGCCCTGGAACAGGTTGCCAAGAGAAGCTGTGGATGCCCCATCCCTGGAGTTGTTCAAGATCAGGTTGGATGGGGTCCTAAACAACCTGATCCAGTTGGTGGCATCCCTACCCATGGCTGGGGGGCTTGGTACTAGATCATCTTTAAGGTTTGTTCAAACTCAAGCCATTCTATGATTCCATGATTCCACAATTTTAAATGGCAGGCAGCTTTGATCGCTCAACTGTATTGATTAATTATTGAAGTTTCCACAAAAAGAAAAAGAAATTGTCTAAATAACTTGCACTTTATTTTTGTTCTTTGACAAGGCAGGAAAAAGGGACACTACTTCATGTAATTAGCTACTGTATCCTAGAAATGAATAATTACGGAGGAGCAATTAAGTTGTGTTCAGCCTGGGCAATCCATTTGCCACCTTCCTGTAACCATTCAGGTATCCTTATCATTCAGTGAATACAAGGAGAAAATGTAGAAGATGTAGAAGATGTATTTTCATATATTTTTCATTTTCTCCAAGCTATCATGTATCACTTAGTAAAGAATAAGATAAGTTCAACATCACAGAGATCACATTATGTTTTCCCACAGCATAAATACTTTTTTAATGACGAAATATTCAGTATTTCTTTGTTTGGACACAATAAATGATAGCGTATAAAAAGCAGCATCAAATAGGGTTTCTTTCTCCTCCACCCTCAGTGGCATTGCTAATTTGCTTGTTGCATTATTCCTTTATTTGAAATTACCTTTGAAAACCTTTTACTTGTCCTTTTAATTGATAGCACAAAAAATAAATGTCATCCAGCCTAATCTGTTTCCTCAAAGAAAAAAAAAAAAAAAAAGCAAACAAATAGTTATTAGTTAATAACAGTGGGTAGTGATACATTAAAGGAGTAGAATTTACTCCCATGCCTTGTCTTGATTAGAGTGTTAAAGTTTAATTCAGCATGCCATTATTTCCTGCCTGTTGTTCTTCTTCATCAGTAACAAACCCTCCTTAGAAACTGTTGATACTGAACATACGGAGCCAATTAAATCTTTAATGAAATTTACTTATTTGCAGTTTCAGCCCTGTTGTGGTCTCTGATTCGTTCAGTAAAAGGTGTCTGTTTACTGAAGGAGACCTTTTCATTTGTGTTGGAACACTGAAACCCAGAGCTGCATGTGCATTCTGCCAGAGTTACTGGCATTTATTGTGGACAAATTAGGCGCTGAAATCTCTTATAATGGAGAACTTCATTTTGCATTTTCAGGCACTTAAATAAATAAACCTTACTTAAAAAGCTGTAACCTGTTTCTGGTCAGTCTTGAGTCGTATGTTAGGACAAAAACCTCTGTCAAATACTAATATGTTGTATATATTACTGTATACTAATATACTAAGTATGCATATACAGAGTGAATGTGTAGTACAAATAATGCTAAACAAATTGATACCAACCAAAGCACCTGAGAAGATAAACTAACATAATATAAAGCAGCTAAAGAATCTGGTCACTGGGTTTATTCTTGCACAATGTAAAGTCATGGTAACAAAATACAGGTGGTCTGTTTGCACCTCATACTCTGGCAGAAATTATTTATTATCATTACAACACTATATTTTGTTATCCATTTGCCTTTTGGGCAGACTCTAGTACCAAGATGCTTGTCAGCCTTTGAGATCCCATCTGTTGCTCATACAACAAGTAATCTTATCATGAACCAGAACCTCATTGTATTCAAAAAATTGAAATTTATTTTTCATATTGCCCTTTAAGGACAGGAAACTGATAGATGAGTGATCACCAAAAGGAGGTGAAAACTTGTTAATGTTAATACTATTGAAAGTGGTACTGGGAAACACACCATATAGAAGCCCTGCTGTTTGAAAATACTGGCTTGTTGCAAATTATAGCAGTCTTTTCTGACATGCCCTGAACTCAACAGCATACGTTGTACTAAAATGAGGAGTTGTGTTCTCCAAGGCCCCTTTAGATTTCTAACTCCCTGTTCACCCCTTCCACCTCTTAGGAATCACCAACCTCCCTCCCCCCCAAAAAAAAAGGAAGAAAAAATAAATTTAAAAAAGGCACAGAAAAAAACTCAGATAAAGATTTTCAAGAATTAAAAAATATATATATATCAAGGCTCTGACTAAAGTTTATATCTGATTAAAAGACATCTGTACGTATTTCAGCTAAAGGGTGACAGGAGACAATGAGAAGAGAGATATGGTATGTAAAGATGTTTTACAAGCTAGATTTCATATGAAACAAGGGATTCAGTCACATGTTAGCATTTACGCAGAGCCTTGAGGAAACACAAATATGGATTAGGGCAAAAATCATAAATGTTCCTCTCCAGGGAAGGAAGCCTGGATTAAGAATGAATCTGAAGAGAAGCAAAATGAAATTGAGAGTAATTAATGAAGAGAATATATTTCAGATTATGTAAACCTTCTTACCTCCTGAAAGGGTAGTGACAGGTCATATGCTATTTCAGTTTTTGGAGGCTGTAATACTTACCAACCAGAGCAAGCAAAAAGGCAGAAAAATGAGCTTCATCAGGAGGCAACATGCACGAGGCAAGAGGTGGCATGAAATCAAAGCACCCACAGTGAGCTCCTGCAGGGAAGGGAAGCAGGGCATTTCAATTGTATCAATGCACTGCTGATAACTGCAACAAGCTGATCTCACTGCTCTCCAGAATGCAGCCGAGACATAGCTGGCCTGCACTGCACACCATTGGAAAGGGAAAGCTCTAATGCAGTTTAAGATTATTTGTACTCAAGAGAGTGTCTACCAGATGGTGATAATTGCCCATGATCTTTGGGATATGCAAGAGCCTTAAAAGGTTCGATGTTGAAGGAAGTTGCTTAATGAATGGGAATTGGAAGGCTTGAAGAGAAGTTGATTATTTTTTTCCCTTAGATGTTTGTTACTGCAGGGTGCTATTACACTTCAACAGTTTATAAGGCCCAACCTACCTGGAGGTAACAGAACTATTTTTATTTCTCAGTGGAAAGCAAGAGAAGTTGTCCACCTAAAAATTTACTGAGCAAAGTTAAAAAACCACCCAATTCAATGAACTTTATTAAGAATATCTAAGAGAACGGCCCCTTCCTTTCGTTCTTCTCCTTCACACTTTTTCTTTCTCGTCTTTTTCCTGAAAGCAAAGACTTTCCTTGTCATGCTTCTGTTTTGTAGAACATCCAATTAATGATAAGTGACTACAAATAATAATTTAAAAAACAAACAAACAAACAAACAAAAAAAAAAAAAACCTTTAAGTTCCAGTTGGAGACCATCACCAGAGAACTGTTGTATTGATTTTTTTCTACTCCCATTTATGTTACATCCCAGGCTGAGATGAAGCATCCTTTACTAATAGACTGGAACAAAGTCTCAGCAAGGGCACTGTTTGGGTTGTGATGATTTCATGCCTTATAAACTGTTAGCTATCTGGAAACAGTAGGGCTTTTCATATCTGAAAAGTAACTTAGGAACGCAGATAAGAGATTGGTGGCCAGGGACTACTTACCACTTGGAGAAGGTTGTTGGAAATGACAGAATTGCTGCCAGGAATTGGTCTCTGGTAAATTTTGAAATGTAAATATTTTCACATGCTGTGCTAATTTTTCATTAATAAGGATGTTTATTGCAATCTTCCCACATTTTTTTAGAGTGGACTAAAATATGCATCAGCTGGAGTTTGTTGGGCTGATTGATTTCTAAAGTCGGTTAAAGTAAGATGCCTACTTTTTTGAGCTATTTTTTCATGTCCCCATAGTAAAGAAGAGATTGTGCTTGGTCCTAATGAACACAATAGTAGATTTTATTTTTGTTACCAAGAATCTTCAACTCTTAAAATTCTGCCTAGCTTTCTAGATCCTATATTGAATGAATTTGGGTCATGCCTCATGCTAGCCTACAAAATGTTTCTAAGTCCTGACCCAGTGCAAACACTGGTAAAAAGGAATACCAGCTCACTACAACCACACATCTGTGCATTTCATGTCCATTCCTCTGAGAGAATAGGGATAATACTTCCTCACCTCACACAAGTAAGCTGGCAGTAGATTAGAAGAAAACCCCATTAGAACTGTGTGCTCAGATACAGGGGCAATGAGGATTCTATAGCCACTCAGAGTGGACAGTAGTAGAAAAATACAGTCTGCTCCCTATCACTGGCTAAAATTTTGTTTATTCCAGAGAAGTGTTAATTTAGTGGATATGTGGTGGACACCAAAAGCAAAATGAAGAAAATGCTAATCTTTAGTCCACTGAAATGCAGTGATATAGCTAGCAACACAGTTTCTTATGATACTGATTATCTCATTAGCCAATAATCAGTTCTGAAATACTAATTCTAGGCCCTATCCAGACAACACTGAAATAAGAGCTAGTATGTGTTAAAAAAAAAAAAAAAAAAAAAAAAAAAAAAGAGAGAGAGAGATAAATCTCTCATCTACCATATTTTTAAAAGAGCAAGGGTTTGTGGGTATCTTAGCATACATCGATCCTCAGGGAGGAGCTCACAGAAAAAGCTGAAGAGGAGTAAGCTTATACAGTAAAGTAGAAAAGACCAGAAAATATTTAGAGGTCCACAAATTGAAGAGGTCTGAGAAAGCAACAGAACTGTTCTTTCCCTGACCATCATTGTTTCCTAATAAAAATGATAAACCAAGTAACATTTTCTCATTGCCTAAATATTATGGAAAGTTATCTCCTTTCTGACCCCATAACATATATCATACTCACTGAAATTAAATATATTTGTTCATCTATAGTGAAAAGTAGGGTTATGCTGGTATGGACCAGCATCTTGAAAATAGGATATAAAGCCTTATGTTAGAATGAGGTGCAGCCCCATGCTGAAGAGAACATAGACATTGACTAATTGTGATACGATGATAGAATAATATGATAGAATAATAAAATAGAATACAGCTAGAGGAGATCTTCAAATATCGTCTAGTACAACTGCCAAATTTTAAATTGTTTCACTTGGGAAAAAGAAAAAAAAATACAGATGCATGTCTTGTGTTATGTAATAGAAAATAATAGAGAAATCCAGGGATAATTAGGCAAATTAATAGCTTAAAAATTAATTAGCTCACACTTTTGGTGAGTTTTATCTTTCATTGTTCATGCAAATGGAATTGATGGCAGTGGGAATTTTTTTCTTGGAGAGACTCAGTTCCTGCCAGATACCATCAGTAAAAATCCCATCTGTCTTCTGTACAGAAATCAGAGTAAAAAACAGATTTGATTTCTCATACTACAGTAAGTTAAAATACTGAAAATTTTTAAGAGAAAAGTTAGACAAGGAAGCAAAATCAGTACATAATTCTTGTATTTTCAAATCTAAAGATCAAAGTTGAAATTTGAAGTTCTGTTTATAATGGAATCTAGCACTGGTTAATCACCAGAACACGTTTCTTTAGGAGGAATTTTGCTAACTCCAGTTATTAAAGTTAAAAAGCTTTTTTTTTAAGAGAAGTCTATAAAGGACAGCTTTCAACATTTTTCATCCATAAGCATGCAGTAATAGCAATAGCAATGACAAGAACGTATATCCTTGAGGTAGCTACCACACTGCTTACACGCGCTTATGTCAGAATTTTCCTTGTTGCAGCTTGTGATCATTGTTTCTTTCCCTTTCTTTATGCACCTCCAAGTAAAGTCTGGATCCCTCTTAACCCACCCATCGGAGAATTACTGAAAACAATTAGAACCCTCTTTAGACTGCTCTTTTCAAAGCTAAGCAAACCAAACTTCTCAGCATCTCTTCATTCCTTGTATGCTTAAACCCCCTGAATATCTTGGTTGCTGTCCCCTGGATGCAATCACTTGTTAATATCTCTCTTGTATTGGAGAGCTGAAAACTGGAGACAGTACTACAAATGCGGACTCAGAAGGGCTGAGTAGAGAGGACTGATCACTTTTCTGGACCTGTTTGCTGCAGCTTGTTACTGCAGCACAAGATGTGATGAGTCTTTGTCACTGCAAAGGCACCCTGTACACTCTTGTTCAATTTCTTGTCCAGCATGACCCCCAAGTCTTCTTCTACAAATTTCCTCCTCAGTCAGTTAGTCAGACAGTCATTTACTAGATTGGAAGCATTCCCTCTTTAGTGCAGAACTTTGCATTTGTCTTTGTTAAAGCTCTTAAGATACTTGTCAACCTGCTTGTCAAAGTCCCTTTGAATGGCAGCCCTACCCTTCTGTGAGTTGACCGCTTCAGATAACAATTTGTTGATATTATTATATAAAATTCAACTTCAAAAATTGCCTAAAATTAATTTAAAAAATGCAGTGGAGCTTAACAGTGTTTTGTGAAGGTATCTCTGTCTCCAGGATTGAGATTAAAGATACCTCATCCATCAGCTAAAGCTACCTCTTCTAGAAAATTAATGTTTTCTTGTTGGTCCCTTATTGTTCAAGTTAAAGAATAAAAAGCAGTAACTTCATTGTTCTCTGGTCTGTTAGCTCAGGAAAAAAATAAATAAATAAATAAATAAAGTCTTTCCTCTCTTTGGGTTTCCACAGTCAAATATTTGCCAAGTGTACAGCCACAGCTTCTTGGCATGTGTTTATAGCACCCGAGACTCCCAGGTGGTCTCTCTGTCCAATTACCCACCAGACTGGGCTTTGTTTCTACAACAAGCTGGAGGTGCCTTTTGTCTGGCATAGCCACAGGCAAAATGCACTAATATGAAACATTCTATTTCAACAGTATGTCAGTATGTTAAGCAATACATGTTTCCCAACTTCCTTTTTGGATTGCCAAGTAATTTATGGAATAGGAAACTTATTAAAACTTGGTTTTAGTTTTGTCAAGACCCTGAAAGTTTTATCTTCATCAGACACTGCATCTGCAATCTTCATTGGAATATTCTATTTATAATCTTAAATAATCCCATAAAACAACAGACCAGGAATAAAAATTGTTCTGTTTCCACCATGATGTTACTTTCATCCTCAGAGATATTCTACAGCTTCCTTTTCTTTCTGTACTGCCCACAGCAGGGTGTTCAGAATTTGTTTCCAAATGGTATTCAGTGGTAGGAGAGAGTTGCAGAAAATTCAGCCAGTTTAGTTTTAGGAGGAGGAAATATATCAGAAAGATGAAGGAGAAGAACTCCTTAATCATGTGTGTACAGAGCACTACAGAGACAAGAACTGCTGATGCTGGCACCATCGTTGATAATGTCTACCATCTGCATAATGGCAGGACCCAAAAAAGAAAATCTGAGAAGCTTTGACCTGCAGAACAAGAATATCGTAAATCCTTTTTAAGCTATAGCATGGTCGTGGTAGCTGACATAAAGGTTGATCAGACAGCAAGATCAAGAGTGTAAATAAAGGACACATTACTGTTACATGGGTTCTGTTATATGGAACAAAGCCACTTACTTCTCAGGCAAATTGGATAATAAACCCTAAACCAGGGCCATTTTATAGCAGGCTAATTCAAAGAAATAATAGTCTTTCACAAAGAACTAGTGATGAACTCTTTGCATTGTGAAGATTATACCTGGTCTGCCAAGAGATCAGCAATATTATAATTCCCAATTTTAATGCATTTTATTAGTAGAATTTCAGGAACCTGTAGGGGTCTATAACTGTGAGACTCCACCTTGAAACTGTGCTGAAGGACTCACAGCTGCCAGTAATTAGATTTTTTTTGATGGCCTCTTTGGAGGTTGCTGTCGGCTTATCACAACAAAGCACTGCAGGCCCAAGATTCCTCTGCATGTTGGTGTTACAGACCCTGGGGCAAGGAACAGGGGTAGGGGGCTGTCTTCTCAGTAAAAGTTTGGTAAGGGAGTATGACTTTTATTTTGCATAGACTGACTTAGAGTAGGGGAAGTTCAGCTTCTTATTTCCTTGTTTTGGCTCCTAGATGACCCCAAAAATTCAGAAAATATTATCTTTATTTGCATAAATTGGACTAAGATTAATGAAAGGCTCTCTTCCTTTATTCACGACTGAACTGTGATACCAAGATTCATCTCTTTTATTCTTGGTATAGCCCAGTACTTCCTCATGGAGTATTTGAAAAGCTTCATCATTGTTCACAATGCATTTTTTCCCCCAAAAAAATAAGGTGGTATATTGTAAACAAGGAGGCAAAGACTGTTCCACCTGTTTAGTCTTTAAACTTAATAGATTGTGTCAGAAATTCCACTATGAGGTAGCTTAGCCAATAAGATAGGAAGTTGGCTTACATATCCAGATGAGTATTAAGGGTCTTTTCCATCCTAAATGAGCCTATGATTCTACGATTAATACAGCAGTATAAATGAATGCTGCTTGCTCCAGTATAAAGCATGAAGTACTTCTTTTTTCACAAAATTTGCAGGCACTTTTTATTAGTAACTTTAGTAAAATGAGTGGTATCAGAAGAAAATAATGGAATTCTAATCATTTTTAACATATTTACTGATATTAATTTTCTTACTGGACCTGTAACATGACAAGCAGGTTAACCAGTTAACCAGGAAAAGAATCAAATCCTGTTCTAAGTGGGTTCATTTCTTGTCTAATGTAAAAGCGTTCAAAGGGCTTTAGTCAATCTATATGCATAGTTGTGGAAGAGGAAGGTCTCAAGCAGAGAGAGTTAGAAGAAATCTAGGAGACAGAGGGCTTCAAAACATACTTCAAATTAATGGAAACCACTTCTAAAAAACTCTAGTGCCAATACTGTGTTTAAATAAAAAAAAAAAATAATAAATAAATGAATAAATAAATACTATTAAAGGCACTCATTGGTACATTCCTGACTTGCAAAATAAAACAAAAGAGAACTTTCACAACTGTGCTGTTACTGCTTATCCCATAAAGGGAAGGAGAGTTTTACCCTCTGGGCATCACTAATAATGAGGCTGTGCAGATCCTGAGCTAAAAATTGCAACCACAGCCTCAGTCTATTTGTCACAGCTTCTTAAGTGAGACAGAGGTCAGCCTCTAGGCTCTACACCATTTGCCTTTATTAGACGTTCTGCAGAAATCAGGTCATCAGACATTTCTGGATTGGTTTCTGCATACCTTGGTGGCTGCAGACAGCTAATTACATCTATTCAGGTATTTATGCTATAATAGGACCATGATGGCCCAATTCCTAGTTTGAGCTCTGTCCAAGCAGCTTCTTCCTTTTTTTTAATGTCTAGGTAAGGAAGATTTTTTCCAGGAACATTATAAAAGCCTGTATTTTACATCATCTTAATCCCTAAAAGAGAAAGAGAAGTAGATTTTCTTGAAAAATATCATGATCTTCCTGGGGCAGGAGGAAGTGTATAACATGATACAGATAAAAGAAAGCAAACTGACTTCTCAGGCCTGGATCTCCCACTTTTGTGCATACTTAATTTCACATGCAAATATTTCCCCATTGATTTAGGACTCTTTGCAAGCAGAATATGCAATGCATATGTGCCTGTAAAACTGGGGTTCATACACTATTACACATACCCAAACATTCGGTATTATTACAGGGTAAATATTGAAGTCAAGACCTGGAGATTTCAGTTTAAAAAAGAAAAAGAAACCATTATAATTTATAGCGTGGGAGCCATTTCTAGGCTCAAGAAGAAACACAAAGTAATGGTTTTCTGGCTATCAGAAAACTTAATTGACACACAGGCTTTATGCTTTGCCAGGTCACCTCTTCAACAGTGTTGGCTAATGTAAAACATTTGAAATTTCTCATTCCCTAAATTACTCCAATCTAAACATATCAGTGATTAACTTTATATCTGCATTCCAAATAGTAAATTCCTCCAACTGTTTAGTTAAGCTTTCTCTTTGCAAAGGAACCCTTATTCAGTTTTATTGCAATATGACGTTATTTTTACTTTAAAACTGAATGCTATTTAAGTATTAAAATTTAGCCTGCTGTTTAGAACAAGAGGATTAAAAGCTTTGGAAACTTCCAGTTCCTTTATCTGAGTCCAGTAAACAACACAGACCATAACACTTACAAAAATTCAAATCATTTGATCAGCTTGAAACAGATGTCAGTTTTCTGAAGGAAAATAATAATAATAATAATAATAATAATAATAAAATCATTGAAATATATGCATTTAATAAAACTTTCATAATGAGAACAACTAAATTTCTGCTATTATGTCAGAGCTCTGAGCAGGCAACCATGCCTTCTTGCCACTTCAGGAGTGACAAAACTCAGAACTTCAGTGTCCATTTTTCACTGCACAGAGGGAGCTGTTTACTGTTACTGGCTGTATCAGGTTTCCCCACCACCTAGAGCCAGCACCAGAGTAAAAAAAAAAAAAAAAAAAAAAAAAGAAAAAATTGACTTTTTTTCCTATATGTATTTGTTCTTGGTCACAAACGAGTAAACGAGTTCCTACTGCAAAGGAGAATTCATTCATATATAAATGTGACACATAAAGGAGTACATCCTTGATGACATAACATTTGAGTACAAGCACAAATCTACTGAATGTAGATTGACATTAATATAGTAAGATAACTAAACTAATACAAACTAAACTATAGGCTTGTTTCTGTAATGATACTTTCCTCTGTTGTATTAGCAACAAGAAGAATGAAGAATAAATTAATGATTTTTTTCTACCTTCCATTAAACTTCTGGATTATCTCAAAGCCACTTATTGTACTTAGATTAAATTGCCAATGAGGTCCATTAGGAACCTTGGTTCATTGCTGCTGTTTCAGCATCCACCAGAAGAGAGGTTGAATCACTGGGAATCTCAGTCCTCACAGTAGTCCCCACTAGACATATAGCCCTTATGATCAACTTCTGGGTGTCGTTAAGCACTTCCAAGAAAACCATTCTTCCAACCATCTTTCATTTTAGAAAACTAACTTCCATGAAATGCAGTGACAAGGCAGTGTTAAAACAGTAATGGTCTTTTCAGCCTTCTCTGAACAATGATTATTAATCCTGAATCAATTTTTATCTACTTCAAGGCAAGTGGTTTCATTTCTAGCTAAACAGGTCTATAGAAATAAAACAGGAAGGCCACGATCAATGTATGAATCACTATAGCCAACTCTAAATACTAAAAAAAAAGAAAAAAAAAAAAAAATGTGCCATGGTCATGTGCCTCATCCAAGGGCTTCCCACTTAACAGCATCAGGTCACACAGTCACAGAACTGTTTCTGGAAGGAACCTTTACAGGTCTCAACATTGGCCATTTGCTGAGGCGATCGGCTCCGGGGCAGACGCGTTCTGCAGCGGAGCGGGGGATCGGGCCAGGCAGGGCTAATTTTCCGGCATCGAGCCTACTTGAGGGAGCCGCCAGGACCCGGCAGTCCTCATGAGGGAGGCTGACGAGGCGTAGGCGGAGCCAGCAGCGCCCCCTCCCCAGCCGTTCAAAAGCTGCCCCTAGGGAACGCGGGCGACCAGGAGCGCGACGAACAGGGCGGGCAAACAGGGCGTGGCGCGTCAGAAGGGAGTGGCACGGCAGTTAGCGCCGCAGTTGGCGCAGGCAGGGCGAGCAGGAAGGGCAGGGCGCTCGACCCCGCCCATACATAACACCTCCTGTAACGACAGCCGTTAGCTAGGTGATAATGGTCTCCACCAGGCACGGTGCGCTCTCCAGGAAGTCGGTACACACCCAGACGGACTACCCGTTAAAAAAATGCAGCAGTTCAGGTCACCGGATGCAGGGAGTGTCTGAGCCTGTTGCTGCCATCAGTGGGAGGCAGAGAAACTGGGTGCGTGAGGTGTGAGCAGGTGGATGACCTGGTCCGCATGGTGGCGGAGCTCAAGGAGGAGGTGGAGAGGTTGAGGGATATCAGGGAGTGTGAACGGGAGATAGACTGGTGGAGCAACTCCCTGCAGGGCCTCAAGGAGAGGTACCGGGGTGAGACCCCCCAAACGGGGGTGGACCCCCTGTCCTGTTGCCGTCAGGCAGAGGGAGGGGATCTGGGAGTTGAGGAGGAATGGAAACAGGTCCCTGCTCGACATCGCAGGCGATGCCCTCCCCTTCCGGCCCCACCTTCCCAGGTGCCCTTACATAACAGGTTTGAGGCCCTGGAGCTTGAGAGACCGGTGGGTGAGGAAGAGGTAGCAAGAGTACCCAGGAGGATGCCTAGGGCGAGGAGGTCGACTCCACGCCTCAGGACTGCCTCCACAAAGAAAGACAGAAGGGTTATTGTTGTGGGAGGCTCTCTCCTCAGGGGAACAGAGGGCCCTATTTGTCGGCCTGACCCTACCCGTAGGGAAGTCTGCTGCCTCCCTGGGGCCAGGGTCAGGGACGTTGCCAGGAAGCTTCCCAACCTGGTTCGCCCCTCTGACTATTATCCTCCCAGCAGGGCTAGGGAGGTGATCGTCCCCCTGTACTCGGCTCTGGTGAGGCCACACCTCGAATACTGTGTTCAGTTTTGGGCCCCTCGCTACAAGAAGGACATCGAGGTGCTTGAGCGAGTTCAGAGAAGAGCGACGAAGCTGGTGAGGGGCCTGGAGAACAAGTCTTAGGAGGAGCGGCTGAGGGAGCTGGGATTGTTCAGCCTGGAGAAAAGGAGGCTCAGGGGTGACCTTATCGCTCTCTACAGGTACCTCAAAGGAGGCTGTAGCGAGGTGGGGGTTGGTCTGTTCTCCCACGTGCCTGGTGACAGGACGAGGGGGAATGGGCTTAAGTTGCGCCAGGGGAATTTTAGGTTGGATCTTAGGAAGAACTTCTTTACCGAAAGGGTTGTTAGACATTGGAACGGGCTGCCCAGGGAAGTGGTGGAGTCACCATCCCTGGAGGTCTTTAAAAGACGTTTAGATGTAGAGCTTAGGGATATGGTTTAGTGGGGACTGTTAGTGTTAGGTCAGAGGTTGGACTCGATGATCTTGAGGTCTCTTCCAACCTAGAAATTCTGACAGAAGTTGCGAAATCGTCAGCCCTTGTTCTCGTGGGGGACTTCAACTTCCCTGACATATCCTGGAAGCACAACACAGCCCTAAGAAAGCAGTCTAGGAAGTTTCTGGAGAGCATGGAAGATAGCTTCCTGACGCAGCTGGTTAGTGAGCCTACCAGGGGTGGCGCCCCGCTAGACCTTCTCTTCACAAACAGAGAAGGACTGGTGGAGGATGTGATTGTCGGGAGCTGTCTTGGGCAGAGTGACCACGAAAAGGTGGAGTTCTCTATTCTTGGCGAGGCCAGGAAGGGGACCAGTAAAACCGCTGAATTGGACTTCCAGAGGGCTGACTTTGTGCTGCTGAGGACACTGGTTGGTAGAGTCCCTTGGGAGGCAGTTCTGAAGGGCAGAGGAGTCCAGGAAGGCTGGGCGCTCTTCAAGAGGGAAATCTTAATGGCGCAGGAACGGTCTGTCCCCACATGCCCAAAGACGAGCTGGCGGGGAAGAAGACCAGCCTGGCTGAACAGAGAATTGTGGCTTGAGCTTAGGAGAAAAAAGAGGGTTTATAATCTTTGGAAAAGTGGGCAGGCCACTAAGGAGGACTATAAGGATGTTGCGAAGCTGTGCAGGGACAAAATTAGAAAAGCCAAAGCTCATCTGGAGCTCAATCTGGCTACTGCCGTTAAAGATAACAGAACATGTTTTTATAAATACATCAACACAAAAAGGAGGACTAAGGAGAATCTCCATCCTTTGCTGGATGCGGGGGGAAACTTAGTTACAAGAGATGAGGAAAAGGTGGAGGTGCTTAATGCCTTCTTCACCTCAGTCTTTAGTGGCAATACCGGTTGTTCTCTGGATACCCAGTTCCCTGAACTGGTGGAAGGAGATGGGGAGCAGGATGTGGCCCTCACTATACACGAAGAAATGGTTGGTGACCTGGTACGGCACTTGGATGTGCACAAGTCGATGGGGCCGGATGGGATCCACCCGAGGGTACTGAGAGAACTGGCAGAGGAGCTGGCCAAGCCGCTTACCATCATTTACCAACAGTCCTGGCTATCGGGGGAGGTCCCACTTGACTGGTGGATAGCAAACGTGACGCCCATCTACAAGAAGGGCAGGAGGACTAACCCGGGAAACTACAGGCCTGTCAGTTTGACCTCAGTGCCAGGGAAGCTCATGGAGCAGATGTGATGGTTTTACTCGGGTGTGCAGCCGAGTTCCACCACAAGCGCTCTCTCACTCCCCTTCCTCAAAGAGGAGTGAGGAGAAAATACGATGAAAGGGGCTCAAGGGTTGAGATAAGGACTAAGAGATCGCGCAATAATTATCGTGACGGGCAAAACAGACTCAGCATAGAGAGAAAGTAAGATTTATTGCTTATACTAACAAGCTAGAGAAGTGAGAAACAAAGAAAAGAAACGAAAAGCACCTTCCCCCCCATCCACCCTCTTCCACCTCCTCCCCCCGAGCGGCGCAGGGGAACCGGGGAATGGGGGTCATGGTCAGTCTACAGCACTTCTTCTCTGCCACTCCTTCTCGGTCACTCTTGTCCCCTGTGCTGTGGGGTCCCACCCACGGGATGCAGTCCTTGCCGAACTGATCCAGCGTGGGCTGTCCACAGGCAGCAGCTCTTCAAGAACTGCTCCATATATGGGTCCGTACCACGGGGTCCATCCCTTTGGAGCGAACTGCTCCAACCTGGGTCCCCCACGGGCAGCAGCTCCTGCCGGGTCACCTGCTCCTGCGTGGTCTCCTCTCCACGGGCTGCAGGTCTGGCCCGGAATCTGCTCCGGCAGGGGTCTTCCACAGGCCGCAGTCTCCGTCGGGGCACAGGCTCCACCATGGTCTCCTCCACGGGCTGCAGCGTGGAACCCTGCTCCACCGTGGTACTCCATGGGCTGCAGGGGGACATCCTGCTTCACCATGGTCCTCACCACAGGCCACAGGGGACTTCTGCTCCGGCGCCTGGAGCACCTCTCCCCCTCCTTCTTTACTGACCTTGGCGCCTGCAAGGCTGTTTCTCACTCCTCTCACCCTCCCAGCTGCTGAGTGGCGCAGCGGTTTTTTCCCTGTCTTAAATATGCTCTCACAGAGGCGCAAAACAACATCGCTTATTGGCTCAGCTCTGGTCAGCAGTGGGGCCCTTACGAAACATGGGGCAGCTTCTAGATCCTTCTCACAGAAGCCACCCCTATGGCCCCCCCTGCTACCAAAACCTTGCCATGTAAACCCACTACAGCAGATTATCTTGAGAGTCATCACGCAGCACTTGCAGAGCAAGCTTGCGATCAGGCCCAGTCAGCATGGGTTTATGAAGGGCAGGTCCTGCTTGACGAACCTGATCTCCTTCTATGACAAAGTGACGCGCTGGGTGGATGAGGGAAAGGCTGTGGATGTGGTCTACCTTGACTTCAGCAAGGCTTTTGACACCGTTTCCCACAGCATTCTCCTCAGGAAACTGGCTGCTCTTGGCTTGGACTGGCGCACGCTTCGTTGGGTTAGAAACTGGCTGGATGGCCGGGCCCAAAGAGTCGTGGTAAATGGAGTCAAATCTAGTTGGAGGCCGGTCGCTAGTGGCGTTCCCCAGGGCTCGGTGCTGGGGCCGATCCTCTTTAATATCTTCATCGATGATCTGGACGAGGGCATTGAGTGCACCCTCAGTAAGTTTGCAGATGACACCAAGTTAGGTGCGTGTGTCAATCTGCTCGAGGGTAGGAAGGCTGTGCAGGAGGATCTGGATATGCTGCACCGATGGGCTGAGGTCAACTGCATGAAGTTCAACAAGGCCAAGTGCCGGGTCCTCCACCTGGGCCGCAATAACCCCAAGCAGAGCTACAGGCTGGGAGATGAGTGGTTGGAGAGCTGCCAGGCAGAGAAGGACCTGGGAGTGATGGTTGATAGTCGGCTGAATATGAGCCAGCAGTGTGCTCAGGTGGCCAAGAAGGCCAACAGCATCCTGGCCTGTATAAGAAACAGTGTGACCAGCAGGGCTAGGGAGGTGATCGTCCCCCTGTACTCAGCTCTGGTGAGGCCGCACCTCGAATACTGTGTTCAGTTTTGGGCTCCTTGCTACAAGAAGGACATCGAGGTGCTTGAGCGAGTCCAGAGAAGGGCGACGAAGCTGGTGAGGGGCCTGGAGAACAAGTCTTAGGAGGAGCGGCTGAGGGAGCTGGGATTGTTCAGCCTGGAGAAAAGGAGGCTCAGGGGTGACCTTATCGCTCTCTACAGGTACCTCAAAGGAGGCTGTAGCGAGGTGGGGGTTGGTCTGTTCTCCCACGTGCCTGGTGACAGGACGAGGGGGAATGGGCTTAAGTTGCGCCAGGGGAATTTTAGGTTGGATCTTAGGAAGAACTTCTTTACCGAAAGGGTTGTTAGACATTGGAATGGGCTGTTAGTGTTAGGTCAGAGGTTGGACTCGATGATCTTGAGGTCTCTTCCAACCTAGAAATTCTGTGATTCTGTGATTAACATCCCACTCAGAGAGGAACCACTTCTAATAGTAGATCAGGTCAGCCACAGTTTGGTCTAACCATGTCTTGAAAATCTCCAAGGTGAAAGGCCTCATCAGATCTCTGGGTGACCTGTTCCAGCACTTCTCTGTCCTCCTGGTAACAAAGTTTTTCCTAATGCCCAAGTTCTGAAATGGTACTTTAAGCTACTACCTCCTGTAAAACCATCTTCTACTGCTGCAAGCTTTCTTAATTTTTCCAACTGCCATTCAATCATTTTCAGGCTGCTGCCTAGTTTACTCTTTTCCACAGTGAATAAGCTGGCTTCTTCAGCTTTTTCAGCCATTCTGTACAGGCCATCTGTTCAAAACCCCTGACCATTGAAGTAGGCCTCCATTGGCCTCTCCCCAGTTTCCACCATCCACTTGAATGGGGACTTAGAATGGACTGCAGTATTCCAGATGTCATCTCACCAGTGCCATGCACAGTGGTATAATAAATTCCTCCACTCTGCAGGTCACACTTTCCTAATGTATAGAGTATCATATGATATTATTTTCCTTTTTGGTAATGGCAGTGCACTTTTGTCTCATATTCAAGCAGTTTGTCAAAAAAAAAAATATATATATATATATATATATACAAATAAATGGTATCCCTGTGGAAAAGAAGCTGAACATGAGTCAGCAGTGTGCACTCACAGAGTCAACCAGAACCAGCTATTTGGTCTATATTAACAAGAGTGTAACCAATAGTCAAGGGAAGTGACTCTTCCCTCTTTCCAGTTGTTCTTGGGAGAACACATATCCTATGTCCAGTTCCGGGCTCACTCCAGCACAAGAAAGATATTGACCTCTGGGCTCACTCCAGTATGAATAAGACAGCTGAAGCACAGGATGTTCAAGGAGAGACTGAGGGAGCTGGGTTTGTTCAACATAAAAAAAAAAAAAAAAAAAAAAAAAAAAAAAAAGTTGTAAAAAAGGTTGTGAGAGGTATTATTGTTATCTACAACAATATACTGGGAGGGTGTGAAGAGGACAGAACCATTCTTCTTAGAGGTGCGGAAAGGAAGATAAGCAACAGACAGACACAAGCTGAATCATAGGAAATTCCTACTCAATATAAGGAAAAATGAGGGTAGATAAGCATTATATTGGGTTGAGGTTGTGGAATCTCCATGTGTCCTTGGAGGTATTCAAAACACAACTGGACTAGGCTCTGGGTAACCTGATCCCTGAAAGTGTTCAAGGTAAGGTTGGATGGCGCTTTGAGCAACCTGGTCTAGTGGGAGGTGTCCCTGTCCATGTCAGAGAGTTTGGAATTAGATGATCTTTAAGGTCCCTTCCAACCCAAGCCCTTCTATGAATCTGTGATTTTATTATCTAATGGGATTTGCTTTGAGCTGAAGGTTCAATATGATCTCCAGAGGTGCTTTCCAACCTACATGAGCCTGTAAATCTATCATTCCCAAGATGTCCTTCAGCAAAGCTATTACCCGGCCTGTTCCCAGTCTCCCAGGTGCAGATAAGTATACTCTTTTTTCTTGAAATTCATGCTGGTTCAATCCTCAAGTTTCTCAAGGTCAGTCTGCATAAAAACTGTGTCCTTTGATGTGTCAGCAGCTTTTCACTGAACTATTGACACCGGCAAATTTGCTGGACAGTGCTTTCTGTCTCATTATACAGGTCATTGACAAAAAAACACAGAAGATCAGCACCAGTATCAACCCTGAAGTACTTTGCTTGTTACCAGCTGCTAGCTAGGCATGGATCCATTGATTACTGCACTTTGAGTCTGGCTGTCCAGACAATTTTCAACTCACTGGACAGTCCGATCATCCAACCTATTGTCAACTTCCAGATGAGAGCTCTGGGGTTGGAAACATTACTAAAGAAACATCCACAAACATCATTCCCATAGCCAGTCAATTCACCACCAAAGGCAATCAGTCCAACTGTTTCTCATTATCTCCTTGTCCTGCTTGAGTTTGGAAATGGGTTCCAAAAGAAGATCCCGCACTATGGTCTTCACAGGGACAGAGGTAAGCCAGCAGCTGACAGCGTTCCAGTTTTTTTGTGTGTGTGTGTGTGTGTGTTTCTTGAATAGGACTATAATGCTCATTTTTTCCATTCAGCACAATTTTTCACAGACAATACACAGGAGCCTTGAAACTACAGCAGCCAGCAAGGCAACTACAGTGGCCAATTTTTACAGCACCTTTAGCTCAGTCCCAGGGATGTGAACATGTCCGGATTAAGTAGTGTCTAACTTGTTCATCCAGTACTGGCTACTTCCCAAACTGTTCTACTACTTACAGAGGTCAAGTGGAAGGTTCTGCTTATGATGAGAGAAGTAAAAAAGGCCCTGAGTACTTCATCCTTTTCCACATAATCCATCCATCTCATCTATTAGCAGAATTGCATCTTCCCTGATATTTCTTTACAACTTGTCCTTCTTGCTCAATTCAATGAAGTTATTTTTAACTCATAATTTGGGTTTTGACTTTCCTGATTTTTACCTTAGTGATACTTTATACTCTTCCTTAGTTGCCTGTCTTTGTTTCTAATTCATATGTTCACAGTTAGTATTTTAGTTCAACAAGAAGCTCCCTGTTAGTCAAGTTGGCCTTGTGCTGAAGCTTCCAGTTTTTACATACACAAAGGGGTGGCTTGTTTCTGCTACCTCACTTTCAGAGTACTCCATCTCTACAGGGCAATATTGGTTTAGCACCTCCTTGAATAACCAAGTTTGTTCTCAAAAGTCTGGAGCTCTAGCTCTGCAGTTTTCCACCCAGCCTTCCTCCAGATCCTGAATTCCACTGTACTCCTGTACTCCCTGCAACCTAAACTGCCAAGTTTTTCCATGTTACTGCAAACCTTCATCAGTCCTTCTCAGCCTGTGAGCAGCAGATCCCACAAAGCAACACCCCTGGCCAGCCTCTCTTGTTTGTGTGGGTCACACAGCCTAAGAGCTTCTTGGGTGCTTTGCATGAAGCCACCTTGCCCTCACCACTATTCTCTGGACTGTGGAGATCACCCATAAAAATACGTCTGCACTTGGGAGATTTTCAGTAGTTGTCTGGAGAAGGCCTCATCCCTTGCCTTCTATTGATCAGGAGGTCTCTAGCAGCTCCTAAGGCTGACCCCAGCTTTACTTTCCCATCTGATGTTGATGCAAACGCTCCCAACAGGCATGTCTCCAGTTTTACCCTATAGAACTCTATAGACTCAGATCCTTAAAATAAAGAACAACTCCCTCTCCTTATATTTCCTGCATATCACTTCTAAGTAGCCTGTTTGCTCCATGGATTCCCTTCCCAGCATATTTCCTCTTCCATGTGAGCAGCCTGTAATGGAGACTGGCCATATTGCCATTTTTGCACCCTTCGTCCAGATTTCCTGGTTCGTCAGCAGGAGTCCCTAGAGGCACTGATGCATCAAGAGCACTGACTCATGCTGAATATTAATCTCTTGTCTACTACTTGTCACTATTATTCATCAGCAGGGCTGCCTATTGGATTGCTCTGGTGAGATGTACATTATATATATATACCCTCTATACCAAATACCTTGGTGCCTTTTTCTGAGTCTCTGGGTATTTCATTGCTTGCCACATTCTAGCATATTAGCAGTATTCACTCTAGTGGATACATCAGGTAATATGGACTAAGAAGGTCACTAAAAATATTCTCAGCAGATCAGTTCTCAAAAGAGAGTTCACACAAGAAACAGAACTGGAAAAAACTATTTGCACAAAATATACACATTTCAATAAAGGCATGTAAAAGTAGCAATAAATGCCTAGTTATGCATAATTATTCTCAGGAGCAAATGGCATTTTTAAAGTGTTCTAAAACATCTGACATTTGCATATAGTTGCATATTGATCTAAGCTGCAGAGGTACATTAAGGAATTCAGCTTGTAAACTTAAGGGTATATTCACTCTTGAATCTATAACATAATTTCAGGACTTGTATTCTTTGTGCTACAGTTTTAAGATCCATAAAAGCAAGAGCTGAAGTGTCAGGACAAGATCATAAGTCCTTGTTCTATTAAATTCTACTACTTTAGGCTGCACTAACATTCCCTTTACTTATGTATTTTTTGTGTTAGGTGCTGTGGCTCTTTCAACTGTCAGATTTTTTGCATTTGCATTACACATTATTCATAACAATACTAAGCTTTTGTATGAGAATTTATGTATTGAGTATATTACAGATTGTATCTTGTTTTAGTTGTAGCAACTAATGCAATGCTGCCTTTAGTTTGGTTTAAAATATTTTTATCTTTTCTTCTTTTCTTCTTCTTCTTATATTATCCCTTAGAAGTGCTGAGAAAACAAGCTCTACAGTGAAAAACAAAACAAAACCAAACCAAACCAAACCAAAAAAAAAAACAAAACAAAACAAAAAAAAAACGCCATTTTAAAATCCACTGGTTTCCTAAATGTAATGGAAAACATTTGAACTTCATTTTGTTCCAGACACATTAAGTTTTTATTACTTCATTTTTAAAAGATTGTTCTGTGCTCCGTCATTCATATTTATTTCTGCTGTGGCACCTTATCCATTTACCAATAAATTTATTATAAGATGGGTTTTGGAATCCCTGTATTTTGTAATATTTTTAATTCTGTTCTGAGTTCACCTAGAAATTCACACTAATTTTCCAGTCAAATGTAAGCTGTTCTGTGGAAGTCAACCTAAAGATACATGTTCAAGTGCAAGCAGAGTGTACTATTTAACTCTTCTTTTGTGCTTAAGAAGACTTCAGTACCAGCAGGGCTGTATCTAGACATCCATTCTCCTTTTATTTTATTCAATTTTCCAAAAACAGTATTATGATTTCAACCAACAAAATGCTACTATTTTCATAAGCCGTTCATCTTAGTAACAAAAAATAGGTGCCATTCAATCCTATACAAACTATTTTTAGATTCATATAAAATCACTATTTATCCACAGAGCACTTGCAGAAAATTAAATGATAGTGTTCTTCCTATGTAAAACCACCTTTAAGTTTCTCATGAAATGTAAGATATTGTTCTTTGTAAGAGGTGGCCGAAGGCAACTTATTTTAGAAGCCTTGGCATTTGCCACTACTATGAACCTCATCACACAGCTGTAACCCTTAGTATGCTTTGATACTCTTGACCACATGTGATTCACAGCTAGCCTCCAGCTTTTAGAGTTAAAATCACTGTCAAAATAAACAGTGTCAGAAATCTCTGTTCTTACAGGCCAAAATCAACAGTCTTTGTGTTAGCTGATTCTAAAGAGAGTTCTGCTCTTGCCTCTGTCACCAACTCTCCTTGTGACTCTGGGCAAGCCATGTTCCTCACCAGTAATTTCTGAATAATGTTCTTCTCTCTGCCAAATTCCACTGTATTCTCGTTGTGATAGCAGCCACCTCTTCCATGGCATAAGAACTGCACACACGTTAACAGATGGTAGGCAGTAGTCTCTAACATTCCAATATGGTAAGGGTGATTTTTATGCAATCTATATTGGAACAAGCATGGTTTGTCCTCTTTAGGGAAATAGTATTTCATCCTAGGTTTGTTCCAGAAGTATCATATCTCCTTGTTTTTTGTGTAGTTGTTATTGTTATTTTGGGGGGGAGGAGGACTAATCTGAAACTTTATTTGATGTTCAGTTATGTTTAAAGTAAAAGGAAGTTGTGTATGTTACAAGAGGAGGATTCAGAAATTAATGTGGTTTATGTAAAAAAAAAAAAAAAAAAAAAAAGACCAGTGACCATAAAAGCCCATAAAGATGAAGTTGGGTTTTAAGTCATTGGATCTAATACTGACCTGCCAAAGAAAAGTAATTACCCACACACATCACTACCATCTTCTGTAAAGCAGAATTTATCATGCAGACCTCCTTTGTAGAGTGTTTGATATGTGCCATAAATAATAATAAATAAATAAATAAATAGGTGCTTATAGGCCTATTATATAGAGAAATGAGTAACAAGTGCTTGTAAAAAGAACTGTGACTCTTTGTCGCATCACTGGTAGGGACAGATTTAAAAACTATCATATCTCCCCACTCAGGTACGTAAGTTCTTTGTTCATTGTTCTCTGTGCTTCATGAAACAGCCTGCTAATCCCCAGTCAGGAAGGAATTTCACAGAATAAATACATTGTTTCTTTATTTCAGATCTATGTCAAATACAAGGTCCAAATCATAATTTAAAAAAAAAAAAAAAAAAAAAAAAATAATGCATCAATTGGATAAATTTAGGCCAGATCAAATTAGATATTTTCCAACTCCTGACCCTGAACCTTTTCTTAAAACTTGAACTCTGCAAACCAAATTATTTTTAGCTTCAAAACCTTTGGCTAATTTATTTTCATTTTGCTTAAGTTTTGTATGCCTTTGTGCTTCCGGTTTCTGGCAACTACTATGACTGAGAATGCCAAAGTCCTCTATTCAAATCATATGCTTGGCCAAAAGAAAAGGGGAAATCACTCAAAGTCATGCAAAGCAGTCTTTTCTCATGAGTCTTCTGTTCTCATGAACTTTTTAGGCCAATTTTGGAAATGCAAAAGTTCATAATTTAAGACTCATCAGATAAGGAACTAAACTTCTGAGATTCACCCATTTCTCACTAATATTCCTCTTCCTTCTGGCAACAAGGCAAGACCACTGAAGGGAGGAGGAAACAACAAACAAGAAAGAAAAGTCCAGAATATTTTTTAAATGGAATAAGAAGATTCTGGGGAAGACTCAAGACAAAGTCTTGGCAAATAATAATAATAATAATAATAATAATAATAATTAAAAAAAAAAAAACTACAATAGGAAGGAAGATGGTGTCTTCAGAAGGCAAATACAGAGAGGTAAAAGGGAATTAATGACTAATGGGCGTCTAAGAGGATGATCATCTATGCTTTGCCTTTAGATGAAACCTAAATAGTTACTGTAGACTGAGCACCTAATTTTAGATAGCTAAAGCTGAGGTAAAAGTTACCTAAAATATTTACTCTTATACTGTCTTCTTTATTCTCTTTTATGCATCAGCAATTTTTTTGTTCAGCAGCAATATAGGTGGTATTCACGGATCCTAGTTTTTTACACGGGTATTTGATGGAATATTTATAATAGGTCTCAATTATTGTGATGCAGCACAACCCCTAGTTGTGATAAAAACTACTGTTACAACTTCTAGATAAATACTATATATTCAAGCATTGTATTACAACATACAGGAACTTAAAATAATTGTTGATAAATCTGGGGGGTGGGGGGAGAAGTATTCATGTTAATATGCTTTGCTTATTATACTCACACTTCTGTTTATCTACCCATAAACTATACTCTACCCATGCACTGGAGAGTGTTGCTATGAACTTACATAATGTCCTCTGCACTTCTCTACTTATTTAAAATATCTTGATATAAAGAAACTTATAAATTTCCATTGCCTGGAATTTGGAATTACAGACACTCTAATCATATGGTTCTTATGTCATCTGATGAAATGATCCTAATCTTCTCAATTGTCACAGTATTGCACGACTTTTAGCCACATGATTTTCATCACATTTGTTGGATGTCAGGAGTTTAAAACCTCACACATCACTTTGAAAATGTACTCCTTTAAAGTGCTATTGTTAATCATGTTCAAGGGTGCCTGCAGGGATTCCTTGCAGTGCTTTCTTAGGCTCACAGATGGTTTTGATTTCTATGGATGATGCAAATCTCTGCTCTTCTCACCAGACGCTAACCTTACTGTATTTGCTGAAGTCACAAGCCTGCAAAATCTGTATTTTTTCACTAAAGAAAGTCTTTTTATGACTAACCTGATATTATTTTAGTGTTTGGCACAAATTCATATAATTTTTATACTTCTAAAAACAGAACAATAGTGATAAATTAAAGAAACCTCTTAATAGCACTCAAATATATGCACTATATATGCATCTGTCCATGATATATATGGATGCCAATACAGAGACATACTTGTAAATGCTGTATATGGATATAATTATATGTAGACAGATGTATCAGATATATATTACTAAGACCTGATGGAAATTAAATCTATTCTTCAGTTAGACTTGACTCAAGGCAACCACATAAAATGTGACTTCCTGGTTCTCTGCACTGGTTATGATTCTTAACACCTACAATGAGTAGTACACAAGTGGCTCAGACAGCGATGGCCCAGAGTACCCCACATGCACTGGGAAAAAGGAAACAGCGCTGCCTGCCTTGTAGATCCCACTGTCTACAAGCAGACACTTCCAGCCTGAAATTCTCTCCCCTTCTTTCTTGAAAGAATAAACTTGTTCTGAGAAACAAGATAAACTCCAGCCTAGGAAACACAGAATCAGAGACTCATGGAATGATTTAGGTTGTAAGGCACCTCTGGATGTCATCTTGTCCAAACCTGTGCTTAAGCAGGGCCACCTACAGCAGGTTGCCTATGGTTGTGCAGTGACCACAAAGTAGCATCTAATAGTTAACAAATTCTTCTCTCAGCTTTGTCTTAGTTCCTCTTTAACAAAGAGAAACAGCAATTATTTTTCCAAGAGACTCACAGAGTTTTCCGGTATCACTCTATGGCAACATCTCTCTTTCCTCTAGGTAGTATTGGAATAGTTACTACATCTTCCCAAATCTGCTGAGAGGATCACAACACTGTTGCCCTTGTGTAAGGTTCCACATATTCATTTCCTTTTTCCTATTCCTTAACAAGTGCTTTCAAATAAGAGAACAGGAGAACATTACAACTATCAGTTAATATCTGAAAAATTTGTCCTCCATTGTAAACAGCCTTCTTCTGTATTCCCTAAGAAAGCAAACATTGCACTTTGTTGTAATTCACAGGAATTCTCCCCTATTAGAAATAACAGAGCAGAAATATAGAATACAGCGTGAGATTTAATCTTAACAGGGTGTTTATCTTGTCGAATCAATGTAATAAAATTCACAATAAGAAAAATCTTATCACTGACCAAATTCTCTTTAAATAAAATTGTGCACTTTCTTTAAAAATAAAAAATAAAAAAAAAAATAGAAAAGAAACACAAACATTTAAATTTCTTAGTTCTTGGAGACAGATTCACATCCTCAGACACTAGGAATTTAATTCACTGCACACAAGGTGCCCACGTAGTCAGCAGGAGCAACAGGCCTGCCCTGCTTCAGCCCACCTCTCACATGCATGGCAAGGCATTTCCAGGTAAAGGCTTCCCTAAACATCTATTTTTACAGTGAACTGCAGTTAGAAAAGGTTATTCCTTCCCTTAATTATTTCAGGTTTATGCCTAATGCTCAATGGGATGTATCCAGGCCTTGCTGACTCCGAAATGCTTACAAGCCAGCCACTACTTTGAGGTTCATCTGTCTGCACTTACAGGGAGAGTGCCAAAAATAGCAAAGGATTTGGATCTCTACAGCCAAGACTTCTGAAAACACAGAGGAAAAAAAAAAATAAAAAAAATTAAAAAAAAAGTTTTGAAGACAGAGTGAGCTGAATCCAACAGATGAGACAGATTAAAATAAAAGGTTAGAAAACAAAATTGCCCTTTGGCAAGCAGATCCTTTTCACCAGTCTTCTCTCAGGCCAACAGCTTTTTTCTGGTGTCCTGGGTTACAACACTGGACAGCCTGCATGGAGTCCACTGGGAAGGCTTTCTTCCCACCAACTCTAAGACTATATATCTGTTCCCTAAGCCTCTCAGAAATCTTCCTGTGTCTTCCTGTGTCTAAATACTGGAGGATCTTGCCTGTGGGCTGCCTCATGTTCTCACATTGGCTGTCCCATCTTCTCATCCAGATGCTACTTCCAGATGTGCACATCTAGATACTCAAAATCTCCTCCTCCTCCCAGTAGCTTCATATAACCCAGAGAGCAGCACCCAGGACAAAGGAAGCAAGTTTTTCCACTTTTTTCTAGCAGAAAGCAACATAAAGTCTACAGCAAGCAGTGAGTAAGAACTTGAGTGAATGGGCTACCCTTTACAATCACCATTGCACTACTTCTATGAAATGCCACATTTATTCTCAGAGCTGAGGAATATTTCTTATGAGCGAGGTAATCATTTCAACTTCCAGAGAGTCTGCAGTATTACCTAGTAACTGTATGTTTTATTTCATTTTTATTTCCTAATTCATCACTTATGAAATGAATTCAAAGCTCATTCATGTTGAAGATTCAATGGTTGGGCCAGATGATCTTGGAGGTCTTTTCCAACCCTAATAATTCTATGATTCCATGATTCAATGAAAGGCAACAGTCTTGGTAGCACCAGCTGGAGGTCAAAAACACCTTCCCTCTCTCTTCACCTTTCATGGGATATTACTAACAAGTAATGAAAAACTGAAAGCACAACGAGAAAAAAAAAAATAGGAAGTAGGTGTTCAGTGTTCTACTTCTATCTCTATTTTTTTTTTCATCCTGTTTGCTGACAGGTATTTGAAATAAGATCAACCTTTGATTATTGCCAGAGAAAGTGGATGGTTTGGGTTCAACCAGATTACTCCATGCAGAAAAAGATGGTAAGGTACCTACTTGATATTCATATCCTACTTAGGGTCTTGTTCAAACAATCAAGACTTGATTAGTCTTTTTTTCCAGGTTTTTAAACTCCAGATATAAACAGGCTCTCAAATGCAGTTTACATGTTCAAGGCTTCCAACTGAAATGAATAAATCTTGTTTTTCATAACTATGAGTTTAGTTTCATAGTGGTAAAGTGATACCTTAGGCAGGTAAAAATTTTAAGTCACCTAGCTGCATAGATATGATAAAGTCTGTACAATTTCATTCACTTGCTTTCTTCCAGTGTTTCCTACTTCAGTTTCTCTTATTTGATCTTCAGAAATTCCGCTCTGTTTAGTAAGAAAAATCTTCCCTCTCCTTCCAAACCTGACTTTAACTGGGGAGTGTTTTCTATTTACTTGCCTTTGTGATGTATGGACACAGACACCCCCCTGACTTTTCTGAACTTAGTTGAAAAGCTTGCAGTCCTTTTTTACAATCATGCACTTTTATGATTCATTACTTATATCTAATGTCCCTGTTTCATCATCTCTTGATGTATATGCATCTTGGCATCAAGGTTTTCATCTTTGTTATTTCTGATAACCCATTGTTGTCTTCCTTATAATTATTTGCTTTAATTTAGGGTAAGTTTCTCATATGCTTTATTTGGTCATAAATCTAAAGTGAAAGGATGCTTACAAAGCTGATCTGTTCATGCTTAGGTATTTGAACAGATCATTTTATTTTAAATGTTATATCTGACTTAAAATGCAGCAAATTAATATGCATACAGCTCAAGTCAACATCTCCTCACTCTTATTCTCGCAATCCCTCTCTGAATTCCACATCATTCCACAGGCTTTTTTCTTATTCAGTGGGAAGCTGCCTTCTTTCCCCTGGCTACAGAGTGAGCTCCAAGAACAAGTCTAAACCCTTCTAGAGCTGACTCAGCTGCTCACAAGTTAATGTTAAGGGCCTTTTGAGTGCCCAGGGGTAAATACAGCATCCACAGGCAACTACAAGATATGACACAAGGCCTGTGGAGGACCCTCTCTGAGCAGCTTTTACAAGACAGGAAAGATGGTCTATGGTATCTCAAAAGGTATTGACTAAATACCTCCCAGATTGCCTAAATTTAGATATCCTCATCAGAAATTGAATTCTACTCCTTGGTTTATCTTCAGTTCCACAAATGTTGATGTCTACTACTGTTTCTGGCATTGCCTGACCTCTGGTTGCATAGCATATGTGTATGCTAGCATACAAATATATCTATACGTAGCATATTTGCCAGCATGCTGTTGCAAAGAAACAGGTGCCTAATGCTATTTATATCACCCCAGGGTATTTAGGACTTCTGCATAAGGCTGACATATACAGTACAGGTACTATGGATTCATTACCAAAAATATAGTCTCATTAAAATTCCAGTCTCAGAAATGATAGTCTCATTACCAAAAATTCACCATCATTTCTCCCACATGGTCCTTTTCTAAAATCTTTACAACTGAAAAAGATTTCCCTGTGGAAGTACCAACAGAAGTAGGCCAAAGAAAGAGACAGAAAGCTTTCTTCTGCTTCTGTGCTAGGAATCATAGAATTCACTTGCAAAAAGAGCCACAATCCTTTCACGATTGGATTAATGATCTCTTCATTTCCGATGATTCAGTTGACTGCCCATTCATCAGCTTAATACGGTGTTATTCTGTGTTCCTTGTTACCCCTAAAGTGACCCAAGAGTAAATTGAAATGAAGTAACCATTTGCTTACACAAATAAGATATGTCAATAAGGCAACTACAGAGAGTAGAGTTTCTGTTCTCAGATATAATCAAGAGGTTTTTCAACTGATTAGCTAACGTTGGCTAAGAAGTGAAAGAAAATATGCATGACAGCACTTGTACTGTGCAGTGAAATATCCACATATCAGATATGGCACTATGCATTCATTGCTAATTGCTATAATTAGTCATAATCATTAATGAAGGTGTTAGCAAGTAACAGTTTCACATACCCTTTCTCTCTTCCTTGAAGAGTCTGTCTGTCTGCTTTTTGAATCATGCTGTTCTGCCTGTCTGATTCTTTTCTTTTTTCACAGTCATCACTCTTGCCTCAGCCAGATTTGAGGAACAAGGTCCTTCATTTCTTGTCCAAGGAACTTAGCCTCCAACACTTCACTTCCCACAGATGTTCCAGGACCATTGTTTCTGCATTGTTTCCCCTATGATCAACTCTGATTGCAGGAAAACAGTTTATATTCCCAGTTAAAAAAAAAAAAAAAAAAAAAAAAAAAAAAAAAAGCATCATGTTGACATATGATAATATATTATTACTTGCTTAATCATCACAAGTCACTCCCAGCTGAGAATGAACAGTTCAATTTAGCATAAATAGCATTAGCAGTTGTGCAATGAGTAGTGTAGTGTATGAGTCTTGCTGTAGTTGTACTGAAAGCCCATGCCTTTACTCACACTGGTGTCCTTTTTCTGCATATTTGCTCCTAACAGATTAAAATATTTGACTGGCATGTTACATACCATAAAATAAACATCCAGTGTCACTGAGGGACTTTCTCAGGAGACATCCTTCATCCTTTTATGTCTTGACTCTTGAGAGAGTCAAGAGAGAGCTGTGTGAGCAATGGCACTATGCACTAACATTTTCTTGAGATTTGCTTTGTAGTTCACTTTGAAGGCTGCACTGGAGCAGTTTATCACCAAATCAGAATGATAACTAAATTTGACTGTTTATACAGTCTATTCCAAATCTTTTTAGTCTCCAGATGTGATGATTTCAGTAAAATTCATTCCTGTTATTAAAAAGTTTACAATAAATGTGTCAATGGAAGCTAAACATATTTCAGTTAACACTGTGATGGTCTCATTCACCTTCAAAATCCGAGGGACCATTAACTGTATGTACAAAAGCTCATGTTTCATTTTGGAGAGTTTTAATCTTTGTAAGGTCTCACTATCTACTGTTCAATTCCTATCACAATTTTAAAACAATTATAAGGTCTTCTTATTTTTCAACCATCTTAACTCTTTAAGTTAAACATGCATGGTCTGGAGCAAATGAAAGGAAAAATCAAGTCAGAGGCTTGCAAGAGGGTCTTAGCCTTGCAAAGGCTAAAGCACCATGAAACACCACTGTAGTGGGTTTACGTGGCAAGGTTTTGGTAGCAGGGGGGCCATAGGGGTGGCTTCTGTGAGAAGGATCTAGAAGCTGCCCCATGTTTGGTAAGGGCCCCACTGCTGACCGGAGCTGAGCCAATAAGCAATGTTGTTTTGCACCTCTGTGAGAATATTTTTAAGACAGGGAAAAAAAACGCTGCGCCACTCAGCAGCTGGGAGGGTGAGAGGAGTGAGAAACAGCCTTGCAGGCGCCAAGGTCAGTGATGAAGGAGGGGGAGAAGTGCTCCAGGCGCTGGAGCAGAAGTCCCCTGCGGCCTGTGGTGAGGACCATGGTGAAGCAGGATGTCCCCCTGCAGCCCATGGTGTACCACGGCGGAGCAGGTGGGCCTGCCCCGACGGAGACTGCGGCCTGTGGAAGACCCCTGCTGGAGCAGATTCCGGGCCGGACCTGTAGGCCGTGGAGAGGAGACCATGCAGGAGCAGGTGACCTGGCAGGAGCTGCTGCCCGTGGGGGACCCAGGTTGGAGCAGGTTGCTCCCGAGGTCTGGACCCCGTGGTACGGATCCATATATGGAGCAGTTCTTAAAGAGCTGCTGCCTGTGGACAGCCCATGCCGGATCAGTTCGGCAAGGACTGCATCCCGTGGGTGGGACCCCACAGCACAGGGGACAAGAGTGACTGAGAAGGAGCGGCAGAGAAGAAGCGCTATAGGCTGACCATAACCCCCATTCCCCCATTCCCCTGCGCTGCTCAGGGGGAGGAGGTGGAAGAGGGTGGATGGGGGGGAAGGTGCTTTTGGTTTCTTTCCTTTGTTTCTCACTTCTCTAGCTTGTTAGTAATAAGCAATAAATCTTACTTTCTTTCTATGCTGAGTCTGTTTTGCCCGTCACGATAATTACTGCGCAATCTCCTTGTCCTTATCTCAACCCTTGAGCCCCTTTCATCGTATTTTCTCCTCGCTCCTCTTTGAGGAGGGGGAGTGAGAGAGCGGTTGTGGTGGAACTCGGCTGCCCACCCGAGTAAAACCATCACAACCACTTACACCAGAGTATCTGTGATGCACTATTCCTGATTGAAAAATTAAAGCTGAATCTACCTACTTTTTAGCCAAGGTAATGGCTGGGTATAATAGCAGAGCAGATTCTCTAAATATTGAGCATGCCACAGGCTTTTCTACCACAGACTCTATGCAACCTAGGATATGATTCATGTGACTTATCTATTTGCAACTAAAGGAACGGTCCATACTGCCCAGTCTTACACATTTCCTGAGTCTAAGGATGCCTAAAGCACACTCTGTTTATCCTAAGTGTCTCTTAAATACCTGAAGGACATACCTGAGAAAGGCAAGATGTGGCAGTGGCTCTTCAGGAAATCTCTGGAATTTTTGATGGTTCTTAAGCTGAAAGTACCAACTGAGCTCTGTTGAAGGAAATAAACTCATTTAGATGGAGAAACAAGAACGTTATCTGCAAAGGACATGAAAAAATCCTTTTCACATGCTTAAGATGACAAGAGTTTAGCTGGAATACTTTGGTTTAAGATATTGCCATTCAAGAAACCTATAGATCAATTAGGGAGAATTGAGACAAGAGCAAGAAGAAATCTAGAAAAGGCTAACCTACAGGAAAAACAAAACAAAACAAAACAAAAAAAAACCTTCAAAGACACCTGAAAATATGTGCAGTGTAGAATAGAACGGAAAGAAATGAAGCCTTTTCTTTGGGATGATTTCTGTCTATCCAGTCTGTCCTACCTATTAAAATCATAAGGTCACTGAGAGCAGACTGCCGCCTTTAAAGGGTTTCCTCTATGATCTGAGTTTCTAAACACACTAGATCAAATGATAGGAAGTAAGAATTTCAGCTTCCTTCCTCACCTTATGTTATCCCTAGTAATAGATCTTGTCTAGCTGACTTTAAAAAGGGCCATATTCTTCAAGTTTTGCCCTGGATTAAAGGATGATGACCTCAGTAATTAATCTTCCACTGCTGTTCTGTTTCTTTGTAAATAGAATAATCTGCCAACTGTTACATTTGTACTCCTTGACAAGTGAAGGAGACATCACTCTTCAAATATGTTGTTGCTTATTGCTTGGCTTTTGATGGCTTTATCACAAGCCAGTTAGTATGTGAGATTTTTTCCATTGTTGCTGTTCACATCAAGTGAGTAAGGAATAGCACTAGTGCCAGGAGGTAGAGCTTATGGAGACAATAATAATGCAATTTCTACCCCTGGAATCTTACTGAGGGAAGACTTTGGATATTTTTCCAAGGTCAATAGGTCTGCATATGTATGCATGTCCTTGATAGCCAGTGGTAGGAAAGACACATTTCTAAATGTTGTCTTCCAAAAATGCCTTTGAGTTAGTAGGTGGTCTGAGATGTCCAGACTGTAACAAGCATGGAAGTTTATTCTAGGCTTTAAACACATTCTAGGCTTTAAATACGTTCTGTCACCCAGATCCCACATCACGTGGGGGCACCAAACAACCAAAAAGATTCAAAACAGTGTTAATTTTCTCAAAGGCACTACTAGGGGAGAATAGCATCTTGTATGACTGAGCCTTCAGGTATATCATTTTACATTGAACCCTTATTGGAGCAGGAACCTAGACTGGGTCCTGTCACACTGAAATGTTAAGATACTATTATCCTGACTAATGAATTGTATTAGCTACATCCTGTATGCTCACCTTGAACACCATTCCTGTGAGTAACAGTGACATATGGTCTTTCTTTCATTGCCTATGTTTCAACTCTAACTCTGTAAGATCATGAGCTATGGACATCATCTGTGTAGACACTTTCTATTTGAGCCTGAGTAACTATAAAAAAAAATCCTCCCTTGAGATAAGTGGCTACTCAGAACATACAGAAAATCTGAATGAAGACTAGAGGTGTATTGATCTCAATCCTTTGATTGAAATGCCAACAATAATTTAGTGGGTTCAGGAAGAAAAGGAAAAGTTCAGTGCTACTAAATATGTCAGTGGACAACAATAACAATAACAACAACAACAAAGAGCTCCAAAATGTATTTTCTTTCTAGGATATTTTACTTCCCCTGCCAATGACAAAGCAGTGTCTGAGGACAGTCTTTTAACAATTCAGTTCCTAGAAAAAGTACAGTAACTTACATGTTCATAAGCCAAAAATTCAGAGCAGGGTTTACCCTAACCAAAGCCTTAATGTAGCTCAGTCTTCATGGACTTTTTGTTTATCTGGGGGAAGCAGTACTATAATGAATAGCAGTAATTTTGGCAGTGTAAATGGCCATTAGGGAAATGATGAAAATGATCCCAAAAGCTAAACATTTTAAAAATGCTTCATTTACCATTCTGTTTTGATTATCTTCTTTTTCTTTTCTTTTCCTAAAGTTTGTATTCAGCCTTTCTGTCTCTGCCAATCACTCCACCAGTCTTCCATGTTTTACACTGAGTCAAATATACCCCCCAAATCCTCATACTAAGCCAATTTCTATTAAAAAAAGACTTTGCTTATCAGGTACATTTGTGTTTCTGTACAGTTGTACATGCAGTGGACTGTGGCAAGGAAGACAAGGTATATTTTATTTCCTCATTTAGCACTACATAAACTGGTGGTGTAAGGAGCTTGACTGTTTTCCACACATAAGTATGTGATGCCCTTTGAGATGATCTAGAGAACACCACCTGGACTCCGGCAGCTGGTCACAAAGGTCACAGTCTCCCACCAGCTGGTCTCAAAGATCATGGTTTCCCCCTGTTTTGTATCATCTCTTCTGTCTCGGATTCATAAACATAAATAACTAGAATCATTCTGAACAGCTAAAGGTAACTGAAATGCTGCCAACAGCATGACTACATTATGGTGAAGGAAGTTGCTCTCTGGGCTCAGAACATTGATCAGTTAGGCATATCTGAGATATCCTGAAAAAGTAAGTCTAACACAGGCAAGAAAGAAAATAAGTTAGTCTGTAATATTGAGCAACAGAGCAAAAAGGCCAAGAGGGCCAATGGGATCCTGGCATGCATTAAAAGGAGCATGGCCACCAGGTCAAGGGAGGTGACCCTCCCCCTCTACTCTGCCCTGGTCAGGCCTCACCTGGAGTAATGTGTCCAGTTCTGGGCTCCCCAGTACAAAAAAGACAGGGATCTCCTGGAAAGAGTCCAGCAGAGGGCCACAAAGATGATATGGAGCCTGGAATACCTTCTCTAACAAGTGACTAACGAGTTGTTAGTCACTGGAATAGACTGCCCAGGGAAGTGGTTGAGTCACCATCCTTGGAGGTCTTTAAAAGATGTTTAGATGTAGAGCTTAGGGATATGGTTTAGTGGAAGATTTGTTAGTGTTAGGTCAGAGGTTGGACTCGGTGATCTTGTAGGTCTCTTCCAACCTAGACTATTCTGTGATTCTGTGATTCTGTTGTGGAGTCTCCTTCTCTGGAGATATTCAAGGCCTGTTTGGATGCCTACCTGGGCAGCCTGCTCTGAGGAACCTGCTTTGGCAGGGGGGTTGGACCCAATGATCTTTTGAGGTCTCTTCCAACCCCTACAATTCTGTGATTCTGTGATTCTCTGAAAAGCAAAGCCTGAAAAAGCTTCTACTCCAATAATGGATTCCTACAGCCACTTATTTACCCATAGTGTTATGTATTTGACTAGCTGTATGCTGGACATTTTGTCCAGAAGGATACTGTGAGAAACAGTATCAAATGCTTTGCTAAAATCCAACAAGATTACGTCAACTGTCTTCCCTTCATCAGCTATATGGGTAATCTTGTTATAAAAGGCAATTAAGTTCATTAGGCAGGACTTTACCTTTGTGAACCTGTGTTGGCTGTGACCAATGAATGTATCATCTTTTGGGTTTCAATAACTCCCAGAACAGTCTTCTCCATGATCTTACCATGATCTCACTGAAGTGAGACTGACAAGCCTGTAATTACCAGAGTCTTCATTCTTGCCCCTCTTGAAAACTGGGACATCATTTTCCAGCTTCCAGTTGACTGGGACCTCTCCAGATTCAAAAGGTCATTGAAAAATAATTGAGAAAGGTCTTGTGATGACATCAGCCAGCTCTTTCAGTACCCTGGGATGAATTCTATTGGGCCCCTTAGACTTATATGCATATAACTGAAGCAGCACATCCAGCACAAGTTAGGAGTTGGCTGTTTGTTCCCACAGTCATGGTCCTCCAGCTCAGGGCTCCAGGGAACCCAGGTCCATCATCAGTGTTGAAGACAGAGGTGAAGAAGGCATTGAACATCTCTGGTTTCTCTATGTCCCCATTTGCAAGGTGACCATCCTCATCAAGTAAAGTACAAATGTTATCCTCTGGTCCTCCTTTTTCTGTAACATATTTTTAAAAGCACTTTAAGCTATCCCCTACCATATTGGCCAGCTTCAACTCTAAATGAGTTTTGTCTGCATGAATTTTCTCCCTCTAATGGCAAACAGCATCTTTGCAGTTCTCCTTTGTCACCTGACATCACTTCCAGTGGCCATACACTTTCTTTTTCCACCTAATATTTACAAGAAGACAGCGTTCAGACAAATCAGCCTTCTGCCCCACCTGCTTGACTTCTGGCATTTTGGAATTGCCTGTTTCTGTATTATTCCGAAGTGCTTAAAAACTGATCAGCAATGATTGACCCCCATGCCTTCAAAAGCAGTTTCCCAGTTTTCCAGTTGGGTCCCTTAGTATCTGTACCAAGAAGTTATCATCAAGGTGTTTTAGGAATCTCCTGCAACTGTTTGCATCAGCTTTGTCTGGCAAGTTGTAGTCACCCATAAGGAGAAGGGTGGCTGACCTAGAGGTATCTCTTAGTTCCTTAAAGATAATTCAACGGTGTCATCACCCTGGTTGGGTCTAGTAGACTCCCACAACATCCACTTTATTTGCTTGTCCCTTAATCCTTACCCAGAAGCTCTCAACATCGTTATCACCAACTGCAAGCTCCATACAGCTCATGGCCTCCATTATGTACAGCACCACCACCCCACCTTGCATGCCCTGCCTGTCCTTCTGAAGAGCTTGTAACCATCCACTGTAACATACCAGTCACAGGACTCTTCCCACCAGGTTCTGCGTATGCCAATGATGTCGTAGCTCTGGGACTTAGCCAACACTTACAGATCCTCTTGCTTGTTCATCATGCTGTGTGCATTGTTGTAGAAACATTTCAAATGTGCTTCATTGTACCCAGCAATTTGTGGAGCAGACTGAAGGTTCTCATTAGCATGCAGTGAGAGTTGTGCTGTCCCATAGCTTATCACTGGTGAGACTGTTTTCATCCTGTTCCCCCTTAAAATCTAGCTTAAAGCTCTATCGGTCAACCCTGCTAACTCCTGCACAAAAATCCTTTTCCCCCTCTGAGAAAGGGGCAACCCATCAGATGCCAGCAGGCTGGCAACAATAAGGCCTTTCAGGCAGTAAAATGCTGAGAGAACACGCAAAAAGTGACAGATGAATTTCACTGTAGACAAGCACAAAGTGACACATATAGGTAGAAATGACATATTTCAGGTCTACACATGCAGAGCTCAGACCTGACTGCTACACATCAGAAAATAGCTACACCTCTGAAATCAGTGGCTCCATGTGCAGCAGCAGCCTAAGGAGAGCCACCAAACTGCATTGTTTCACCAAAAGGTTATAGAAAACAACTTGGTGGGCATGATTTTGCCACCATTATTTTTTTTATTTTTTTATATTTTTTTTTTTGTGCACCCATTTGGTGTGCTGTTTGTAGCCCTGGTCTCCATGTTTAAAAGAGAGATGTAGTGGAGATACAGAAAGTGCAGAGAAAAGCACTTAGAATGATCAAGAGGCACATTTTTTATACAAAGGATAGTGAACTTCTGGAAATTGTTTCCAAAGGAATTTGTGGAGGCAGACAGTATCAGCAGGCTTAGAAGGGGATTTAAGACACTGAAAAGCAGCAGACCCATAAACAGATACTTTTTGGCCACAAATTGTTCTCAAAGTAGGAAGTGGCTTTCTTTACTATTCTGTATGGTATTCTGATGGTTTAGACTTGAGGCATTGCCATTGATCTGCCTTTTATAACTTGCAGTCTTACAGTTACCTGCAGTGTGCATACATTTGCTTATCATAGAATCATTAAGGTTGGAAAAGATTTCCAAGATAATCTGGTTCAATCATCATCTTACTACCAGTCACCCACTAAACCATGTCCCTAAGTACCATGTCTAACCTTCCCTTAAACCTCCAGGGACAGTGACTCTACCACCTCCCTGGGCAACCCACTCCAATGCCTAACCACTCTTTCTGAGAAGAAATATCTCCTAATTTCCAATCTGAACCTCCCCTGGCACAACTTGAGGCCATTCTCTATTGTCATTGCTGAAGTCAGTATGAGTTGGAAGCAAAAGCCACAAACACCTTCACAAAGCAATGAAGGTTGGAGAGTTTGCAAGCCAAAGAGACAACCTGCAACAGCATAGAGAAGACTGTTGAACAGATGCACTTTTTCTAGGCCCCCAACTCTGACAATCCCTAAACTTCCTGATCCACATTATATGTATCTCCCTCTGTTGACAGACATATTTTAGAACAGTCTTCAGATTGCTGTTTCACTATTTTCTCAGGAAATTCTGCACATAACTGGAGTCCATGAGGGTACCAAGGGAAAGTGTCTCACATGGCTGCTCTGTGGGCTGCCTTTCAGGGCAAATGTTATAAAAGACTACTGGTCTAGATGTACCCTTGAGTTAGCACTTCTGCTCCTACCTTGACCATTGTTCCCACCATAACCTCTATATTGACTGCAGTCAATGATACATGTTATAATTAACTTTGTAAATAAATCTACTGACCTGCTGAAGCCAGCCAATGGTTACTTGTATTTCTTTGTAACAGTCAGCTCAAACAGTTGGGGTGTTAAGAGTTTAGGTTTTGAAGCAATTTGTGAAAGAGGATGTTCACGTGCCAACTTCATTGGTTTTATATCAGCAAATAAAATGTGGTCATATTCTGGTAGTTCTGGTCACTACATGGTAGTTTTAAAAAATACAATAGTGCTGTTTTTTTCACTTTGTTGCTTTTTGATCCTCTAAAAGTCATGTTCTGTAACAATGGCCAAGTTTTCATCTGAATGCCAATGTGTTTATAGAATGTGTTGAATATAGAATTTTGTAGCTGATTAAAACACATTTTCCTTTAAATCACACAGCTGAACAACTTGCAGACCTCTGTAATTACCAGAGTTCACTTACATCTTGCATTAAGCCCCACTAATTGAAACATGAGGTCTTAGCTTAAGAAAGTGTTGACTCGACATACAGACAGAACTAATGCCTGGAGATATTACGTGACTTGCTCAAAGTCACTCAGGGACCAGTGGAGGAGTTCAGTTACCAATAGATATCTTGAGTCCTGAACCACAAGCACAACATCGTCTTCGCTCTTCCCAACACTTCCATCCAACCCACAGTTTTCTACATTAATCTTCTGGAGCTACATTCTTAGGGAAACCCAAAGGAATCTAATTTTCTTGGGTTTTTCTTCTGTGTGTAGGTGTGCAGTCAGATGGGCGGAGCCAGATGCCATACATCTGACTAGGTGAAACTGTGGTAGTCAGAGAGCAAAGCTGTCAAGCTCCTTCCCACAAACAAGGGTTTGAGTCTTCACTTATCCAGGAAATGTCTAAATTAGGATGTTAAGAGAGAAACTCTTTTAGCAAGCATGTGTTTTGGTTCCTCCTTTTCCCTACACAACCATGATAACTCTTTGTGGCAAGTCAAACAGAAAGAGACAGAAACACTGGACACAGGTATAAATGCAGTTTTATCCACAAGAGTGTTTTCCTCTGAGGTCAATGCAATGTTTGCTTGTTTTAAACAACATTATTTCTAACAATACACACACTGTTGAGCAATACAGACACAGACTGAACAACTGCTCTTAACAATGCAAGCACTTAAACTTGTCAGCAACACATTGCTGGAAAAGGTAGCAGAGTTAGTGAAAGCTAAAACAAAACAAAACAAAACAAAACAAAACAAAAAAAAAAAAAAAAAAAAAAAACCCTGCCATCTCAGATCATTTGCCAAGAAGTGAAATGAGGTGCCAAAATAAGTATTCCCAAAAAAAACTAATTTTCATCCAGTAATCCCAAAACCCTTCTTTCCAAGACAGAAAGGGCTCAGAGCAGTTACCTAACATGCAACAAATAGGTCACTGAATGAAACTGTCCCCCACTGACCATCTCTATGAGCAAATTCATAGAGATGACATTTTGGGGAAAGCAGTTTCTCACATGTAACACAGGCCTTTGGACATGATCTCAAGGCTTCAGACCTTTGTAAGCCTGAGACCCATGGGGCAGCCCCTTGCATTCATGTGAAGAAAAGGGATTGACCTGCTCCTATTGCAGAGGACATGGTGAGATAACTCTTTCACTGCCATAGGGGCTTGAACTTTTTTTCCCACTCATTTGGTGTAGTGGGTTTACATGGGAAGGTTTTGGTATCAGGGGGCCATAGAGGTGGCTTCTTTGAGAAGAATCCAGAAGCTGCCCCAATTTAAATAAGGGCCCCACCGCTGGCCAGATCCAGGCCAATAAGCGATATTGTTTGCTCCTCTGTGAGAGCATATTTAAGACAGGAAAAAAAAAAAAAAAAAAAAAAAAAAAAACTGCTGGGGAACAGTAGATGGGAGAGAGAGTGGAGTGGAGTGAGAAACAGCCTTGAAGTTGCCAAGGCTGGTGAGGAAGGAGGGGGAGAGGTGCTCCAGATGCTAGAGCAGAAGTTCCCCTGCAGCCTGTGGTGAGGACCATGGTAGAGCAGGCTGTCCCCCTGCCGTCTGTGGAGTACCATGGTAGAGCAGGATTCCACACTGCAGCCCATGGAGGATACCACGGTGGAGCAGGTGACCTGGCAGGAGCTGCTGCCCATGGGGGACCATGTTGGAACTACTGCACTGAAGGAGGCTGTGGCCTGTGGAGGACCCCGCAGGAGCAGGCCCCAGGCCAGAGCTGCAGCCCATGGAGAGGAGCCCACACAGGGAGAAGGGGGTCTTGGGGGTATGTGCTGCTCATGGGGGACCCAAGTGGGAGCAGGTTGCTCCTGATGGATGGACCCCATGGTACAGAGCCATGTTGGAGCAGTTCGTGAAGAGCTGCTGCCTGTGGGCAACCCTCGCAGGCTCAGTTTGGGAAGGACGGCATCCTGTGGGAGGGACCCCACGTTGGAACAGGGGAAGAGAGTGGCCATGAAAGAGCAGCAGAGACAAAGTGCTATAGACTGACTGCAGCCCCCATTCCCCTGTTCCCCCTCACTACTCCAAGGGAGGAGGTGGAAGAGGGCAGATAGGGGGAGGCGTTTTTGGTTTCTTTCCTTTGTTTCTCACTTCTCGAGCTTGTTAGTAATAGACAATAAATAGGCAATAATAGGCAATAAATCTTACTTTCTCTGTACTTTGAGTCTATTTTGCCCGTCGTGACAATTGTTGAGCAATCTCTCCCTGCCCTTATCTCAACCCTTGAGCCCTTTGTATTGTATTTTCTCCCCCTTCCCTTTGAGGAGGGGCAGTGAGAGAGTAGCTGTGGTTGAGCTTGGTTGCCCACCGGAGTAAAACCACCACACCTGGTGCTCTCAACTTCATTATCCTTATCCGTCAGCACACATCATGTGGGATACATTAGATATTAATGTATGTCTCACATCCAATCCTTAGATCATGTGGGTCACTACAAGGACAGATAATGTGCCATTAAATGCAAATACAATACTCACAGCAAATGAAGTATCTCCAACTTATCTGGGGGGTTGCCAGGAAACCTGGAAAATCTGAGCCAGGACAGAGAGACCCATTTACCTCTTCTTCCCTCTTGGCTATCTATTCTGTGCATGGACCTTTATCAGCTGACTGTCAGAACCAAGGTACATTTTTTCAAAGGGTACATAGGCTTTACTTAAAACTTTAAATTGTGAAGGATTACACATCTTCAGCCACAGCATTTTAATAGTTAATCACCCTCACTGTCAACAGTACCACCTGGGTTTATTTAGTTTTAATTTTCAACTGTTGCACCTTTTGTTTTCTATTTCTAAGTTCCTGTAAAGGAGAAGTTTTGAAACAAATTAAACTGATCTGCTCGTGGAGTAGCCTGGGAAGTATCTCAATAAATTAAGAGACATGAAAATGCTAGTTACTGGTAATGTCCTTTACTCTGTAAGAGGTGGTCTGAGCAATAATACTATGAGCTACTTCTAGTTTTAAAACTATGCAATTATGAAAAGAAAAAAGTTACTGATAACATGGCACTGTAGACTTTATGTAGATTTGTGCTGCTTTAGAGGTGAAATTTAGCACAGAAACTCAGGCAGAAAAAAATTGCTTTCTAAAAGTTGAGTGCCTCACCATGTAAACCATAACTCATGACATTTAAACTTTATCCCTCAGTACCATTTGAAAACCACATCCTGTGATAATTTTGCGTTTGAACAATAGCTGCACTTTTGTAAGCCTTCCTTAACTCAGCAGCTCAAAGATTTTCTTGATTATCAGTTGTTACTCATAAAATAAAAGGTCATTTTAGTATATATGTACATGGACACATATAATTGTATATATTAAATCTACATTATATAGAGATCTATACCTATATAAAATATAATGTGCGTGTGTGTGTTCATAGGTATATTTCTGTGTGGAAAGAGAGAGAGGACATAAATCCACAGGCTGTTAGATGCATCTCCTTTGCCTGTGACACAACCACATTTCTTTTTTTTCCCACACAGGGCCCAAGATGGATTATACACTGGATTACCTGGCACTGCAGAACCGTCATAAATTCACAGAATAGGCACAATTGCGATTCTTGATCATTATTGATTATAGGTTTTGAGATGGTACCTAAGCATGTTAGTCATGGTCCAGGACACTTGTGTGTGGCACAATCACAGAAGCAAAAATCAGGCTGATTTATATAGAAGCAGAAACAATAGTTAGATCTACATGCATGGACAGTACTTAGTCTGATAGGCAACTTTCTCAGCATATCAGCAACTGGTGTTGAGTCTCTCAGGTATAGACTGAAAATGCATTAGCTAAAATATTTGTATTTATTTAGTTTACAAATATATATGAGGAAGTTCTTCTCTCCTGAGAACAGCAAATTGGGAAAATACATGAAAATGCTTCTTAAAAACAGATGCATCAGGAGAGTGGTGATGACTTTTATTGTTTAGAGCTTACATCCTGGCAATGAATTAATGATACAACTGATCTTCAGTGCAATTGGAGAGAACTGATAAAATAACACTTGCAGAGGCATTCCAAATTAGGAGCCAAGATATTTGGCATGCTCTTTTTAGGTCAGGTGCTAAAACACTGTAGTGTGTTAACATGAAACTGAACTGAAATCACAAAGGAGGAAATCATCCTTTTTCTTTACTCCATTGTATATCCTGAATAATGGTATGGATAATATCCTGAATAAAATATCCTGTACGTGCTTTCAATTTCTGTCAAGTGAAAGACTAAGTTGTCTCCTTTATTCCAGATGACATGACCTTCTTCCAAGCAACACCCTAAAGAGCTGACAAACCATTGCTGGTAGGCAAGCTGAGTTTCTCGCTCACCCCTCTACAAACAGGCAGCCCTGGGGCAAGCTAAGGAGGAACATCTGACAAGGTCCAATCAACCAGCACAACAAACTTAAAAGTAGCCCCATGGAAGTCATCGTCTGCATCGGTCAGCAGAATGACATACTGTCCAATATTGAACAAGCGCTAGTGTACTAATTGAAGTGGAGCTTTGCATACATAAGACTAAGCCTTGGGATACCTAATTATTAGCTCTGATTTGAGGTTTATATTAAAAATGTGAAGGGGGAGGGTGAAGGGGGGGGGGGAGATAGAGAACCCTTCACTATGCTTTATCTTCACCCTTACAAGCTAGAAATAGTCAAAATGTTGTTTTATATGACCCAGTACTGCCAAGAATAGCAGTCATGTTTGTGGATTTATGTTTTGAGTCCTTCACTTGGAGGTAGCGAAAGAGATGGGTTTAGCAAACTATCTGATAGTAAGCACCTGCTCTGCATGTATTACTGCTTTGACGTTTACCAAAAAGTATTAAAAAAAAAAAAAAAAAAAAAGTTGCCAAAACAGAAATGGGATAACCTCAGAATTGCTGGGTTTTGTAGACATATCCTAAGACTCTTTATGACTGTGTGGTCCTCACTGTGCTTCCAGTTCCTGGAAGGATAAAAGAGCAATGGAAATCCTTAAATTGCCTACATGACAGATTAAACAGTCTGGTCTTACAGTAGCATTAAGAAACTTGCTTATAGACCTTGAGATCACAAGGCTGAGCAGGAAAACCAGAGTTTGATTGCATCATATCATCATTAAATATGTGCAGTGGTATTGACAAAAGCCAGACATCCAAAGACTGCCTACATTTCCTTTAGGCAATCCACTCCAGATGCTCTCAAGTGACTTCTTGCCGTGCCCTGCTTGGAAAGAGGGATAAACTGGATGATCCCTTCAAAGGCCCCAACTCATTCCAGCATAAAAATTGTAACAAGGACAATATACAAAAATTATTTCCATTTAAAACATTTTTTTTTAATTACATGATTTCACAAATTAATACAGCCTGGAAAACCCTGGCAATTATTATTTGATTTGATCAGAACACTAATATGTTTTACAGCAGGAAGGAATTACTGAAAATGCTGCCATGTATATAAAGCTTTGCTTCTACTGACTAATTGCCTCTTTCTGTTTGGTATATATCCAGAGGGCTTTTTCTGTTTGGTATATCTCCAGAGGGCTTCAAAAATAAATTCAATTAGGTTGAAAAAGTATACATTTTGGATTATACTTATGTAGCTAAAAGGTTATGGAAGTGATATATCTAAAAAAGCAGTTCAAAATACATCTATTAACAGAACAGACTTTTGCCAGGAACCTATAGTCCAAATTCACATAGCCATAGATTTAGGAGCCAAATACTCTTCATCTCATGTAGACATATATTTAGGAGACAAATACCCTTCATTTCAAAATATCATTGTGATTTTAGTCTATTACAATTGCAGAAAGCTGGACAATTGCATGCCTGGGCATGATAAGAGAAAAACCCTCAAGGTTTAGGGGTTGAAGCTAATGCTCCAGAATTCCTTGCCTTCCTTTTGTTCTGTTTTCAGTACTATTTGTACCAGCAATGCATGAATGTGTCAAAGCTAGGATGAAAATGCACATAATAAGAACAAATATTTTTGTACTCCATATAGACATCTGTCCATGGGCTCGTGCCAATATGTGTTCCTTCCAGCCTTACATTCTGTGATTCTGTTTCTCTGAAAAATAAATAAAATAAAATAAAATAAAATAAAATAAAATAATATAAAATGGAAGACCAGGTCATACAGCAGAAATAGGTGCATGTTGCTGGTACATCTAGAGAATCCACAGAGAGGAAGATAACTCCTAGTAGAAATAAATCAGTTGTATGTCTTTCCTCTGCCCTACAGCCTGTGTCTCATCCATCATCTGCACTATTCTTTCCTTCTGTCTCTTCACATGTAGCCCTGTCTACGGCAAGTGCTTCTCTCACAACAGCTAGACAAGAGAAGTGCAGGGATCAGAGAATGCAGAACTTTCTCCTGTCCTCAAGGCCTTGGAAAAATTCAGATTAGATCTACACAGGAAAAGGAAACTAGGTGTGAGAGAGGAAAAGAGGAAGAGGAAGAGGAAGAGGAAGAGGAAGAGGAAGAGGAAGAGGAAGAGGAAGAGGAAGAGGAAGAGGAAGAG